>JAYEAL010000809.1:0-42057 GCA_036419045.1 Scirpophaga incertulas
TTACAATAAACCCTTCGAACTCTGTGGGTAGTGTCTTTGTCTTCTGTGCCTTTCTCTCTGCAACTATTTCTTCAGTAAGGAACTCTACCAATTCTCTTTCACCTGTATGAATAATACAATATTTTATTTCACTTGAAAATAAAATGCCACTACAAAAATTACTACAATATTTAAAACTTCGTAATGCTATTTCAAACAATTTTCTAGGAGGTAGACTCTGTACCAGGGTCGTCTGCATGGGTACCTCCGTCTTACCTATTTCCGCCGCCAAACAGCAGGGTTCGCTTTGCTGTGTTCCGGCGTGAAGGGTAAGATAGGCAGTGAAATTACTGGGTACTGTGACTTTACATCTTATGTCACAAGTTGGCAACGTACACTGTGGTTCTTATGAGGTTTGCAGATTTGCTGCGAGTCTCGTGGGAACCACATGTACTATAGGCGACTGTTACCACTTACCATCAGGTGGGCAGCCTGCTTGTTTGTCAACTTTAGCAATAAAAAAAAAAAAAAAAAAATTAATATTGTCAATATACACTATAAATCGTATGAGGGTTGCAGATATGCTGGAAATCTCACGAGACCCACAAAATGACAATCAAACTTAACTTCAAGACTAAGAGGTAGACTGCTTGTTGTTAATATTTTGATACAATTTTTTTTTGTTTATATACAAATAATGTTAATCAGCTCTTTATGTTTTTTAATTATTGAATTTATCTTGTCATCAAAAAATACTGGTATAGGCTCATGTTGGATAAAAATCGTTTTGATTTGATTTTTGATTTGAAACTTGAATATAACACAAAACCGGTATAATTAAAAAATCAGCAATTCTATGTTTTATTCAATTACATTATTATATTACACACACAAAATAAAACTACTTCATCTTTTTGTATTTTAATAGATTTGCCTACACAGATACTACTACCTTTACTACCTTTGCAATATTAGTATTTAATGCAGAAAAGATCAATACTATAAATTGGATTCCGTAAAAATGTAACATAGTTATCAAACACTGTTAAGATATCTTGTCAGTTGAAATTTAAGCTATATTAGTACAGGAAGTAAATGTGGGAGACAGGACGGAAGGAAGGACTCACCAAGATCTTTGGATTGAACCGCATGACCACTATCTTTATCAGCTAGAAACAAAATAAGGATCCGTTGTTAAAAGGAAAATGTAGTAAGGATGTGAGAGACCTAAAATAGCAGGGGTTATGTTATAACCTTAAATTTTTGCTTACCTTTTGTATGCAGCGCTTTCAAACCACAGCCGCAGCTGCATGTATTGGAATGATTATGAAGAAGAGTAGAAGCAGAAGAAGGGCCATCTAATCTTTTCGAACAGCTCATGTGCCATATTCCTCGTGTGAAATCACGTACTGGCGCTTGCGTTCGACACACAAATGCACCAGTTATACTAGGGCTCTTTACACAACATTGTAATACTCTGTGTGCTGTTTTAACAAGACTGTTCATTGTTAGATTCAATTACAGAAGTAAATTCTAGAATTAGGTTGAAGAATCAAGAAAAAGATCGCTAATCACGACCAAAAAGTTAAAATGCCGAAATCCTTTTCACAGATTCAAAACCAATCTTACAAACAAATGTGTAGTCTGTATTTATAGCACATAAACATGATTTATGTGATAACTAAAACTAACTTTTAAAATGTTTAATAGTGCATATTGAATGTGCAATTCAATGAATAGAATACAGAACTTAATCAATGAAATCATAAACCTATTGCCTACGCTATTTACTCCTTTCTTGAAGAACCCAATACTATTTTCCCCGGCAAATACTTGTGATTCCTCAGCTCATTCCACAATCAGAGCCGGCGAGTGATACATCTTAGACTCCAGCGTAGTGTGTGATGAAAAACTAGCAAGCGTAAAAATTAATTAGTGGCACTATGTAATTAACACATTCAATGCCGAGGACACGCATGGCGTGTTCAAGTTTATTGAAGTCTGTATGCCAAGAACACGGCAGGCGGGTTTTTGATGTTTTGGTAATATGTCTTTAACGAGGCCAGATATTCTGCTCAAATTATTACTGCATAGTTTTTGAAGGATCTGCTATGGTTAAATTAAGCGGCAACCGTAAAAACCAAGTCTGATTTTTTTTTGAAAATAAAAGTTTTTGCAGTGCCAAGAACACGCTACGAGTGTTCACTTATTGGAGCTACCATTAGGCTCTCAATCTTTTTATTAGATTGACCCCTTTGCTATTTTTAAGTTCAAAACTTCTGTAGCACCTCTGCTTCGTCGTACAGAGCTGCAGTTGGGTATAGGACTGCAAATAGACCTACTTTTAGGACGCCTCTGTTCACTCTGTCTTAGGAGATAAGATGCGTTTACAGGTTATTACGCAGTAATTGATAAATGACTGACATTGAACTAAGTAGACCGTCTTGAGCTTTTTCTATCTGTTGGCTGCCTAAGGTTTTTCGTTACGTGTATTACGTTTCATAAACTACCATCACATATTTGCATGATGTGCATAAAGGTTTTTTTATACATGACTACGGAGTATCTGAAGAAGACCTCTAAGGGCGCAGTTACTTTTATGCTGATTTTGAAATGAACATAAACTTTATTGTGCACCATTTAAAATAAAATAAAAAATAGAGATTATGTATGTATAAAGAGTGTTTTTTTTAACTGGGACAGTATGGGGAAAACCTAAACCATTAAAGATATAAGGAAAAGGCCTTAGAAACCATTTCATATTTTTTTGTGAAAATAAATTTGACATAGTAACTTTTTTGGTCAAGCGTGAGTTGTTCTTGCAAATTAGTCATTTTGATGATTTTTTTTATGCGGATCCGGTTTTAATTCTACACTACAAAAATATTTGTCCGTTTTATAGGAGGGGAATAGTCTGTTTCGTCTTCATTTGTAACTTCAGTTTGCGGTACAAATTTAACTTGTTCTGTGAAAAAGAGATTCTTCTGTAGAAAAGGGTAAAGGAATAAAGAGGTGATTAGTGAAAATGCTTCAAAATTAATTTATATCATACATAGGTAAGAGGAACCTACGATAATAAGTGCTTTAAAATATTTAACAAATTTTAGAATCAATTTATGACAGTTAGAAAGATCTTTTAGTCTATATCATGAATCTATATAAATCATCCAGATTCATGGTCATTATAAATTAAAGTACATGCATAATTGAAATTAATAATTGGGAACGTCATTAATTATTATTGCATGAGGATCGCAGTAAAAAAAGTTTGAGAACAACATGTTTCACTATAATGCATATACTTACCATAAAATCTGTTTTTCGCCATTTTTTTTTTTTTTAAGTATAAAACTGAAAACACTGTCACTAACACCTTTATTCTCGCACAACACAAGAAATACTAACCGGCAAACGTTTGCAAAAAAAGATATAGCCTTTTTATGTATTTTATCCCTTAGTCCCTTAGTTAGTCCATACTTCACAGCTTGCTGCACATGTACGAGTAGACCCCATCATTTCAAGGCCGGACCCACTTTGGCGTACCGAGCCTTCCTTCGCGCATATGTCCTCTTCGGAGGGCAGCGCTGACGTGCCCTCCATTCAAGCCGTAGGGCCCTTATGGCCAAGGCTAGGCTGAGTTTAGTCGGTAGGTCTGTTGGGTCGAGCCGCCTCGATTCACCAGGAGTCCGACATAATCACCGCATCCCTGCTTGCCTGTTGCGGTGGTATCCATGAGGATACTCAACCTCCTCTGCTAAGAAAAAAAAAATCCACGACGAACTCCTCGCCAGAACACCACACGGCTAACTCGCATCTCGCATCTTGTAATAATATTGAATTGAACTGAATAATAAATACTTGTAATAACTCCGTCTATTTAAGTACAAACCAACCTCCAAACGTACAACTGGAAGGTTCACTGCAAAATCTTTGTCATACAAAATTAAACTGTATTCAATGGGTGTTAGTATTAAATATAAGATAACTTGTTCCAAATATAAAACGGTATCGACAGAGAAATACTTTATCTTCGTGTTGTCCCTTTCGCACGCTTGCCAGGTTAAATATTTTCATACTCTTTATTTAATACTAGCTTTCTGCCCGCGGCTTCGCCCGCGTGGATTTCGGGATTGGGTGTATAGAGGGTTAAGGGTCATAGCTTTTGCCCACGGCTACATATACGCGGAAGTCGGTTTATGGTGCGAAGATTTTATCGCGCTTCCCGTGGGACTATCCGTTTTTCCGAGATAAAAAATGCCGCAAAACTCCTCAAGAATCACTCTATCTATTGATGAAAACCGCATAAAAATCTGTGCAGTAGTTTTTGAGCGAAGCCTTTATTGCGCATCCCGTGGGATCTGTCGATTTTTTCCGGGATAAAAAGTAGCCTATGTTACTCGGGGATAATGTAGCTTTCCAAAGGTGAAAGAATTTTTGAAATCGGTCCAGTAGTTTAAGCGTGAAGAGGTAACAAACAAACAAACAAACAAACAAATAAACAAACAAACAAACAAACACACTTTCGCATTTATAATATTAGTTGGGATTAGTTGGGATAATAAAGAGTATGAAAATATTTGACAAACATTATGAGAAATAATATATTTAATCGTTGATATTTTATTACTGAATTTTTGTACCGCATTTAGAAATGAAAAATTATTCCGTATATTTGCTTACAGGGAAAATTTTTGTATATTTGCTTGCAAGAGAGAAGAAAAGAAAATATTTCTTAGGATAACTAACTGGCAACCTTACCGTAAAAAAATATCATAACAACTAATGTAAATAAATATGGCGTCTTGTTTACTGTTCGCAGTTTGCCCTAACGATTTGCCTATATGGTTTCTAGAACCTAGGCCAGGCTGAGTTTAGTCGGTAGGTCACGTGGCTGGACCGTTCCGGTCGCGTGGAGTCCACATAACCTCCGTGACACTTGCCGTTGCGGGGGTATTCTGGGTACGTTTCGTACTCCTTGTGAAGATTCTCAGCCTTCCTCACCTGAGGAAAAAAAACGCTTATTGTTGTTGAGTGTTTTCGTTTGAGTTTTTAAATTGTTTTTGCGCCTAAAAATGGTAAGTACTTTTTGCGCTGTGAGTGGGTGTAGTAAAGAATACCACCCTGGTGCTGGAATATCCTTTCACAGGTAAGTTTATACGCTTTATAGTAAAAAGGCGACCAAAAATCATGGTGTAAAATACAACGAAAGCATCAAATCTTTTACATTCTTAACAACATTATTTTAACAAGATCTTTCTTTTTTTTGTTTTGTGAGAATGCGAATGATTAATTAAAACGATAATGGCTTGAATTGACTACTGGGAAAATTACAAATAGTTCCGTGATAAGTAGTTTGCATTTCAAAGCCCAAGATTACCGGACCGATGCTCGTAAAAAATTGAAACCAGGAGTAATTCCATCTATCTTTCCTATGTAATTTAGTGTTCGTTACTGTTGTGTGTGTAGTGTACCTGGGTGAATATTTGAAGGCGTCTTGTCATATAATAGTTGGTAAACCCTTTAAGAACGCCTCAACCTATAAACTACTTTATAATAGTTATGTCAGAAGCCACCTTGATTTTGCTTGTACGGTTTGGCACCCATTTTTCAAGATTCATATTGATAGAATAGAAACATTACAACGAAAATTTATAAAATCTTTAGAGTATAAGACTGGTAATTTGTACTTCGATTATGATGTATCCCTTCGACGACAAAAAATGATTCAACTTTCCGATCGTCGTGATTTAATGGATATTACTTTTCTGTATAAAATACTGCAAAATAAAATTGATGCGCCTGCATTATTGCAGGAAATATCCTTCCGCATTCCTCGAAATCGTGAGCGTAGTTGTCGTACAAAAAACCTGTTTTCAATTGCGGAGAGTACCAGCTGTTATGTTGCTAATAGTTTTCTGAGACGAAGCTGCAAACTGTATAATGAAAAATTTTGTGATGTGGACATATTTAGTAATAGTTTAAATCGATTTAAGAATCATTTGTTACAAATTATAAAAAAAAAAAAAAAAAAAATCTAATTTAGTATCTAAGTAAGTACCAACTATGTTATAGCTCTGTACAAGAATAACACATGACGAAGTGTAATTTTATTTAGTTTTTAAGTGGGTATAGACCGCTGTTTGTATTTAGATTAAGGGAACTGTAAGTCTTTATTTATGTATGTGCATTTTATTTATAATATAAGAGATGTGACTGTTTGTTCCTAAATAAAAAAAAAAAAATAAATAAAAAAAAAAAAAAAAAAAAAAAAAATATATCAAACTTTAATATTCTATAAAACAGCCCAAAATGTACGTTTTCAAATATTTGCTCACGTAGTAGGTTGAATAAATAGTACTTACTGTTTTTCAGTAATGTTAGGCTAATAAAGTTTATTAAACAGAACTACAAACCATCTTGTTCATTCTCCCTATACAGTTATTATTGGTACATACTGTCTTTAAATAAAAGTTGAATATTTGTGTTTGTATGTGTGTATTACTAACACAAAAATGTATGAACACAATATAATCTATATTCGGCCCCCAGCCGATTTGTATAATTAATACAATACAAATTAAAGATTTTTAAAATTAGTTTAGTTTAAAAACCTAATTTATTTATTGATTATATTGGTATATTAGTACTTACTGTTTTAAATTCCAGATCTTTGAGGAGAAGAAGAAAATCCAAGTTTTAAGTGTTATTCAATTAGGTGTATCTGAAAATATTAAACCTGAAACTTCTCAAGGTCCACCAAGTAAAAAAAAGCGAATATTGATATATATACACAAAAAAATATAAGTACTTATTGTTTTAAATTCCAGATCCTTAAGGAGAAGAAAATCCAAGTTTTAAGTGTTATTCAATTAGGTGTATCTGAAAATATTGAACCTGAAACTTCTCAAGGTCCACCAAGTAAAAAAAAAGCGAATATTGATATATATACACAAACACCACTATTGTCTGTGACACCGAGGGAAGTAGAGTTAAAGCGTGAAGTGAAAAAGATGAAACAGCGAATCAAAAGAAGGGATGTAAAAATTAATAATTTAAAATCTAATTAAATAATTATAATAAATAAATAATTTATCTTTAATGTAAAATGTGTCACTCGTGTCACAAATTCATTGGCTCATCTCGAGCTACTTTACGTCATAGGCTGCATAAAGCTGTATTGTTTAGCAATGTTTATCATAATAATATGTTATTCAATAAATACTATTTTTTCTATAAATTGTGTATTATTTAATTAGAAGATGTTCCTCCAGTAAAATCGACAGTTTGATTGACGTAGCGGAAGCTCCAATTTCCTCCACTGTGTTCGGACAGTAGAGAAAGTTGGAGCTTTATTTCATTTAGATGAACAAGCGTTTTTCAAAAATGTTTGTTCTCGAATCATTGATGTTAATTACGTTGTAAAATGATTATATTATAAAAAAATCTTCTAAATTTATTAGTATCTAACTATAATGTAACGTTTTCTACTTCCCTTGATACAAATTACTCAGTATATTTATTTCGGCGCTAGCCAATTTGTATAGTTGTCTGGGTGCGAGACACGTGATTAGGTAGGTACTCAATAAATTTAATCAACTGCCTACCCTTTTTTAGTAGCATACTTAATTTACTTTATTTAGTTCCCCTAGATGTAGTCATTAATCATGGTTACCCTATTCAGACAAGGACGGGTAAAGTTTTGGTCCCTCTTGGGTCCTCTCACTCGGCTCGTTTTTATAGCCGCAGTGAACTCTCCTAATTGATCTGTGGTGTAAATCTTCAAATCCGTATCTTCTCAGTAGTCTGTGTTCAAATCTTCAAATCAATAGTATACTAATCTGTGTTCAAATCTCTAAAACTTGTTCTCTATTTGGTCTGTGATCTCTAATTGGTCTTTGTATATATCTATATTTTCTTACTTTTGTATTTTACAAAATTTATAAATACGTATAAAATGCCTAAAAGAAAAAGAAGTTTGTTTACACCAGTTAAAGGTAAATTAAAAGCAGTTAAAGTTAAAGAAGAGATTAATACTTTTAAAGAATCGGCTATTTTAGAAGGTACGTAGACTGACTGAAATTTAAAAATTAGGAGAAACAATTAGACCTCACCATAAAATCACAGAATATGTGTCTTTAATATGAAAACTATAATATCTTTTTCATATCCTTTTAACAAACTTACCGAAAACAATTGTTTGACTTTAAATTTTATCATAATTACCCATTTAATAATTTATGGATAAAGTTAATCTTATTAAGATTTCCTTAACATGGAAAAATGTGAATTCTTCAAAATCTTCATAACAGCCAGCATTGTCATAATAAAAAAGACCTATTCTCATACGAAATATTATTACTGGCGTTCCAGACTGATATTGGCTAAAACGAGAAAGAAATATTGTAGTGTAGACAGGAATTTTCTGAAGAGCACTTCTATAATAGGTACCATATTTGTCTTTCGATTTAATCTTATATACTGGACTTCATTATAAAAACCTAGATGTTTGTGGGGTTTTCATATACCATTTATAGTGACATTGAAAATGCACTCCAGAATGATTTCTAGCTACTAACTAGCATAAGCCTTGTACAACTAGACACAAACAGATTGTAATGCATTCAAAAGTATATTTGACATTCCTTAAGCTCAATATAACTCTGAATCTATTAATTATATAAATAATGCTACTGAGTAGTTTACAAATAAAGTACAATAACATAGTTGGAAGTGCACCCTGTAAATCATCAATTCAACTGTGACTCTACCTGCTAAATAATATACTAAAAATAAAGAATATACATAGGGTTAGTAGGTAAATTAAACTCAGGTGAAACTTGGAACATCTTGCAAAGAGAAAGAGATGTTGGGAGATCTATACAATACAATACAAATAATTTTATTGCAACAAAAAACATCAGATTGCTAATAACAGTGATTCCCACACTAGACATGGAATCTGTATCGTGGGTGTCACAACCAGCGCGAATTACATTTAAAAGTTTAGAGTACAAGACATGCCTTTTTTTTACTAAATAAATCTAATTCTTAAATATAAGTAATAAAGTAATTCTTAAATAAAAAAAATAATATAGTAATTCTTAAATAAAAGAGCTATACACTTATGCTAAAAATATACACTAAAACATACACACACTAAACACATATACACATACATACATACACATACATCTATATATAATACATATTTAATAAATAACAAAATGCCCAGCTTCAATAATACCAATTTCCTTTCTTTATTTATTTTTGAATACATTTACAATATTCATATATTTTTAGATTTACTTTAATTATTAGGTGGTATTTTTAATTAAAGACTCAGATTCTTGATAAGAAATCAAAGGCAGAACACTCAGCAAAACATTTTTGGTGAAGATCTGGAAATTTATCATAATTGCTAAATAATATATCAGTCTATGAATTGGTTACAAGATACAAAAAAAAAAAAATATTGTGATATTAAAAATACTATTATTTTCAGATAAGGAAGTAACTGCTGCACGAGGTCGCTTGAAGGGTGCTCTTATGGAAGTTTTAGAGCCTGCTGAAGAATCTGACACATCTTTAGAACAAACTTTTGTTAAAAAGGAAGGGTATGTATGGGAACGCATCAGTCACTTTCTTATTATATTTACAAAAATAGTATGAATTAAGTGAAATATATATATATATATTATATATATATATATATATCTATATATAATAATAAATACAATTAATTATTCATGAATTCTCTTACAAATACCTAAAATATAGAATATGGATTTTATATTCAGATCTTAATGGAAATATTATTCAATTCAGGTAAACAAATTAATAAAGAATGCAAAATCTTATAACGTTAAATGTTTGTATGCATATTTTAAGGCAAATTATGTTCAGTACATACATATCTTACTGGATAAATTTTACAGATATAAAAAAAATATATATATATTTCAGTGTGTTGTCTAATTGAAAGACATATTCTAAAATTAAAATAAAAAATTGCATAACTTTTATTGTATTACTTTTTTTCAAGGTATACTAATCTAAACAGCGATGATAACTCTGAAGATGAGGGCAGATACAACACTCGTAAAAAGTCACCCCCAAGGCAATCCTATGTATTAAAGCTGTTTGACAGGAGTGTTGACTTGTCACAGTTTGAAGAGAACTCTCCACTGTACCCTATATGCAGGGCATGGATGATAAACCAACCAAAGGAAAATTACCGATATTTGAGGTAGTAGTTTATACAACTCCAATGTTTTTATTATATAGTATAATAGCTTGTCTACCTTACAAATTGCTTGCATTTAATTTTGAATAAGTAAAATATTGAATATCTCCTGCGTCATAGGACGACCATGTACCAAAACATGACATAGCAAAGTGTTTATCTCCATTTTCACATTTATCTGTTGTATATTGCAAAATATAGCTGCCATTTTCAAAAAAAATCTCTATGTTATTAACCTTTTATATCAATTACAAATATTAATATTTGACCATGTTTATTTCTTGGTAGCTCATTACACAATAATCTGTTACAAAGGATACTTTGTAACAGATTAATAATTTTCAAAATCTGTTCATATATGGTGTGTACATAAATTCAAGCCACATTTTTATAGATTAAAAATTGTATCTAAATTTTGCATTGAAAAAATTCTACTTGTTTAAACATCAAATAGGATTATGAAAAGATTGTTTTAAGTCAAATCAACATAATTTTGAGTCATCATACAATGAAAGCGCTATCTTTATTTTATTATGCAACAAATGTTGGCTGTCAGGAAATCCCTAATTAAAAGGAGTGTATAAGTCTCGCTAACTTGCCTCTTCAATCATAAAGGTTAAATAAGTGTGTTGTTCCATACTGAATCTAGTGATCTACTCCAACACCTACTATACCTCCGCGTAAATCAAGAATTCCGCGCACGATACAGATAGTGCCATGGTTATATTTTCAAACGTTGTATAACAGACAACAAATAGTTTTACTGTAATAGTGGACGGCGTCAGTGGTCATGCTAAGGAGTAGGGTGACTTATTTGACTCCTTCTAGAAATAAACTTGTTACATTTAGAACACAAGAATAAAACAATAACATTTCTAATTAGGGAGCCTCATACCAAACCAGAAGAAGATACTGAAGACAAAGTGGAACTGCCAGGACCAGAAGGTCCCCCTATTAGCAGAATTCCAGAATTACTTCCAGAGCAGAAAGCCAGAAGCAAGGATAATATCAATTTGAATTATGTCAGTACATGGTATTTCATAAGGTAATATGGACCCAAATATATTGGGCCGCTAATCTCATTGTCAGGACAAAGTATATTTATAAGAAAGTTTCAAATAAATTATACTTTTTAAACTTCACAATTAGAGATCGGAATTAGGTTTATGTCCTTGCATCGAATTGTTGATATTAATGTGGATCTTCCCGGGATTTCTAATGGACAATCCCGTGTTGCCAACAATATTACAATAATAAAAACAGTAGAAAACAAGTGAGCGCATTCGACGAACAGAGGTAAGCGAATGAGCTGTGTGAATGAGTAAACCGATATGTTGCAAATAGATAGTTTGAATGGGGTAGAAAGAGACAAAATCTAGTCCATTCCGGGAGTGCTCCGCATTCCCGCTGTTGTATTCTTTTGTTCTCACAAGTAATGTTGTGCGAACAAATGTGTCAATTTCGGCGTATTGGAGTTTTGCAACTTCCGATGTCATTGATGTAGGTTTGGCAACGTTTTTTCAATTGTGTAAAAGTAATAAATAACTTTTTATTTAAAAAATCACGGGATATTTTTCTGCTCTTTAAAATTTATCTCGGGATTTGAGGCATATCCATTTTATTCTTTCGCTGTATGAAATACCTGTACCAAATTTTTTTTTAAGTTTTTTGCACTTACACCAATAAAGTCTAATCATTAATTCACTGGAGTAAACTGACGTTTACGGTGTTACCACTTTATGATGAACAGAACAGTGTTGTGACTAGAATATTGAAATCAAACTCATTCATTCAATTTCATTCCGTCCTCAAATCACATTACTCATTTTATTTACTTTATTAAGAAATCTTAATCCAATTTTGTTTAATCGATGTAATAATATTAGCATGGTACCTTTAGGGCAAATAGGTGATAACTTTGAAACGGCGTAATTACTCGAATTATATATATGAAATGAAACAAAAATATTCAATGGATAGATTTTTATTCGTCATCGTCAGACATAATTTTATCACTATCATCGTCGCTGTCAGTGACACTTATTATAAAATGGTCCGTAATATTGTCCATCATATGGTCGAGATTAAACATTTTATTTTCTAAGTTTATTACATGATCCACACAGCTTCTCCATCTTTCGGCAGTCACAGTGAGAAAAATATATCAACAACCATGACTAAGGTACAAATGCTCGCATTCATCACACAAACATCTGCCCCCACCGGGATTCGAACCCGGGACCTCAGAGATGGCGACACATTGAAACCGGTGTACTATCCACTCGACTATTGAAATCGTCAACCTCTCGTCCGACCTCTGTTCATAAATTAACTTAAGGAATTCACTGTCGTCCACAGTACACGACTACAACTGATTATGGCCGTTTTTATACTATAATTATCTGATTTGAGCAATTTATATCTCATGAAAGTATGTCAATATACAAATTTCAGTTTAATTATTAATTTATATTGTTTTTAGATTTCAAAAAAATTAGCAATTATTATTTACGTAATTCTAATGAAACGAACACATTTCTAGCATTGTCACATTAAATGTAACATTTTTTTATATAGAAAGTATACCTATAAACGTACAAATAACAATGTTATTTTAAAATTTGTTTATACGCGCATACAAATTACGCGAGTTTACTGAGTTATGACGTCACGATTGCAGTCTTGGAGCGTTTTTGAGCGACCCGCGACAGCGCCGCAAACATGTCGATGTATCTTCAAAAGTAATAGGTGCAGGTGTACTGTTGGTTCTACAATATTTCTCACTTAAAAGAGTACTCTTATTATATATAGAATTTAAAAAATTGTCGTCTACCCAATAGACAGCTCGCGCCTATTAATGAGAATGATCTATTGTTGACAGCGCGAGGCGCCGCCCCCCGGGCGCGAGGAGCTGCTGAGGCCGCTGGTGGCGCGCTGGGCGGCCGTGCGCCAGGCCTGGCTCGATCAGGCGCAACGCGTCGAGGCGCGCTACGACGCCACGCGGCGTGTACTCAACAAGATCAATGTCACGTGAGTGTCTCCGCGGTACTGCAGGCTGCTAAGTGCGCCAGGCCTGGCTCGACCAGGCGCAACGCGTCGAGGCGCGCTACGACGCCACGCGGCGTGTACTCAACAAGATCAATGTCACGTGAGTGTCTCCGCGGTACTGCAGGCTGCTAAGTGCGCCAGGCCTGGCTCGACCAGGCGCAACGCGTCGAGGCGCGCTACGACGCCACGCGGCGTGTACTCAACAAGATCAATGTCACGTGAGTGTCTCCGCGGTACTGCAGGCTGCTAAGTGCGCCAGACCTGGCTCGACCAGGCGCAACGCGTCGAGGCGCGCTACGACGCCACGCGGCGTGTACTCAACAAGATCAATGTCACGTGAGTGTCTCCGCGGTACTGCAGGCTGCTAAGTGCGCCAGGCCTGGCTCGACCAGGCGCAACGCGTCGAGGCGCGCTACGACGCCACGGCGTGTACTCAACAAGATCAATGTCACGTGAGTGTCTCCGCGGTACTGCAGGCTGCTAAGTGCGCCAGGCCTGGCTCGACCAGGCGCAACGCGTCGAGGCGCGCTACGACGCCACGCGGCGTGTACTCAACAAGATCAATGTCACGTGAGTGTCTCCGCGGTACTGCAGGCTGCTAAGTGCGCCAGGCCTGGCTCGACCAGGCGCAACGCGTCGAGGCGCGCTACGACGCCACGCGGCGTGTACTCAACAAGATCAATGTCACGTGAGTGTCTCCGCGGTACTGCAGGCTGCTAAGTGCGCCAGGCCTGGCTCGACCAGGCGCAACGCGTCGAGGCGCGCTACGACGCCACGCGGCGTGTACTCAACAAGATCAATGTCACGTGAGTGTCTCCGCGGTACTGCAGGCTGCTAAGTGCGCCAGGCCTGGCTCGACCAGGCGCAACGCGTCGAGGCGCGCTACGACGCCACGCGGCGTGTACTCAACAAGATCAATGTCACGTGAGTGTCTCGCGGTACTGCAGGCTGCTAAGTGCGCCAGGCCTGGCTCGACCAGGCGCAACGCGTCGAGGCGCGCTACGACGCCACGCGGCGTGTACTCAACAAGATCAATGTCACGTGAGTGTCTCCGCGGTACTGCAGGCTGCTAAGTGCGCCAGGCCTGGCTCGACCAGGCGCAACGCGTCGAGGCGCGCTACGACGCCACGCGGCGTGTACTCAACAAGATCAATGTCACGTGAGTGTCTCCGCGGTACTGCAGGCTGCTAAGTGCGCCAGGCCTGGCTCGACCAGGCGCAACGCGTCGAGGCGCGCTACGACGCCACGCGGCGTGTACTCAACAAGATCAATGTCACGTGAGTGTCTCCGCGGTACTGCAGGCTGCTAAGTGCGCCAGGCCTGGCTCGACCAGGCGCAACGCGTCGAGGCGCGCTACGACGCCACGCCGCGTGTACTCAACAAGATCAATGTCACGTGAGTGTCTCCGCGGTACTGCAGGCTGCTAAGTGCGCCAGACCTGGCTCGACCAGGCGCAACGCGTCGAGGCGCGCTACGACGCCACGCGGCGTGTACTCAACAAGATCAATGTCACGTGAGTGTCTCCGCGGTACTGCAGGCTGCTAAGTGCGCCAGACCTGGCTCGACCAGGCGCAACGCGTCGAGGCGCGCTACGACGCCACGCGGCGTGTACTCAACAAGATCAATGTCACGTGAGTGTCTCCGCGGTACTGCAGGCTGCTAAGTGCGCCAGGCCTGGCTCGACCAGGCGCAACGCGTCGAGGCGCGCTACGACGCCACGCGGCGTGTACTCAACAAGATCAATGTCACGTGAGTGTCTCCGCGGTACTGCAGGCTGCTAAGTGCGCCAGGCCTGGCTCGACCAGGCGCAACGCGTCGAGGCGCGCTACGACGCCACGCGGCGTGTACTCAACAAGATCAATGTCACGTGAGTGTCTCCGCGGTACTGCAGGCTGCTAAGTGCGCCAGGCCTGGCTCGACCAGGCGCAACGCGTCGAGGCGCGCTACGACGCCACGCGGCGTGTACTCAACAAGATCAATGTCACGTGAGTGTCTCCGCGGTACTGCAGGCTGCTAAGTGCGCCAGGCCTGGCTCGACCAGGCGCAACGCGTCGAGGCGCGCTACGACGCCACGCGGCGTGTACTCAACAAGATCAATGTCACGTGAGTGTCTCCGCGGTACTGCAGGCTGCTAAGTGCGCCAGGCCTGGCTCGACCAGGCGCAACGCGTCGAGGCGCGCTACGACGCCACGCGGCGTGTACTCAACAAGATCAATGTCACGTGAGTGTCTCCGCGGTACTGCAGGCTGCTAAGTGCGCCAGGCCTGGCTCGACCAGGCGCAACGCGTCGAGGCGCGCTACGACGCCACGCGGCGTGTACTCAACAAGATCAATGTCACGTGAGTGTCTCCGCGGTACTGCAGGCTGCTAAGTGCGCCAGGCCTGGCTCGACCAGGCGCAACGCGTCGAGGCGCGCTACGACGCCACGCGGCGTGTACTCAACAAGATCAATGTCACGTGAGTGTCTCCGCGGTACTGCAGGCTGCTAAGTGCGCCAGGCCTGGCTCGACAGGCGCAACGCGTCGAGGCGCGCTACGACGCCACGCGGCGTGTACTCAACAAGATCAATGTCACGTGAGTGTCTCCGCGTACTGCAGGCTGCTAAGTGCGCCAGGCCTGGCTCGACCAGGCGCAACGCGTCGAGGCGCGCTACGACGCCACGCGGCGTGTACTCAACAAGATCAATGTCACGTGAGTGTCTCCGCGGTACTGCAGGCTGCTAAGTGCGCCAGGCCTGGCTCGACCAGGCGCAACGCGTCGAGGCGCGCTACGACGCCACGCGGCGTGTACTCAACAAGATCAATGTCACGTGAGTGTCTCCGCGGTACTGCAGGCTGCTAAGTGCGCCAGGCCTGGCTCGACCAGGCGCAACGCGTCGAGGCGCGCTACGACGCCACGCGGCGTGTACTCAACAAGATCAATGTCACGTGAGTGTCTCCGCGGTACTGCAGGCTGCTTAGCACTCAAACGGTTAACTATCTAAGTTTCACTTATTTGCTCCAGTGTATAAAAATGTTCTTCTCTGGGTTTAACACTATCGCTATATCAACTCAAAGATCTTTTCAGTAGTTTGTGAGCATATTCAAACAAAAACTTTAATTTCTTATTTTTTGCGCCCTTTAGGATAACATTTTCACAAACTTTCATTCCAGTTCAAACAGTATTTTTTCTTCGCATTTAAAAGCCATTTATTGAAATACTAGCTTCTCTTCTGTCTGTGGTTTCAGCGACATGGAAAATGTTTTTAGCTGAAAATCATACTTTTGGGATAATAAGTACCCAATTTATTAATTCTCGACTTTTAATATTAATGGCAATTTGTTCTGTAGCTATGACGTGAAAATAGAACGATAAACCTTCATATATTTGTAGTTTTTTGATATCATAACTCAGTATCAGAATTAAAACCCTTATATTTACTTACTCATATAGCTGCTAGTAGTACCAGGCCTAGTACAATAAGGTGCAAGCACATGCTCAATAAACTCAATGTCTTATAACAGACAGCATAGTGTTGCCAGATGACTGCCATACTGTAAAAAATGATCGTAGTTGTGTCACACCAATATTAGCACTTGTCCAAAGCTAAATAATTCCCATACAGCAATATTAATTATTTTAAAGACATCTACAGCTTATATGAAAATCCTATGCTCCTACTGTTTTGAATAACCTTGTGTGATATTAGAATTCTGTTTATTGATGCTTTAAGTTGAAAGGCTTGGGCCATATGGTTGGGCTGCGATGTGGCTGATGGGCTCCTCAGCCCAAATAAATTTTCTTAATTTTATGCAACTTCCTACAACTTTTGTATTGTATTATGTTTTCAGTAGTTTTAATTTGTTACGAAATTAAAAATAACACATTGCACATTTTCATTTCAGCGCTCTTTAGCAGTTTGCAGTCATCAGTCGGTAGTCTCTTTAATTTAATTTTAAAGTTTTTGAACTGTTTGATTTAAGATTGTATTCAAATCAAGAAGTACTTGTATCATATTTGATTTATAATTATTAATTCTGATCAAGGTATAATTGTAAATAATATTTGATTTTTATAATTATTATTAACTAGTTTAAGTGAAACTTACTTATAATTATACAATTTTATTAGTAAATACAGTTTTCATTAAGCATGTGACTGTTTCTTCTTTTTGCTACTATTCTGTAGCTGCGGACAGTTTGACCGCTTGTGTCCTTTCTTCTGACAGTTGTAGCAAGACTGGAAAAAAGCAATAGTAACACAATATTTTTAAATTCATATAAACAAATAATATATATACAAATACAGTATGTTTGTTATAAATAAATATAAACTTTAAAATACTACGCTATAAAAAAAGAAATACTTTTTGATTGATGAAGACAAAGAAATATTTCTTACCTGATTTTCTATCACCACTCCACAAACGTGACCTTTTTCCAGACAACACCGACTACAGTCATCACAATGAAAGAATGTTGGTTTCACACATCTCTTACAGATATTGCAATGTCTGTAAGTCATTCCATTTTTACTTGTACATTCTTTGCACATGTTGCAGTGTTTGTTTGTTACAGATACCCAGTATTTACACTTTTCACAAAATTTGTAGTCTTTGTCATTAGAAAGATCAATAGTGATCATGGGTAGATTTGTAAAGAAACGGACTGGTGACCCAAATTTACGCCCTTTTGATGTTTTGTTGTGGAATTTCTTGTGATTTTCATATTCCACCTTAAAATGAAATTCATACAATAATAAAATACACTATTTAAAATGAATGAAATGTTTTCTATATGAAATGAAAGTAATAAATACCTGATAGTCATGCATTTTTATCTCTGGTAAAATATTTCTGATATATGGTTCAGAGAAATATGGGAATGCCCAAAGTACAGGAATAATTTCATCATCTGATTTATGGTGAAATTTTCTAAATAAAACAGATAGTTCTCTAATGGTGTGTGTTATGGGCTCTACCCTGCCTCCAAATGGTGGATCTATAACTACACAAATGCTGCCATCCCTAAAAACAATATTAGATGTTTTTATAAAAAGTAACCATAATGGCCCACTTATCAATTAAAAAAAAATATTTATACAAAGTTACATGCAAAGAACAACTAAAATAATATCAAACTTCAAACAGATATTGCAGTCTGCTGTTGTTCCAACAATTAGATAAAAAACATCTGTTACCCAGTAATTGTATTTTGAATTTACCTGGCCTTGACAAAAAATTTCTTTAATATCTTTTCATCCTCAGCTTCATTAAATAAGTAGTTGTTAAACATATTGTACCAAAGAAATTTGTTTGGGTGATTGAACTGACTGTGTCTCTTGTCATAGTCTAGAAGTATTGATTCAAAGTCAGGTGATGCCTGAGCTGCCTCATGTATAGATGGGGTACCGATACATAAAATGTTACTGAAAATTTATTAAACTATATATATAATATTACTGGTAGCAAGATACAGAAATGTGGTATTTAATTTCATCAATATTCTTTCTGTTAAAAATTGAATACCTACCTTATTTTATTATTTTTCAGAATGCCTAATACAGTGTTCACAGATTTTTTACTAAATAAATACTGAGCTTCTACAGTATCATTTTCCAGAGCTGGAAGCCACGAAGAAGGGTGATTCAATTGTTCATCACTTAACAATGTGATTACTCGATGATCTTTTAGGTGTTTCTTGCTTTTTGAATATATGTACAGCTCTTGACAAGTATTGCAATATGCCCTGTCCGTGGAATGACTTGATTTCACCTGAAAATAAATGGCAAATACAAAATTCTGAAGATATTTCCAAGGACGATCAGTGTGAACAATTTTATTCGAGAACAATACAACGAGCTCCCGACGGAAAATATATTGTAAAGATGCCACTCCGCCCTGAACTTAAAGAAAAATTAAGATCATCAAGACCCATCGCTGTTTCTCAATTTTTACAACTAGAAAAACGGCTCGCTAAGAATAAAAAACTTTCAACTATGTACAAAGAATTTATCAGAGAATATGCGGACCTGGGCCACATTAAACTGTCGTCTCATATAACACCCTCCGACTGTTATTTACCACATCACGGTACTATGAAAGAAAGCTCTACAACAACCAAATTGAGAGTAGTTTTTAATGCATCCCAAAAAACATCGAGTGGTCACAGTTTGAATAGCCTTTTGGAAAAGGGCGCCAACCTTCAAAAGGATATTCAGTCACTTAATTTGAAGTGGAAAACATACAAGTTTGCCTTTACTGCTGACATTGAAAAAATGTATCGTTGTGTGGATAAATGATGATCAGCAACACCTACAAAAAATATCTGGCGAGATTCACCAAAACAGCTTTTACAAGAATATAAACTTTGTACGGTGACCTACGGTACTAAACCCGCTCCTTGGTTAGCCTTACGTACACTCAAACAGCTCGCCATTGATGATGGTCGTAAGTACCTGCAGAACCACTTTTTCGTAGATGACCTTGTGAGTGGTGAAAGGTCAATCGAAACCGTCAAGGAGTTACAGCGGTCCCTAATCGATTTACTAAAGGGTGCAGGGATGAACTTACGCAAATGGTTCAGCAACTATCCAACTTTATTAGAAGACTTACCTAATGAGCAAATTTCAACAACATACAACTTCGATTTTGTTATATACAGTCGCGTGACAAATTCCAACGGAGTCCAAGTAATTACGTTACTTGTATCCCGCACACGAGTAGCTCCTATAGCGCAAAAAACCACGCTGCCGAGGCTTGAACTGTGTGGCGCCTTACTGTTGGCTAAACTAATGGAAAAAACTCGGAGGGCTTTATCGGAATATAATCTGAAAATTCAAGCATGGTGTGACTCGCAAGTAGTTCTCGCGTGGTTCCAAGGGGACACTACTAAAAGAGAGGACTACATATCCAATCATGTTACAAAAATCAAACGCATTAGACCAACTGTTGGCACAACAAGAAATTTCGCGCAGCCCCTCCCAACCTGACCGGCCTTGGCCATATATAAGGGACGTGCGCGTACGCCGCGCTCTCTAACGCACGAATCTGTTGTTTATGTTTTGTTTTATGTCAATATATCAAGTAACTTAACTTTAAGTTTTTATTATTCAAGTTAAAGCTCCGGATCAAATACTTAACAGTATATTGGCGACCGTGATAATTGCTACGTGTTTAGTCGTAGCTCTTCTCGAACTATAAGCAAGGAAATATAAACCAAGAAAATACAAGCGGTGGATAATTTTGAACCGACAAGGCAACGACGTAGAATAAAAAGAAGGAATTGAGGTGCAGTGTGTCAGCTGGCTTCTTAAGGGAGGTTTGCCCGTTCCTATACCATTTTATCTATCCCGTTTAGCTTGCAAATTAATGTATATCGATAATAATTATAATTTGGCAAATTTTATGTAACCACCTCCAAAATTAAAATTTCATTGATCCCAGCGAGTTTTGATTGAATCTTATAATTTTTACTTTAATGTATTATTTGTGTCACGAATGATATTGAATAATTATATTGCAAAACCTATATTACACAAATAAAATTAACATAATATTTTGGTACGGTTTTGCTTTGTTTATATTGGTACCTACGTGTTTACGTATTTAAACTAATTTTAGAACTTAATTTCGCATTCAGTCATTCCAATTACGTATTAAATATTGTATAACCTTTTAAAGGCAATAAGTGTAATTAATAGTTTCTACTATAACAATTAATTAATAGTTTCTATTATAACAATTTCAGTGATTATATGTGAGGGGTTAAACGAATACCTGTGAACTTGACCTTGACACATAAAGACGACGCGGATGTTTTATCGTGTCAGTGCGCTCACAGCTGATTTCATTGAATAGGTTTGCTGATAAAAAGGTATTTATATAATATTCATTATTTTATTAATAATTAAAAAAAAAAACAAAAAAAATATAATTAAAGTTTTATTTTATTTTACTAACTTCGTTGCGATGACTGATACAGAGGTAAAAGAGCTCATAGCAAAAAGGTCTTCCATTAAAGGGAGATTGACAACATTTGAAAAATATTTGCAGGAGTATAAACAATTAGAGATAATAAATAAGTGTCAAATAAAAGAGTTAAAATTAAGGTTAAAAAAGATAGAGGAATTGTTTAACGAGTATGATATTATTCAGTTGGCTATTGAGGTTAAAGATTCATCAGCTCAGAGTGAAAGAGAAGGAACCGAGAATAGATTTTACAAGGCGACAGCTGAGGGTCAAGAAATAATAGACAAACATCAAACATCTGAAGATTTAGATTGTACAAAATCATTAAATTACAATAGCTGCAATGTTAAATTACCAACAATAAAACTGCCAATTTTCGAAGGGGATATTAGTAAATGGCTTGAATTTAGAGACTCAATATACTGTTAAGTATTTGATCCGGAGCTTTAACTTGAATAATAAAAAACTTAAAGTTAAGTTACTTGATATATTGACATAAAACAAAACATAAACAACAGATTCGTGCGTGTTTGTGTGTTTTAAGATTAAGGCAGTTCATTTAGAGCTAGTTAGTGATTTGACCACTGAATCGTTTATTTTAGCTTTACGTCGTTTTATTTCCCGTCGTGGCAAACCGCGAGTAATTTATTGTGATAATGGCTCTAATTTTGTAGGGACTAATCGAGCTATTGCGAGTTTTACTTCTGTATCAGACATTATCGATGAAGGTATAAAGTTTTTTCACTCTCCAGCGTATTCGCCCCATTTTGGGGGACTGTATGAATCAGCTGTGAAATCCGCAAAGTTTCACATGAAACGAGTGATAGGCAATACTCATCTCACGTTCGAGGAACTTGCAACTTTATTCCACCAGATAGAGGCTATATTAAATTCAAGACCTATTATTCCTATGTCCTCTGACCCCAATGACCTAACTCCTTTGACTCCTGGGCACTTCCTCATAGGAAGACCACTGACGTCATTGCCCTCACCAGATATGCAAATGGCTAATACAAGTCGTCTTCACAGATACGCCCGCATCGAACAAGTCCGTCAACATTTTTGGTCTCGATGGAGTCGAGAATACATTTGTGAACTGCAACAGCGAACTAAGTGGCAGATGAGAAAACCAAATGTCAAACCCGATCAGATGGTACTTATAAGAGATGAAAGCACACCCCCAATGAAATGGCCCCTGGGGCGAGTTACTGCGGTCTACCCTGGAGCGGACGGAGCCTGTCGTGTAGCAGATATCCGAACGAGCAAAGGAATTATTCGTCGTGCGATAAACAATATTTGTCCTTTGCTAGGAGATGAAGAAGATGAATCGTCGAGGCCGGGGAAATTGTTGGCACAACAAGAAATTTCGCGCAGCCCCCTCCCAACCTGACCGGGCCTTGGCCATATATAAGGGACGTGCGCGTACGCCGCGCTCTCTAACGCACGAATCTGTTGTTTATGTTTTGTTTTATGTCAATATATCAAGTAACTTAACTTTAAGTTTTTTATTATTCAAGTTAAAGCTCCGGATCAAATACTTAACACCAACCACACAATGGCGTTACATTAAGTCACAGTATAACCCCGCCGATTGTGCATCGAGGGGCATGATACCAAGTAAACTAATGACCTTCGATTTATGGTTTCAAGGTCCTGAATTTTCGAAAAAAATCGAAACAGATGAGGTTCCAAACTACAAAACATACTATACAAATATTGGCTGCAAGGAAAAGGAAAATCAAAAGACTTCGTTAAATCACGAAAGGGATAATTGGATGACAACCTTGTTAAATAAATGCAGTTCATAACAAAACTTTTCAGAGTTACTGCTTGGATATTACGTTGCATAACAAATATGAGCGCTAGAAGGAAATCTGAGGCCCCGTATCTGAATACTAGTTCGTTAGTGTAGTAGTAGTAACTGCAGACAGAAAAATTATTATCAAACACCTTTTTTTTTTGTTCCCCCTGAGAAAATGCATTAAGTTGCATACCCCGGCTGTGGCGAGCCGGCGGTTATGTGGGGCTCTCCTCCCCCGCAAAAGGGGGAGGACTACCCACTAAAAACCTCAGGGATGGCCTTCCTCAGGCATGTAGGGAGCCCCCGGAACACCAAGCTACTTCCGGGACCCCCAGCCTCCGCTCCCCCGCCGATACAGGAGTCGAGGTCGGATGCGCAGTGGCGGCAATGTGTCGATCCCTCCCGTCCTATTCGACACAGATACTCACCGAAGCAGCCGTGCCGGTGAGTATCTGAGTCAATCGGTAGGTGACCCTCCTCCTTCCCGTGGAACCAAGCTTCGAGGTGCGGGAGTACGGCACCGACGGCCGCTGGCGCGCGCAGATCCGTTTCGAGCTGCGCACGCCAGGCCGCCACAATCCGTCGGTGCCACTCCCGCTTAGACACTTCGTGCGCGGGTTCCAGGGCGCTCCCCCATCGCTGCAATGCGGCGATGCAATGCGCCCGCCACCCTTTTGGCTCGGGGGACCGCACGAAATGCTCCTCGAAGCCCCAGCGGCGGTCCAGGGTGAGGCCCAGGTACTTGATCTACGGCCCCACCGGGACCACCGCGTCACCCATCCGGATCCGGCAGCTGGGCGGTTCCCGGCGCCTCGGAAGGTTGAGGAATCATAGTGCCTCGGTTTTGTGAGGCGCTATTTCTAAACCCAGCCAGCCAATATGATGGAAATATACTCGCATTACTGTCTTTTTCTTAACACATTTTCTTAAAGTATTGTATTGCCACTTGGTCAGTTTAAGTGATAAGAATAATCCTAAAGCCTCATCCGAAGAAAATGCAGGTTTTGTGTCTTTAGCAAATATGCACCTTTTAACTTTTTTCACATCTTATGGATTCTTAAGTAAATGCTCTAGTATTTCAGCAATCTCCTCATTTCCTTCCGTTTTTAATTGCGCACAATATGCATGTTTAATTTCTTCCGAAGACATATGAAAGCTTTCTACTCGTCTTTTCTTCTGTCTAGAACTTAGTTCACAAATTGAGTTGATGTACTTGGTACTGCATGATCTTCATTACTGCCTGTTAAACAATTAATAAAGTCTGGCCATATGATGTTTTCCTGTAACCATTCGCTATTTTCAGTGATGAAAACACTTTCTTTACTGTGAGCGTTTTGCCATCTTCTATTTAAATTATAACAAAATTTTGAATAAAACGATTTTAGAGACTTTTCGGGTTCATCACTTAATTCGACTGAGAGTTTGGACCTTATCTCATTGCACAAGATATGATTATTTTTAATACTGCTACTATTTATTAAAATAATATAGAGATCAAGGTTTGTCACTAAATCTTGAAACATTTTCAAAAACGTAATAATAACAAATAATGAATAAATAATATGTAGGGGTAGTGCGTCTATTACGGTGGTTAATGTAACACTAAAGCGGGAGACAAAATATTTAAATGTACATGCTACATTCAAATGTAACGGTATATATTTGTATATACCGTTACATTCAAATGTAACGGTATATTGTCACTATCGATCATGCAATGACTCGATAAGTGTCAAAACAAATGACGTCATAGGGTGGTGATGGGTGGTGGAAAATGTCACACATTTTTTTTTATCTTTTATAAGTAGGTATTGAAGTGTATTTAGTCAGCTAAGTAATAATAACTATCTTTATTATGGATTGCTAAATTAAAAAGTCCTGACATTTCATACAAAATTGAAATCACTTTATCTCCGAAACTACTAATTAAAATAAAAAAAGTCAAAGAATAAAATCGTTTTATATATATGCCTAGATACCAAAAATATACCATGTTATTGAGTTAAGGTTGAATTTTAAGTGGATATCACTAAACTTGGTTGTAAACAAATGAAACACGGGTTCTCTTGCGAGTTCTGTATTGCGACTGACCAAATTGAATATGGTACACACCCTCGTTATATGTAAATGTAAAAAATGACATAAACATCCACCCCACCGAAGGGCGAAGTCCTTAACTACATATGAAAATAATACAAAACTAAATTTAAAAAGTAGCAATATAAAACTAAATTTTGTAGAAATATCTCTCAACAAATAAAGGTAACAACAATTCTAAATATTGTCTTAAAAACAATAGACATTAAAATAAATCTAAATAAAATAACTATTTTCTAACTGTGAATTTACACAAAAATTAAGTACGTAGATAATCAATTCAACGTGATATATTCAGTTGAACGAACTAGTTAAGTTTAAAATACCTACATATTACTCGTAAAAGAAGATTGATTATACAATAATGAGAATAAATGAACTAATCCGTGTCAATTGGCAAAGGACATATTTTAGAAAGTGATCTTTTAACGATGCCACTACGACACTTAATACTGTAAACTCGTGTGAGAGTATCTTCTCCGGGATGTTTAGCTACGATACGACCAATAGCCCATTTTCCAGGTGGCATTTGGTCTTCTTTGAGAAGCACGATATCTCCGATCTCAAATTCTTTCTGCTTTTTCACCCATTTAGCACGAGTTTGAAGTCGCGTCAAATACTCATTTTGCCATCTGTGCCAAAAACTTTCTACTAGACGTTGCGTATGTTGCCATCGAGATAATTTGCTTAGGCTCACATTTTGAAGGTTTGGATTGGGTACAGATATTGGTGCTTCTCCAATCAGAAAATGTCCGGGTGTTAAAATTTCCAATTCCGTGTCTGACGTGTCTATTGGGATCAACGGGCGTGAATTAAGGCAAGCCTGAATCTGGTAAAGTATGGTGATCGTTTCTTCGAACGTCAGGTGAGTATTTAATATTCTTTTCAGGTGAAATTTGGTGGATTTTACAGCCGCCTCCCATAATCCCCCAAAATTTGGACTAAATGGAGGAATGAATTTCCATTCTGTTCCATCTGCTGCAAGAATATCTGCTACATGACCAGGTAGCTCAAGTTTTGCTTCTTTCCATGCCCTTTGTAATTCTTTGTTTGCACCAACAAAGTTTCGGCCATTGTCACTCCAAATTTGAATACATTTTCCACGTAGTGACACAAATCTGTTGAACGCTCCAATGAACGCCTCTGATGTTAGATCGCAGACCAAATGTATGGCCTTTGTGGACATACATACGAATACTGCGATGTATGCTTTATTGGTTTTAGCTCCTCTACCCTTTGACGCCAAGATTTGCAAAGGGCCGGCAAAATCAATTCCGCTATAAAGAAATGCTCTAGATGGCGTTGTGCGTGACTTCGGAAGGTCTCCCATGAGCTGAGTCTTTGACATAGATTTGTATCGAGCACATATAATACATTTATGTATGTGAGTTTTTATCAAGTTCTTCACTCGTATGATCCAGTACTTAGACTTGATGTAACAAAGCATCAGCTGAATGCCACCATGCAATGTTTTTTGATGAGCTTCAGCAACTATGAGACGTGCCAAATGACTTTGAGTACCAAGTATAATTGGATGCTTTTGATCGTTACTCAAATCAGCGTTTCTCAATCTACCACCCACTCTGATCAATTGGTTTTCGTCTAAGTATGGATTCAGACTTCTTAAACTGCTTTCTCTTGCTACATATTTTTTCTTCAGTAATGCTTCTATCTCCTTACTAAATTCTTCTCTTTGTGCAATTGTAATACATTTTATTAAAGCATTTTCTAATTCATCAGTAGTAATATGTTTATCTATATTTTCTGATCTTTTCTTAGAATTGACAAATCTTAAACTGTAGATTATAGTTCTTAAAAGTTCTTGTAGTGTATCAAATTCTTCATTAATTATTTTTGACTTATTTTCTTCAACTTGCATATTTACTGTTATTTTCTTCATCTCTAATTCTGTAGTTGGTATGTTCAGTTTTGAAAAATGTATGTTCTGATCCTTAAGCCATTCTGGCCCTTTCCACCATAAGTTGTTGTCTATGAGATTGTCCAAACTCATTCCTCTTGACCCAATATCAGCTGGATTGTCTTTCGATTTAACATGAAACCATTGAGTGACGGGGATGTTGTCTAAAATTTCAACGACTCGATTACTGACAAATGTATTCCATCTGTTCGGGTCACCCATGAGCCATGACAAAACGATTGTCGAGTCTGTCCACGCAACGATCTGGTTTTCTCTCAGTCTCATAGCCTCTCTCACTTGCTTTAGTAATTTAGCCAAAAGCACAGCGCCACTCAATTCTAAGCGTGGCAAAGATATAGGTTTGATTGGAGCCAATTTAGTTCTGGATACAATTATCCCTGTTTTGATATCACCATTCTGAGTTTCTACTCTGTAATAAACAGCTGCGCAATATCCTTTAGTTGATGCATCACAGAAGCCGTGTATGTTTATTTTATTTTTATCTTGATTTGTATATATCCATCTATTTATGTGTATTTTATTCACATTTTCAAAACTTTGTCGTAATATTAACCATTCTTCTTCATCCTTTTGGCCTACTATTTCATCCCAATCAAGTCTTTGTTTCCAAATGTTTTGTATTAACATTTTTGCAGTGATAATTGCTGGGGATATCCATCCGAGTGGGTCAAAAAGACTTTGAACGTCTGCTAAGATGGTTCTTTTTGTTATAAATGTTGGTTTTGGAGGTAATTTTGTGTGGTATTGAAAAGAGTCTGTTGTCATATTCCAAGTTAATCCTAGAGTTTTAATAATGCTGTTATCTGTAATTCCTTTCTTGACGCTATTGCTTCTTAATGACTGTGGAATTTGATCTATAAACTCTTTACAATTTGACGCCCACTTTTGCAGCATGAATCCACCCTTTTCTAGCAACTGTCGTAACTGCCTACTGCCCTCTATTGCGCTTTCCAGACTGAAATCTCCGCCAAGACAGTCATCAACATAGAAATCTTCCTCAAGTATTTTAGCACCAATAGGAAAAGTGTTGCGTTCATCTTGTGATAACTGTTTTAGTGTTTTGATGGCTAGGTAAGGTGCGGAGGCAGTACCGAAAGTGACACGGAGCATTCTGTAATCTTCAACTTCATCTGTAGCATGTCTCCTCCACAGTATTCGTTGACAGTCAGTATCTTCCTGTTTCACTAGGATCATGCGATACATTTTTTGGATATCAGCTATGTAACATATTTCCTTCATACGCCATCTCATTATTAGATTTCGTAAATCCTCTTGGAGTTGGGGTCCCACAAACAACAAATCATTGAGTGAGATGTTGTTTGATCCCTTACATGACCCATCGAATACAATTCTAACTTTTGTTGTTTCACTATCTCGGACAACCGCGTGATGAGGCAAATATATTGAAAAATTCTCTTTTTCTGCCACTGGGACCTTTTCCATGTGATTTAATTGTATATACTCTTCCATCACTTTCGTGTATTCTTCTTTCAATATCGGATTTCTTTCTAATTTTCGTTCTATTTGTTGTAATCTCTTCAAAGCGATTTCTCTTGTCCGTCCTACCTCTTGTATTGACCTTTTAAACGGTAATTTGACAACATATCTTCCATCTGTTGTTCTAGAATGCTCTTTCTTGTATATGTCTTCACATGCTTGTTCTTCTGAAGTTAATTTTCTCTGTTTTGTGTCGTCATCTATAGCCCAAAGATTTTTTAAGAGGTGATCCATGTCAATGTCTACCTGATGATGCATGGCGACAAGGTGAGTATTCGTTGATATAGGTTTATGTATATTTCCAAAGAGTATCCAACCAAGGTTTGTTTCTTGTGCTACAGGTGAACCTTGTGGACCTTTGACTAAGTTGTTCTTTACAATCTCAGTGTATACATCAATACCAAGTAATAAGTCGATTTTACTTGACATGAAGTACTGTGGGTCAGCTAAAGTTAGGCCTTCTAAGTGTGTCCATCCTATTTTTGGTCTGAATTGTAGTACAAGGCAATGTGGATGTGATCGACTTAAGTACGTATGCTTTTACTTGTAGTTGAAAATCTTTATCATGTTTTGATAGGAGATTTAATTGAACAGCATAACGCACTGCAGTAGTTGTAGTGCCTACTCCGATAACTGAACCTCGCATTGGGATTTTTTTGAGCTTCATAAGTTGAGTTGCATTTTCACTAACGAATGAAGCCTGTGATCCAGGATCAATGAGTGCTCGCAGCACAGTATCTCGGCCACTCTCACTTCTAACCGGTACTAGTGCTGTGGCTAGCAATGCATTCTTCTGCTTTCGTGCAAAATTGGCAACAATTGACTCATCCTGAAGATCATCTTGTGCATCGTCATCATTTACATGTGTTGAGGAAATTCCAGGTGATGAACTAATCTTCTCTATGTCTTTAGAACCCTCTTCCTTCTTACAGTAATGAAGAAGTGAGTGATGACGCTTCCCACAAATTTTACAAGAAGTCTTCTGTTTGCAATAATATATAGGATGGCCAGATGATAAGCAGTTGTAGCATAATCGATTGGTTTTGACTACCTCGCATCTCTTCTCCGAGTCAAGCTTTGCAAATTCCTTACAGTGGCAAAGAATATGATCTCCGTTACATAATTTACACATCACTTGTGTACTTGAAGCATGAAATGTACGCTCTTTGGTTGTTCTTTGTGTATTAGATGAAGCTTGAAAGGTTATCTCGAGTGTTTGTATTTTATTTTCCAAAAATGTTATAAAATTTTGCAAAGTAGGTAGATCAGTTTGATATTCTTGGCTTACATGTGATTCCCATTCTTTGTGTATCTCCATATCCAATTTTTGCACCGTTAGGAATATTACGATAGGGTCCCAAGACACTGTACTAATATCCATTGTCCTCAAACTGTTCAGACATTCCTTTGTTCCATCAATTAAAAATTTTAACTGTCCCGGTGACTGCGAGTTGATTTTTCTAAATGAAAATAACCTCTTCAATGTGGCATTTACAATCAGGCGCTTGTTACAGTATCTATTTCTTAATGTACTCCATGCTTCTTCATAATTTCGCTCAGTCACCGGTATATGCTTGATGGTATTCTTTGCTTCACCTTCTAAACACGACTTCAAGTAGTGAAACTTTTGTACGTTGCTTAATGACGTGTTGGTATGTATCAACGCTCTAAAAGTGTCTTCAAATGATTGCCATTCCTGATATGAACCCGAATAACTAGGTAAAGTTATCTGGGGAAGCTTCGGTGGTGTATGAACCCTCTTTTTTGGACGAGTGTGATAGTGCATCGTATTGTTGTACTGAACCTTCTTTTTTTGTAGTGATTAACTCGAGCGCGTCCGCTATTTCCGACTTCAAATCCAAATAAATTTCTTCACTTTCACTGTACTTTTCTTCTATAAAATATTTGATAGTTTTCCTTTCTTCTTGGTTAGTAATTTTTATCAAAGATTGATGTGCACTTTTAAAAGATTTCCAATAATCTTCCAGCGATTGAATACGTGTTTCTAAAAATCCTTTAGTTATTCTCGCTTTCGGAGACTTTTTATAGTTGGTTTTACACTTCACTATTAGTTCGTATAAATCTTCTAAAACGGCGGTGATTTCTTCTAACTTGGCCATAGTTATTCACTTGTTATTCTATCTGCGTTAAAACGTTCGATTTGCAATAGTCATTCAAAGCACAAATATCTATAAGCAGTATAGCCGCGCTCGACTCGTCTTCATATAGAAAAAACGGCTTAGCGACGACTCTTATCAGTTGGGTTAACCGGTTAATACGCGCTGGTATGCGGTTCGAATAGGACCATTTTGTTATTGAGTTAAGGTTGAATTTTAAGTGGATATCACTAAACTTGGTTGTAAACAAATGAAACACGGGTTCTCTTGCGAGTTCTGTATTGCGACTGACCAAATTGAATATGGTACACACCCTCGTTATATGTAAATGTAAAAAATGACATAAACATACCATTTATTTCTTATGTCCAAACTTTGTAATTTCATCGTGCAACGTCGCGGACGGCTGTCTTCCTGGAGTGTGAGGGAAGGGCGGCGGCGGGCCACCGACACGTCGAACACGACGTGCCGGTGATCGGAGAGTGTAACCACCTCCGCCGCCACCCTCCAACCTGACATCATGCGGTACGCAGAGGGAGTCGCCCATGACAGGTCGACGATCAACTCCCCCTGCCACCGCACGCAGGTGCTGACCGACCCCCGGTTTAAAAGCCGAAGGTCTAGTCCCGCCGCCCACTCCAGAAGTGTCTCCCCTCTTACGTCGTCCCGGGTGTCGCCCCACTCTCGCGAGTGGGCGACGAAATCACCCAGGACGAAGACTGGACGGGGACTGGCGCAACAGCGAACGCAGTTCGCTACCCCGTCCAGAAATGCCTCGAATGCGGCGAGGCCGCAGTTCGGGGAGATGTAACAGCCTATCGTGGCCGTGGACCCCCATTCCACGGCCATGTAACCCGGCCCCGTAGCGAGCAGGATGCAGTGCGGTCGGTCGGTTGCCCAATAAATTGAGATTGCCCTGGAGCACCCTGTACCCTGTGCGTGGTATGTACAGCTTATACGTACATACCTAACTCAATATGTGACGCGCCGTGCGTCATCATTGTGGTGTCAAATTATATTATTACTCGTATTATTGTAAGTAGTGCACTTAGCAACACGTACTCGTTAACACGCTTCCATTTGTACTTAACTAACATAATAAAGGTGATCAAACAACACACTCTTTTGGAATTCTACAAACTTCCCCTTGGAATCCAACATATTATATTGAACTTTCAAAATAGTATTTCATCTTTTAAGTTATGGTTGTAATAATAAGTTGTTAACATAAAATTTTACAATAAAAGTGTAAAGAAATGAATAGCAAATAAAACCTCTGATTGTAGGTGTATCTATGTTACGCTTACATTGCTTACTTTCTGCAAGTACATAAAATTAAACTACCTATTCCGAACACTAGTGATGAATTTCACTGAACATAAGGTTTATATCTCATTTCAATAAAAAATGTATGAGACAGGTAACAATGATAAATTAATTTGAAATAATCATAAATATTATATAAAAAGTGTTAATCAGCAAATCTTTGCACATATATAGTTGAGATAGTTTATATCATATGATTATACATTTTATTATGTATTAACTAGTTAATACATATATCTATATATAAATCCTAGGACTTAAATACTTATTTAAAATTCTATTTTTTTTTATTCACTTTTTAGTTAACCACTTGATATTCTCTTTGAGCCTCTTTCAATTAGATATATCCACTTAATCTTAAAAAAATATTTGTATAAATTTAAGTGATGTTGGACCTATGTAGTTTATAACACCTGGCACAGTTATTAAAATACTATCTTCAAAAAATTGGTAAATAAATTATATTGTAATTTTATTTAAAATTAATATATTGGAACATAATTAAACCTCTTTGAAAGTTATTTAAACATGGCTTTGTATTTTAGTACAAACAACACTCAAATAATTGAATTGTTTCTTTAATAAAATGTTCCATTAAAATGTACTTGCCGATGATAGGTAACAATTTTAGTGGTTTTCAATTGTCATTTGAATTACACAAGTTATTAAAAAAAATATGAGTGTAGCTTTAGATATTAATACTATTTAACTAACCTCAGTTAGGGTAGACCATGCTGCAGCTTTATCTAATTTCGGAATAAGGTTGTAATATTTCACGTTGAGCTGCCGTACATGTTCTTTTTGCCAGTCCTCCTCATTTATGAGAACAGTACAATCTTTTTTATTTCTGCACATTGAACATGAAAAGTATCTACTCTTTTCATTTGAGAACAACAAAGTAGGACCATGCAAACAGAGTGGATGCGATGTTAAGTCTTCAATCACGACTTCCACGGGAGCAGTTTTTTTAATATGCTCAGATGTATTTTCAAGTTTTCGTTTTCTAACCATTATTGTAAAATAAAGGTCATAAAATTATTAGGTACTTGTAAATCAAATGAAACACCAAAATAGTATACTAATCTGTGCACACCACAGACCAATTAGAGAACAAGTTGTATAGGTACTTTTCTCTATGACACCAACGTGAACGGCACAGATATGGCTAATATGGCTATCACCCCACAGATTAGTAAAGTTGTAGCAAACCGTATGTATTCGTTACCGAGTAAAGGGTACGCCATCTAGTACGGAGTAACGAAACGTTACTCACGAATACATTTCGTTACTCGCATGTTTCGTATCATGGCAACATACACTGTTTCAGTCACGCGATGTAGGTACCGTTGATGCGTGTATTGACACGTTTCTTGCTGATCGTATGTTTTGCCGCGCCTAGTAAATACATATTCTTATAGGAATATGTACTAGGCACGGCATCGCAACATTTGTAATTTAAATTTGTAGAAATAATACATATTACATATCAAACAGCGTATGGTACGGTGCGCCGGGTCGGCTGAACGTCGATGTGACGTCGATTACGATTCATTTCTTTAGCATAACATTGCATGTTATGGAGGTATTAGAAGTAACGAGTAACGATACGAAAGTAACGAGTACTGATTGTTATAGTAACGAATACATGCGGGTACGTGTTTTTTCCGTTACTTTTACACCTCTACAGATCAGTGAATTTTTTTTAAATATTTTTTTAGAGATTAGAGTGAGATATGGTCAATTATAAGTAGACAAAGAAAGACTATACAAAATTTTCTTATTTCATCGATTATATTCTTTCATTTGTTGCTATTTTATGACGTCTGTGAGTTTTTATGACGGTGACTGGTAAAACCTCTAACTGACTGGTAAAACCTCTAAGGTTTTCAACGTATAACACAGCAAAAATCATTTATTTCAATTATTAATTTTCATTGATCACACAGATGAACTGTTAAAATGCAATATTTTATACGGTTAAACTCGATCGAATGTATCAAAAAGAATAAATAAGAGAAAATCAACAATGAATCTAAACGGATGTGTTTGATTTTTCAATAATTCAAATATTAATATTTCTATTCACTATGATAGCAAAGTGCATAATTATATAGTATATTTGTTTCGATTGCGATCAACATAAAAGTAAATTGAAGAAGATGAATATAATTAAATAAATATGATAACCACAACAGTCTTATTCTAACAGAATATATGAATTTCGGAAAATGGAAATATTACTTATTAATTGGACTTACATTACTTTTAGAAGAAAAATAAAATAAATAATTGAACATGTGATAAGTTGATAAATTTTAACAAAGATGATTCCAAAGCAAAATCTTTAATTGCACTACTGCTACTAGCGACAAATATTTATAATAATAAGGAAAGGCTAAAGCATATGATGATGTTGTTAATGTTGACTGAAGTAGCATCGTTGTAATGTCTATGGTCAAGCGAAATATTGAAGACTACTGTATGGTGAATTACCATTGTCTGTTCGTTAAGGAAGAAATTGAACTCCCTCTTTGAATCTGTCAAAAATGGTCAAAAATTTTGTGAGTAAAAAATAGAATTACTATTATATATTTTCACATAACTCGGACCTCTATTTTGAAATCAAATTTTGATCTAGTGAACCTTTTAGTTTTATTCATGTTATATGTTTTGTAATGGCGACAACGGCATATGAACTCGATGCCGACGGTGAGTCTGGAGAAATCGTCAGACGCTTGCACGAAACTGTAATCATTCATTCGTAACATTTTATTTGAATATTAGGCTTTTATTTTCTATACATTATTTATGCTTATTAATTTATTAGATACATCGTATTATCAGTTCATGAATAATATTTCCTCTATTTTTTAAGCATTAATCATTTGTGAAAACTTAAAGTATTGATTGCTTTGATAGGTTGCAAATTCATTCCTGCTACACAGAGGCCAGATGGAACATGGCGTAAACCTCGTCGAGTCAAAGACGGATACATACCTCAAGAAGAGGTTCCTCTCTATGAGAGTAAAGGAAAACAATTTAAAGCTAGGCAAAATACAGGTCTGCCAGTTGGACTAACACCAGAAATAGTTGCAGCTGCTCAAAAACCTAAAAAGGGCACAACTGGTAATATACAACCTATACCAGGAATGATTATCAATGTTGATAAGAAAAAGAAAAAGAAGAAGTCTGGTATTTGTCTTCATTTAACAATGATTTCTAACCCTTTATTTTGTTTTGATTCTTTAATTTTCATTTGTAATATTCTTTTGTAGGTGTTGATGATGCAGCTGATAAACTTGCCAAATGTGAAATAACTGAACCTGACTTTAGTAGTCCATCATCGTCAAGTCAATACTCAGTAGTGATTCAATCAGATCCATCCAAAAGATTGAAAAATCTTCGCAAAAAACTCAGAGATATTGAAACCCTGGAGGAAAAAATTAAATCGGGGCTGCTCAAAAATCCTGATAAGGATCAAAGAGAAAAAATATCTAAAAAAGCTGATATTATAAAAGAAATAGAACTATTAGGAACACTTGACAGCTAATAAGCTTATATTAATTAAAATTGTGAATATCATTAATTGTTTGAATTGGATTAATGCAACTGTTTTTTTTTTTTGTGAGGGTGCAAAGTGATAAAATGTTTCTTTCAATATATAAATTATTTACTTTATTTTTTGTTTTATTAATACACTTCAGATAAACATACATATCTATTATTACACAATGAAATCAATTATAAAAGTATTTTGAATACTTATTCTAGTGGAAAAAAAAATAAGAAAATATAAAGCAATAGAAGTTATAATTAAACTGTGAGTGTATAATTTATTAATCAGTAGGGCTGATTGAACATATGCAATGCTGAAAGAAAATGAACCAGTATTTGGATGCATGTAAAATTAATTGCATATTCATATTTCATTAGTGAAGTAATAAAAATCTAGCATTTTCACCAGCTCTGTTGATGTGTAAACATCAGCAATTAAACAATCAGTTGTTACACACATGATTTTATGCAGGATTACATGATAATTATAAATGGAATTATAATCTCTCACTGTGAAATAACTGCTGTTTTCAGTATGTTGACATCCTTACTAACTATAGATTAAGTACTATACTTGAATTTCATTACAAAGGTTGATTTATGTTATTTTGTCAAAGCTAATGTATGATAGCATAATGTATTCCTTTCTTTTATTCTTATACAAATAAAATTATATAATTAATATAAATCCTTTTCGCCGATATCCAACGAGATTTGATCGTATCTGTAAAATATAAAAAAAATTATAAATAAAAAATAAATCGATATAATCAAGTCAAAGTGATTTACCTTACATTTGAAAAAGAACAAGCACTATATAAATTCATTCCTCGCCCTTTGTCTTGCATAGTTTCCCAAACAGGCAAGTATGCCAATCACAGCAATACCTACTCCTAAAACAGTCGCTAAAAAATCACCAAAGTCATATCCTTGGGATGCTTCAACATTGGAAATTGTGAGTATAGAAAACATTAACAAAAAACACTGTAAAAACATATTAGTAAATAATAATCTTAATCACTTAAATTATAAGTATTTACCCACTTTACGACTAAATGAAAAAGTTGTAGTAGTAAGTAGGTAATTATAATAGTATAGTAATCTGTTGATTTCACTCACTATATGAATGTCAAATAAAGTCATGTCATTTATTTTTTTTTCTTTCATTTTTGGCTTGCACGGTTGTGCATCAGCCACGGACGAGGGTGAAAGGTAGGGAAACGGAAAGATTGGTTGTAGAATCGGTTATCGGATTTTAAGGATCAAGGACAGTATACTTCGTTTATTTAAGCAAACGAATAAATGTAAACAAACCAGTTTTAGGGTTATCACAACTCAATTCAAAAAATCGACAATTATCTTGTCGTTATCTTGTATTTGTAAAATGTTTTTCGGGACTGATCCATTATAATATTTTTTTTCTACCCCATACTACTACAAACAGTTAAGAAACTTCCACATAAATGAATTTATAAAATAAAAACATAATTAATTTTACTTGATAACCCTATAATCATGATGACATGGGTGACATTCAGATGTAATAAACATTTTCGGTTATAGTCGGCACTTTTATACTCTCAAATTTTGTTTTATTATTATTACTTATTATTTATTTAGCATCTTATTCTGTTTTAGTATTTTTTCTTGTACACAAATATTACCAAGATGAATATATTCAACTTATAAATGCACCCTACGCGGTAAGAACCATCAAGACCCTCTAGCCTGGTGAGACCTGACCTTATTCCTAAAGCCTGTGGTGGCCCAGGCAGGCTTCCGGGCGTAATATATGTATATAATAGCTTTCTTTTATAGTGTACTAGTGGTTTGCACCATCTTCGCACGGTGGACATAGATGTTATCCCGTGATGAAAATCATATTATATTGGAATGTTCTTAAATGACATTATTGTATCTGGCCGCAATGCATATGAACATATTAATAATAAATTCTCAGTAAAGAAATATTTTCCCGCGGTAAAATTTTTAATCTAGTCTATATTACCCAGTTTGAATGTAGCTTTCCAATGGTGAAAGAATTTTTGAAATCGACTTAGTAGTTTTTGAGTTTATTAATTACTAAAATACAAATATTTCCTCGTTATAATATTAGTGTAGATATACTAGCTTTTCGCCCGCGGCTGCGCCAGTCATATATTCAATTTTCCTATGGTAAAAAGTAGAATGTCTTTTCCCAGGTCTCACAATACGTACCTCTGAATCAAATTTCATCCAAATCGGTTCAGCGTGAAAAGGTAACAGACAGAAAAACAGACTTTCGCATTTATAATTTTATTAGGGATCACTCAACAATCTGACTGCGACAGTCAGTCGGAAATAAATTGTAAAATACTAGCTACGCTATAATATTAAACAGGTAAGTAGGTATCGTGATACCTACTTACTAATACGAAAGCAATAAAACTGTATCATGATAGAAAAAGGTTATTGATATATGCCTGTCAGTGGTTGCTAGGCAACACTTTGTTAGTAAACATTCGTTCGCTTATTTGGCTCAACTATAGGTAGGTAGGTATAACATTTCATAATTTAAAACTATTATCAAATAAAAAAGTAGATATAATATTACAAATAGATGAGTTATTCATTTAAAGTAAGACGTATTGTAGGGGATGAAATTACCATATACATTTTGTTCTTCATTATATCTCTATTTAATATACAAGATAAAAACTTAAACATAAAACATTTGTGTCATGTACATGTCGTTTCTCAGCAATTGTTCGAAGATATCTGTGTCTCCAAGCAGCTACTTCAAAGTTCTCTATGAGCAAAGACCTTTCATTCTGGTTTTTCTTAAACTCGAAACCATTTTTTTTTCAATATCTGCCGTAATGTTTCACGACAGCCGGTGAAGCCAATTGACTCTCTGAGTTCAACAAGTAAATTTCGTATTGTAGGAACCTGTATTTTTACACAGTAAAATTCATTAATCTTATTCCTAATAGCCGTTAAATCAAAATCATCCAGATTTGACACCGTGCCCTGACGAGGGCGTTTCTTGCCGGGTGTATTCCATTCTCCTTGGTTTATAGAACCCTTCTTCTTGATTGTTTTAATAGTTCTAACAGATATTTCTGCAAAGTAAAAATATAAAAATGTAATTTAACTGTTCCACTATTAATATTAAATCTATACTAATAATATAATATAATAAAGCTGAAGAGTTTGTTTGTTTGTTTGTTTGAACGCGCTAATCTCCGAAACTACTGGTGCGATTTGAATAATTCTTTTTTTGTTGGATAGTCCATTTATCGAGGAAGGCTATAGGCTAAATAACATTACGCTATGACCAATAGGAGCAAAGACAGAGCGGTAAATGTGTAAAAAACGGGGAAAATTATTCATTTTTGAAGGCTTTCTTTGCGTGCGCTGCGAAAACGGTTCAAGATACACAAAAAATATGTATGAAAGAATTATTCCTCTATACATGATCTAAAAAAAAGTCCGCGACGGCATATGTCTATCATTTAAGGTTTAGTCACAATGACCGTTTTTATGGTACCAAATTGGTCGAAATAATTTGTTTAAGTTGTATCAACATAATAATACTAAAAATTCTGCGGAAACTCGACCATTCCGAAAATCCCGCAAGAACGGGAACTATGTGGGAAAAACCAAAAATCTGCCGGAAGTCACTATTCCACGCGGACGAAGTCGCGGGCAAAAGCTAGTAAACTTATATGCAAACATTGAAAATAATCGTACAAGATTTTAAGACATTTTATAAAACCATAAATTTACCTGTCATAGTAGAAATTGTATCCAAATATTTCGTTTCCGAGTTCAACGCTTCCTTTTCCTCAAAACATTTTAACTCTTTCACTAACGTCTTGACTCTCGCCATGTCACTTTCTAAAACACATACAAGAAAAAAAAAGTAAATAGAAGTATTCACATGATACCCGGACATAAATATCAAGCCAACTATCAAGACTACTTACCAGCAGCTATAAGGATTTCGTCTAAGCGTATTTTTTTCGTTCTGGGTTCGTCTTGATACTTGCCGATCATGGTAAATATTAACTTTCTAACTACGCCTTTGTAGCTTTCTGCATTATTTTTCAATAATTTCAAAAGAATATTAATTGAAAACCATTAAACACAAAAACGGGACAATTCGTTTGACACTTTTGACAGTGACATGACAGTTCAAATTCAAAAATATTGCCATGTATATATTTAAAAAACAGTCCAGTGTAGAGAACCAGTAGCCAGACTCTACGAACAATACTAGAAAGAAAAAAAGAAAGAAAGAAAAAACATTTTTTGACTCGCACAGACATAACATTAACTCTGACCATAGTGGACAACTAGCCTGTATTGAGCACCATCATGTTAGCCCTAAAACTGAATTGATTTGTAGACCTATATCCCAGGGAAGGTTATGTAAATTTAAAAAAAAAATAACATCTCAGATTACATCTTTGCCTACTGTTGGTGGAGATGCTAATAATTTATATAATAATTTATTTAATTTAGTAAGAATGGAAAGCAACAATATGTTCCCACAAAAGGTTGTAAAATTAAACAACAAAAAGAAATTTAGTGACTGGGCTACTCCAGGCATATATAAAAGCAGGAGAACACTTTTTGAACTATATGCTTTAAAAACTACTTCTGTCGACCCCGCCTTTTTAGATTATGTAAAAAAAATACTCAGACTTTTAAAAATGTTTGTTTATGTGCTAAATCTTTATACATATCAAATAAAATAAATATGTCAAAGAACAAAGTTAAGACTACATGGACTATAATAATCAGGAAACGGGAAAAAGTAGAAGCTCTGGGAACTCTTTCTCTTTAGAAATTAATAATAAGACTATCAAGTCGGACGATGCAGTTGCGAATGCATTTGTTGATTATTTTTCTCAAATTCCTGCTATAACTACCAGTAATCTTAACTCATCTCCTAGTTTAGCCGTCACCCTCCTGGAGTCAAGTGCGAATAGGTGCAGTGAATCATTCAAATTTAGCCATATTGATGCTTCTTCAATTAAGAAAACATTCCGATTACTTAACAAGAAGAAAACTGAAGATCTCTGGGGTATATCAACTCACATAATTCAATCTGTCATCGATGAATTAGCCCCATTGTTAGCACAAATTTTTAATTCTTGTATTGATGAGGGTATCTTTCCTGATCTAATGAAATATAGTAAATTAATACCACTTTTCAAATCGGGTAACAAAAAAGATCCCTCAAATTTTAGACCTATATCCATATTACCTACTTTCAGCAAAATCTTCGAGAAAGTTATTTACAATCAACTAATAGGTCACTTGAGAACAAACAGATTCATGCATCAAAACCAATTCGGCTTTACCAAAGGTAGATCCACTACCGATGCCGGAACTGCACTTATGAAACATATTTTTGACGCATGGGAGGGCAAGCGGGATGTAATTGGAGTGTTTTGCGACCTTTCCAAGGCGTTTGACTGTGTGAGTCATGAAACGCTTTTAAGTAAACTTAGACATTATGGTGTCTCGGATGGAGTTGTTAGACTTTTAAAATCTTATTTATCAGACAGATTGCAGAAAGTCGTTATTAATAGATCAGAATCTGCTAGCTCGCCTATAACTATGGGGGTTCCCCAGGGATCAATATTGGGTCCTCTACTGTTTCTAATATATATAAATGACCTTCCTTACTATATTACAGAATCGTGTGAGACAGTATTGTTGCAGATGATACTTCTTTACTATTCAAAGTTGATAGACAAAAGGAATGTTATGACGATGTAAATAGTGCTCTCTCGAGAGTTCTGTATTGGTTCACAACTAATAATTTGTCTTTAAATTCTAAGAAAACAAAATGTATCAAATTCTCTTTGCCCAATGTAAGGCAGGTTGATACTAGTTTAAATATGAATGGTGATGTCATTGACTTGGTAAATAATACTAAATTCTTAGGCATTACGTTAGATTCACGACTACAGTGGGATCCACATATTGAAACTTTGGCAATCAAACTTAGTTCAGCGGCGTACGCAGTAAAAAAGATTAGACTTTTAACTAATGTTGAAACGGCAAGAATTGTTTATTTCAGCTACTTTCATAGTGTTATGTCCTATGGACTGCTGCTATGGGGATCAGCGGCTACATTGAAAGTATTTTCCTTTTACAAAAAAGAGCGATTCGTGCTATTTACTGTTTACGGGCTAGAGAATCCCTAAAAGAATTGTTCAAAGAAATTAATATTTTAACTTTAGCTAGTCAATATGTGCACGACGCACACTTATTCTTCGGGGTTGGAGGCACGTCGGCACACTTCAAATGCTGGGGTTGGTGAAGGATTCGAACGGTGCGTTGCGGCCCGGTGGTGGTTGCAGGAAGAAATGAGAAGCCAGTTTTCTTGGTTCGGTCGGCCAGCAGGGTCTTCAGGAGCTTTCTGTTCGGTGATGGGCAGTCGTCCGCTTCAGTAGGAGGTCCCCGTCGTAATCCGTATCGACCCGGGGGAGTCCCGCAATTTATTCCAGA
>JAYEAL010000645.1:0-72727 GCA_036419045.1 Scirpophaga incertulas
TGAGTGGGCACGGAACTATTTATATTGTTTAAACATTTTTAGTGAACAGAAACGAACGAACGAAACAGATGTCAAGGTAAATTTTCGCAGAAACGGAAACACGGATGCAGAAACGGAAGTGTAAATAATATGAAAACAAATTTACAAATGTAATTCTTCATTAAGTGTCAAATACACCAATCTAGATTAAAAATAGATATATTAGAAATCTGCTGTAGAAAACAATATTGCAACTTTGCAACTGAACATTTTATTAATATTAAAAATTTAGTAGGGCAAGTTATATTTTAGAAAAAGTAATCCGTCATAAATAAAAGTCGTCGGTTGTACTTCGTTTTCCGTTTAAATCTCCGCTATAACAGTTGCGGGAAACAGAAGCAACGGATGTTTAATATATATATATATATATATATATATATATATATATATATATATATATTATATAATATATATATATATTATATATTATTATCTTAATATATATATTTCTTGTGTGCGTGTGTATGTGACTGAACTCCTCCTAAACGACTGGACCAATTTGATTTGAAAATTTTTTGTGTGTATTCCAGGGGGCTTGAGAATGGTTTAGATTCACAATACGGTCATATAAGATATTGTTTTTCAGCTAAATTATTTATTTAAAACATTTGAGACAACGTGGGACAACGTGACATTTGAGACATTTGACATTTGAGACATTTGACAGACAACGTCTGTTGGCCAGCCTAGTATATATATATATATATGTGTGTTACCTACATACGCTACAAATACTACTTTACACAACTTACAAGGCTTTATTCACGCGACTATGTAACTCTAAGTTCCAATTTTTGAAACGTGGTCTATGAAACAAAAGAGTTTGGCAACCTCTTTGAACTTTGTCATTGCCAATTAAAAATAATTAGTTCAGCAGACGAATTTTTGAAACAACAGAAAACCAATTCGCATTCGCAATCGTGAGATTCGTATACGAATCACCGAATTCGCTTTATCTAAACTTTCATTTCGTGCGTTGTGCAACGAGTGGTTCAACCCACTCGTTTTTGATTTCTACTAGTAGAAAATCCAACGCTGACGTGACCTCGACAGTGACAAATTTACTCTGGTTAATGTAAACTTGTAAATAGGTACATAATAATAAGTAGATATTTTTTTGAGTTACATATTGTTACGCCGGTGGCTTAGTAAAACTTCAAAAGTGATTTTTCTGTGACTTAGAAACGTTTTCAGTAGGCTGAAACGTCGTTGCAGGCCGTTTCAGAAGTAGCTCTGTCACATACTAAAAAATCTAGATTAGCACCCAAGTTACAGTAGATTTCAGGCGCATGTTTTTCCAGTACGTTTCAGGCTACCCCTATCCAATGCCGCAATAACCTGAAACCCGTTTTCAGGCGTTTTCAGGACCCCTTATGAGCCATTAGCCTACTTCAGTAAAAGGACATAAATTTCAATAGGAGTGAAAGAGATAGCAATAGTAGAAAGAGACAGATATAGTTGGAACATTCGGAAGTATTAGAATGAGAAAACATCATTAGAAAGAGATAGACAAACCAGAATATTCGAGAAAGAATAGTACGGGAATATTCGAGTATTGTGTGACAAGGATAGCACAAGGAAGAGACAGTTATACTCGAAATGTCTCGAACGCGCGACGTCATTCCTACGCGCTTATGTATTGGACTACACATTCGAGTGTGTCCGCGAATGTTCTGGTAGAGTGGCAAGTGCCTTAGGGGACTATATGAGGCTGTGTCGGCCGCCGGAGGAGAGTGTTGTTTTGCGATACAGTGCGAAAACATCTTAGAAGTGATATTGGAGAACTAAGAAGCGACTTTCAGTGCTTTCAGTGAAGTGATTAGTGACTGTTAGTGTGCTAATTAATAAAAGTTCAGTGTTTTGGTAGACCGCCGTTTGATTTACTGACCCCAGCTCGTAACAATATATTTTAATTTAAGATAGTCGAAATATTTATTTTTTATAATATGGTTGAACTTGAAAAGTACATTTTATTAAATTATAACTTTAGCGAAGATGAAGAGGATTTCTTAGAAATTGTAAGCAATAAAAGTAAATGTTAATATAATAAAATGCTTTGACAGTTGAGTAACAACTTGACAATTATTTAATTTACATTCCGTTCCACGTATGTATCATCGCCGGTTTTTTGTTTTTGCTATTGTGATTTTTAATTTTTCTGCGTGAAACGGAATTTAATTAAGAATTTGTTTTTAATGACAACACTGAATTCGAGTGATTCAAAAATCGATGAAATTGTAAGCAGTAGAAAAATATTTCGCGCACGATTTGCATTCGTATTCGAATTCCAAATTCACGTCTAATGATACAAAAATACGACTCCAGGACTTAAACGAGAGTTTAAAGTTAAAAGTATTTTGTGTCTTTTCGTGTGAATTTTTTATCTGCATTTTTTTTTCAGCGGGCAAGTTGCGAGACTCGTCAGACTAAAGTCGCCTCCCGGGTTCGCTTGCGAAGGACAGAGGACACGGAATCCGAGAAACTGGACACCAGACATGTAAGTTTTATGTGCACACGACATTTCACGCTTTACACGTTGACTTTGAGACAGCTCTTATGTCGCTCGTAATAGCGGCGGTTTTCGTACAGCAAATGCAAGTGTTAGGTGCAACACGTCAGATTTTACATTTGCACCTTGAGACAGCTCTTATGTCGCTCGTAATAGCGGCGGTTTTCGTACAGCAAATGCAAGTGTTAGGTGCAACACGTCAGATTTTACATTTGCACCTTGAGACAGCTCTTATGTCGCTCGTAATAGCGGCGGTTTTCGTACAGCAAATGCAAGTGTTAGGTGCAACGCGTCAGATTTTACATTTGCACCTTGAGACAGCTCTTATGTCGCTCGTAATAGCGGCGGTTTTCGTACAGCAAATGCAAGTGTTAGGTGCATCGCGTGAGATGTTACATTTGCACCTTGAGACAGCTCTTATGTCGCTCGTAATAGCGGCGGTTTTCGTACAGCAAATGTAAGTGTTTGATGCAACGCGTCAGATTCTACATCTGTACCTTGAGACAGCTCTTAGCAGAATATTTATATATGTATAATATATGTATGTCTGTCCGTTGCCTTAGATCCCATAACACAAGCCTTACAGAGCTTACTTTGGGCTAGGCTAATTGGTGCGAGTGTAAGGAATATTATATATGTATAATATATGTATGTCTATCCGTTGCCCTAGATCCCATAATACAAGCCTTACAGAGCTTACTTTGGGCTAGGCTAATTGGTGCGAGTGTAAGGAATATAGAGTTATTTTGATGTGGCCGGCGCGTGTCCGCAGAGCTGGTGCTTGGACGCGGCCGAACAGCTCGCCCTCGACGTGAGAGCTCAGGCCGACTTAAGGGAAGCAATCGCTGCGGCTAGCGACGAGGGTGAGTTCTTACATAACTTACTATCTTCCACAACTTTTCATTTAGGGACCTTCCGCCATCGGACGAGACGTGGCCAGGGACTCCATCCGTGTGTGATCGACATTGCACCTCTCTCTTTTTTTGACGTGAATACGTCTTTAAAATTGCTTCCATAGGGACGCAAATCAAAAAATCGAATGATAACAAAATCGGGGATACAGTTTAGTGTTGTAGCTACATGTCTATCATCCCATCCAAATTCCAATTACACCACTGGATAGCTAAAGGATCAAAGAATTTATTACGCCCAGTTAAAGACTGTAACACATGCGCGGGTGGAGGGGGAGCCCCGCCAATTTGAAGGCCATTTTGCTGCGTATCGAGATTCCCATTTAGTATAACTTTCGACTCGGTGACGCTACGACGTTCGTTCAAGTTCTAATCGCTAGCTTTCGTCAAAATCTATCGATTATATATAAAACATTGCTGTAAAATTGTGACTGTGAATATGATAAGGTGTTAAAACAAAAATATATAATGTCAGCCTATACGCGTCGAAAAGCTAAATTGAAATATAGAGATCGTATACAGTTAAAGGGCATCTCAACAGCAATCGAATGGTACCAAAAGAGTCAAGTCAAGTCAAGCAGTGCCGGCAACGTAAAGTAAATGAATGCGGCCGAGCGGATCAACGAAGGTGCCAGTACATCTCCGTTACGAGACGTATTCACGTGCAACGAACGCCGTGTTCGTCACACCCCCTTTTTGTAGGTAGTTTTCAACTTCTCTAGTGGTGGGAATGAATCCAGCTTGAGCTGTTGACTATTGACCGGGATCGACTTGGCGACCCTCGCTTATGGCATAGTCCTAGTTCAATTATGCTATAGTGTCCGTCCACGGAGGGCATTTCAATGAGATCCCGAATAGATTTTCCACAGAGGTGGAGAGATTCCGGAGGGAGGTTTAGCCGGGTTAGTCCAAACATCGACCGCTGTCACTGGTGTGGTTGGAATCCTACGGCGTACTGGAGAAGTAGAGATTAATCAACTGTCTTCTTGGTATCTTAAATAGATAGTTTCGCCTTAAAAAAAGAAAAACGAATGTGTGTAATTGTACAAAGTACAGTGCAAATTGCAATTATAAGATTTTATATTTTTGTCAATTCTGCATTTGATCGCGACCTACAAATATCAGTGCAATGAACTGCGATCTGTTGCCGGTAATGGTTAAGTTATACATCGTTTTTATTTAGTGTTCAATTAAAAATCGTGATAAGAACTCTCGCCTTGCATTTTAATTTATTCTTTTTGGCACTCATTGACATTTGACATTAGTTTAAGTTGACATTTAGATTAATTGACATCAACCCCCAATATTGGTCCTTCGAGCCGGATATGAATCAGCGACCTATGGATTGACATCAACGTTGACATCAACCCCCAAATAGTAATGTAATTTTTTTGAAATTGGGCCCGTTTTTGTTGGCGTTTGGTGGGGGTGTTTCAAACAAGGTTATTGGGCAGGGTGCGCGTGGCGCGGGCGCTGCGCGCTGTACCTGGCGCGCAGCGCGGCGGCGCTGGGAGCGGCCGCGTACAGCGCGCGCTCGGCGCGCCGCGCCGCCGACGTGAGCAGCCGCGCCACGGCCGCCAGCGGCGCGCTGTGCGCCGCGCTGGCCGCCGCCGACGACGCGCTCGAGGCCTACGACGTGCTGCTGGCGCTGGCCGAGACCAGCGCCACCGCCGCCGTGAGTATGAGTATGAGTTGAGTATGAGCGCCGCCGACGTGAGCAGCCGCGCCACGGCCGCCAGCGGCGCGCTGTGCGCCGCGCTGGCCGCCGCCGACGACGCGCTCGAGGCCTACGACGTGCTGCTGGCGCTGGCCGAGACCAGCGCCACCGCCGCCGTGAGTATGAGTATGAGTATGAGTATGAGTATGAGTATGAGCGCCGCCGACGTGAGCAGCCGCGCCACGGCCGCCAGCGGCGCGCTGTGCGCCGCGCTGGCCGCCGCCGACGACGCGCTCGAGGCCTACGACGTGCTGCTGGCGCTGGCCGAGACCAGCGCCACCGCCGCCGTGAGTATGAGTATGAGTATGAGTATGAGTATGAGTATGAGCGCCGCCGACGTGAGCAGCCGCGCCACGGCCGCCAGCGGCGCGCTGTGCGCCGCGCTGGCCGCCGCCGACGACGCGCTCGAGGCCTACGACGTGCTGCTGGCGCTGGCCGAGACCAGCGCCACCGCCGCCGTGAGTATGAGTATGAGTATGAGTATGAGCGCCGCCGACGTGAGCAGCCGCGCCACGGCCGCCAGCGGCGCGCTGTGCGCCGCGCTGGCCGCCGCCGACGACGCGCTCGAGGCCTACGACGTGCTGCTGGCGCTGGCCGAGACCAGCGCCACCGCCGCCGTGAGTATGAGTATGAGTATGAGTATGAGCGCCGCCGACGTGAGCAGCCGCGCCACGGCCGCCAGCGGCGCGCTGTGCGCCGCGCTGGCCGCCGCCGACGACGCGCTCGAGGCCTACGACGTGCTGCTGGCGCTGGCCGAGACCAGCGCCACCGCCGCCGTGAGTATGAGTATGAGTATGAGCGCCGCCGACGTGAGCAGCCGCGCCACGGCCGCCAGCGGCGCGCTGTGCGCCGCGCTGGCCGCCGCCGACGACGCGCTCGAGGCCTACGACGTGCTGCTGGCGCTGGCCGAGACCAGCGCCACCGCCGCCGTGAGTATGAGTATGAGTATGAGCGCCGCCGACGTGAGCAGCCGCGCGAAAGTCGAAGACTGAATAAAATTTGTAGTAGATTTTAAATTATGATTATAATATTTTACAAGGAGTTTGTTGTTCCAGAGGGCATCAGTGGAGGCGGTGGCTTGGAGGGTATTAAACAAATTGGAGGCTCCTCAGAAAGACACCTCCCTTCTTCCCCCAGGACCCTGGATGAGACCCAGGTCAATATAAAATTATTAACTTTCTTTTTATATATTTTCCAACCTAGTTATAGACCACCCTTTTTTCAAGTCAGCAGGAAGAGATCATCCCACCGCGAGGTGCTATGCTCTTTACACCGTTGTTGAGTGGCTTGACTGATAGTCAAATTTTTATTATACAATGCGTGCACCTCGCGCCATTCACGCGACTACAATCGCTGTGGAGCTTCTTAATGTATTTACAAGTGTACACAGCAATAGCGGATCCAAGGGGGGCGGGTTTATGGGGGCTATGAGCTGGTTCCAGGACTTAGGTGAAGCGCTAATTAAACAATGATTTTATTTATATATTTTGTCATCATACAGATTTTATGTAACTCGCGTAATACCCCTCGACATGCCTCTAGCTAGCAAGAACCACTGCTTAGAGAAGAAAAACTGGAAACTAAACCCTATGCCAAAGAAGGAGAAGAGGCCTCCAAAAGGAGGCCGCCGAGCGGGGTCGGGAGATGGCCGATCCCGCTCGAAGGAGGCAGCGCCGGGAGGGACCACGCCCCTTCCGTCGTCGGTGGTGGAGATCGTGGGAAGTATTGTAGCCTCCCCCGAGGAGGCTACAATACCTATATCGGCGGGGGAGCGGAGGCTCGGAAGTAGCTTGGCGTTCCCGGGGCTCCCTACATGCCTGAAGAAGGCCATCCCTGAGGCGTTTAGTGGATAGGTTTCCTCCTACTGGGGAGGAGAGCCCCACATAACCGCCGGCTCGCCACAGCCGGGGTATGCAACTTAATGCATTTTCCTCAGGGAGAACAAAAAAAAATGGCATATCCATACTATAAATGTCACAAAATCGCAAATACATAAAATTTAAACTACCTATTCCGAGCACTAGTTATGACAAATCATTCACCACGGCTATGGAATATACATAGGCTGCTTCATTGCGTGCATGATTGTGCTTCTCTGGATGTCTTCAAGAGAAGGTGGCAATATATACAAGTTGTTATGTGCTAAATTTTTTAAGTGTACAATACAGAATAAATATTTTGTACAGTACTTACGAACATTAATAAAATACCTACCTACTTTATATTTTAAATCCTAAGTTCTTGACTTGACCACGACTATGTGATCCCCCTCTGGCGCCAAACCTGGATCCGCCCTTGGTACACAGTTTTGTAATTTATTAGATGTGTATGACAAAGAATAAGACGTTTTTCCACCAATTGCTAACAGACCACCCTTGAAAAACAACCAGGATGGACCACCCCCCTGCGGGGTGCTTGCACTCCACCGCGTCTAATTTGTACATATTACATTTAGTAGCGCTGTGGTGTCGGTACTGTTTCATGCATCATATGAGTCCCGGAGTCTAAGATCGATCCTGTTATATGTACATTTTCTGACGTTCCTACGGTGAAAGAAGATATTGTAAGGCAACTTGCACACTCCTTTTTTTTTTTTTCGGGAAAACTGCGGGGTTATGTCGGACTCTCCGCTCACAGACGCTTTGCTTCGATCGTCGGCGGGTCCTCCCCCCGAGGGGTGATGAGGGGTGGACACGCTGAGGAGTGCTGCATCGAGGCGTGACAAGGTCATGGGAACTTGTGAAAATGCTTCCACGATCTCGTTGGCGTCAGCCCGCATTGTACAGACCCCTCTCGCCTCCCGCTGAAGAGGGGGGGAGACTGTCGATCCCCGGGGCATCCGGGGGATCGTCGATTGACGGCGACCTTTGTATAGCAGGGACCGGCTTTCCCGGGGCCCCGCTGGTCGCCAACAGGAGGAATGAGGCGCGCAAACGCGCACCTCTTTCGCCCCGTACGCCTACGGCGGCATGACGTCGACGCAGAAGGAGTTCACCACCGCCCACGAGTTCTCTCCCTCCAGCATGGCACACACCACGTTCTGGAGGGAGAGGTCCTCGCCCATGACGGCGACCAGCTCAGCGCGCCGAGCGGAGAACACCGCGAGCGTATGCTGCGCGGTGTTCTCACTGGCGCCACAGTGGTGGCACTCAGGGGTCGGCTCACGCCCGATGCGGTATAGATAGCGGCCAAAGCAACCATGGCCGCTTAGCATCTGCACCAAGTGGTACGTGAGCAACCCGTGACGCCGGTTCGCCCATGTGGTGATGAATGGGTACATCGCCTCGACGTTTCGAAACGGTGTTCGAAACGGAGGCGGCACCCATCAGCTTCCGGAGCTCCTCGAACCACAGGCGAACCACTTCCACTGTGGCCGCCTCATGCGCGGAGGATCTCTCCCGCGGCGCCGGTAACTTGCACACTCCTGGAAATCCAAAGGTGTGTAGTCCGTCAATCGCAATGGACCAGTGTGGTCCACTAAGGGTTGATCGGCCTGTAATTGGGGAAGTTTCATGCTCCTCGTTAAAAATGTATACGGGTTGTGACGATGATAAATTTAGATATAAATTAAGATAGGTGAACCAAATTGACATGTTGGTAATCGAGTGAATGAGTAAATCTGTTGCTCGGCAGGCGCGAGGACGACGAGGGCCCGGAGTCGTGGTGCACCCTGGACGAGCCCGGCGGCGGGGAGGGGGCGCGGCCCTGGGGGGGCGAGCAGGAGGGGAGGCTGCGGGCGCGCGCCGCCGCGCTCAAGGCCGCCAGCGTGGCGCTGCGCCAGCCCGCCGCCCGCGCGCGGCTGCTCTGCTACCACGGTCAGTGGCGGTGGCAGTGCTGCTCTGCTACCACGGTCAGTGGCAGTGGCAGTGCTGCTCTGCTACCACGGTCAGTGGCAGTGGCAGTGCTGCTCCTGCTACCACGGTCAGTGGCAGTGCTGCTCTGCTACCACGGTCAGTGGCAGTGCTGCTCTGCTACCACGGTCAGTGGCAGTGGCAGTGCTGCTCTGCTACCACGGTCAGTGGCAGTGGCAGTGCTGCTCTGCTACCACGGTCAGTGGCAGTGCTGCTCTGCTACCACGGTCAGTGGCAGTGCTGCTCTGCTACCACGGTCAGTGGCAGTGGCAGTGCTGCTCTGCTACCACGGTCAGTGGCAGTGCTGCTCTGCTACCACGGTCAGTGGCAGTGCTGCTCTGCTACCACGGTCAGTGGCAGTGGCAGTGCTGCTCTGCTACCACGGTCAGTGGCAGTGGCAGTGCTGCTCTGCTACCACGGTCAGTGGCAGTGGCAGTGCTGCTCTGCTACCACGGTCAGTGGCAGTGGCAGTGCTGCTCTGCTACACGGTCAGTGGCAGTGGCAGTGCTGCTCTGCTACCACGGTCAGTGGCAGTGGCAGTGCTGCTCTGCTACCACGGTCAGTGGCAGTGGCAGTGCTGCTCTGCCACCACGGTCAGTGCCGCGGCGGCAGCGGCGACAGCGGCAGCAGGATCGGCTCAACGTCCTTGGATTTCCTTAACTTTAATTATTCTCTAAATGCTTTTTGCCTCCATTCAAGCCGTAGGGCCCTGAAGGCCAGGGCTCAGGCTGAGTCAGTCGGTAGGTCACGCGATCGGACCGCTGGTCGCGTGGAGTCCGACTTAAGTCCCGTGACAGTCGCCGTTGCGGGTAACCTGGGCACGTTGCGTGCTCCTTGTGATGGAGTCTCAGTCTTTCTCTGCTGAGGAAAAAATAAAAATAAATGCTTTCATAAAAATGTCAGCGCAGTAAATACATCAACACACCACAAAAAATTTCCGTCCGTGACGCGAACCCAGGACTTCTGAGGCGTTGACACCTTGAAACCAATATGGCTTCACTCGGCCATAGAGCTACATGCCGTAATAAAATTATCTAACTGGTGTATCAGAGTGTTTAATTAATGTAAAAATATAACAGTTCCTTTAGCATAAGTCGAAACTATTTACTATCGACAAGAACCTGATAAGGTTTTTCACCGTCCTTCTTAGTATTTGAAAAGTATTTATGTGCAATTCCAGACTTATTTTGTACTATTTCCAGATACGGACGACGAAGACGCTCCCTCGGGAGAGGACGTATTCAGTATGGCCGACATGGAGGCCGCTGTGGCGTTGGAGGTATGCTCTTCGTCTGATATCATTTGAAAGTAAAAATATATATAAATTTTTGACTTATAGCACTTTCACCCTAAATAAATTAACTTTATTCAAATATGACTTTTTAGAAAGCTCTTTTGAATCGTCCAATTTTTTTCCCTACCACCCATTCAGGACGTATTTTTTAGCTGATAAGAAGAATGGGCGCAAGACTTTCCCAAAATGGCGGACCAATTCTTTATAATGCACCCCTACAATGTGGCAATATGGGTATCAACTGAAAGGGCTTGCAAAGAACACCTCGATAAATAATGTTACGTCACTCTTAATCCAATATGGCGGACTTTCCCAAGATGGCGGACCAATTGTTTATAATGCACTCCTACAATATGGGTATCAAATGAAAGGGCTTGCAAAGAACACCTCGATAAATAATGTGACGTCACTCTTAATCCAAGATGGCAGACCAATTGTTTGTAATGCACCTCTACAATATGGATATCAAATAAAAGGGCTTGCAAAGAACACCTCGATAAATAATGTGACGTCACTCTTAATCCAAGATGGCAGACCAATTGTTTGTAATGCACCTCTACAATATGGATATCAAATAAAAGGGCTTGCAAAGAACACCTCGATAAATAATGTGACGTCACTCTTAATCCAAGATGGCGGACCAATTGTTTATAATGCACCTCTACAATATGGATATCAAATAAAAGGGCTTGCAAAGAATACCTCGATAAATAATGTGACGTTACTCTTAATCCAAGATGGCGGACCAATTGTTCATAATGCACCATACAATATGGGTATCAAATGAAAGGGCTTGCAAAGAACACCTCGATAAATAATGTGACGTCACTATTAATCCAAAATGGCGGACTTTCCCAAGATGGCGGACCAATTGTTTATAATGCACTCCTACAAAATGGGTATAAAATGAAAGGGCTTGCAAAGAACACCTCGATAAATAATGTGACGTCACTCTTAATCCAAGATGGCAGACCAATTGTTTGTAATGCACCTCTACAATATGGATATCAAATAAAAGGGCTTGCAAAGAACACCTCGATAAATAATGTGACGTCACTCTTAATCCAAGATGGCGGACCAATTGTTTATAATGCACCTCTACAATATGGATATCAAATAAAAGGGCTTGCAAAGAATACCTCGATAAATAATGTGACGTTACTCTTAATCCAAGATGGCGGACCAATTGTTCATAATGCACCATACAATATGGGTATCAAATGAAAGGGCTTGCAAAGAACACCTCGATAAATAATGTGACGTCACTATTAATCCAAAATGGCGGACTTTCCCAAGATGGCGGACCAATTGTTTATAATGCACTCCTACAAAATGGGTATAAAATGAAAGGGCTTGCAAAGAACACCTCGATAAATAATGTGACGTCACTCTTAATCCAAGATGGCGGACCAATTGTTTATAAAGCACCCCTACAATATGGGTATCAAATAAAAGAGCTTGCAAAGAACACCTCGATAAATAATGTGACATCACTCTTAATCCAATATGGCGGACTTTCCCAAGATGGCGGACCAATTGTTTATAATGCACCCCTACAATATGGGTATCAAATGAAAGGGCTTGCAAAGAACACCTCGGTAAATAATGTAACGTTACTCTTAATCCAAGATGGCGGGCCAATTGTTTATAATGCACCCCTACAATATGGGTATCAAATGCAAGGGCTTGCAAAGAACACCTCGATATATAATGTGACATCACTATAATCCAAAATGGCGGACTGTCCCAAGATGGCGGACCAATTGTTTATAATGCACTCCTACAAAATGGGTATCAAATGAAAGGGCTTGCAAAGAACACCTCGATAAATAATGTGACGTCACTCTTAATCCAAGATGGCGGACCAATTGTTTATAATGCACCCCTACAATATGGGTATCAAATGAAAGGGCTTGCAAAGAACACCTCGATAAATAATGTGACGTCACTATTAATCCAAAATGGCGGACTGTCCCAAGATGGCGGACCAATTGTTTATAATGCACTCCTACAAAATGGGTATCAAATGAAAGGGCTTGCAAAGAAAACCTCGATAAATAATGTGACGTCACTCTTAATCCAATATGGCGGACTTTCCCAAGATGGCGGACCAATTGTTTATAATGCACCCCTACAATATGGGTATCAAATGAAAGGGCTTGCAAAGAACACCTCGATAAATAATGTGACATCACTCTTAATCCAATATGGCGGACTTTCCCAAGATGGCGGACCAATTATTTATAATGCACACCTACAATATGGGTATCAAATGAAAGAGTTTGCTAAGCTTGGTTTTTTAGTCGGATAATAAATTAAATTATTTTTTTTCTAATAATACAAGCTTTAATTTAATGCGCTAAAAATAACAAAATAAACATTTACATATAAAAGCTTGTCATTAAAAGTATTCTATAAATAAGTAAATCTCGCGACAAGCTTTTATACAGCAAACGCAAACGATACAGGATTTTTCCTAGTACGTAACTATGCTTTATGGAAAATAAACGATTTGTATTTTTTTTTTAGGAAATGATGAGCGCCAGAATTTCCAGTCTCAGCTCCCGGTCCCGAAACTCGCACCGACACGAGTACAGGGTAAGCGGGGTAACGTTACGTTACGCTATCGTTGTTTTCGTGCCATCTATTACAATTTTCGTGCAATATGTATGGATATATATGTTTTGAATAGTGATGTGCCGGATCGTCAAAAATCTAGATCCGCGGATACAGATGTGAATACGGATATTTGGTGTCAAGAACCGCAGATACGGATCTTAACTTTAGGGCCGTCCATTAATCACGTGATTTTTAAAGCATTTTTAGGCCCCCCTTCCCCTTGGTGATACGTAGTGAAGTTTAAGACTAACCCCCTTCCAACATCACGTATATTTTTAGCACCTACAAAGAATTTTAAAATGTTCAAAATAAAACCTTTAAATACAGGTGTAAACTATAATTTTATTTTATTCTGAAATTAAGGACCATGCAATAGGCGGGGAGCCGGTAACACTGAAAATATCGTCATAGCGAATTTAAAAATATTTATTTAAATATACATAATTATAGGAATAAATTAAGCTCGGTATGCGTGGATTCCTATTGCCGAAACAATGTTAAAAAAAATATTTAAAAATGAATAAATGCTTTACCGTCATCGTCATCTGGCTTCGGCCTTTTCAAATATTCCTAGTTTATATTAATGTATGTATATCATTAATATAGTTTAATTACTTTTAGACTTAGTGCATAAAGAAAACCTTGTGAGTTTCAAAATTCGTAATATGTAATAACAAGTATTATTTTATAATTGACTAGCGACCCGCCCCGGCTTCGCACGGGTGCAGTGAAAAAATGGTTATGGTGGGTTATCCCTAAGAGATAGACATATACCATCGCGGACTTTTTTGTGGATTTTTGTAAGTTGTACAATACTGTAGTACATTATTTTGGTCTATCTCGTAGGGTTCAGCCAGCGTTTGCAATATAAGCGCAAAAAACGTGCTTATTTACGACACCACTATTATATTAGAAACCTTTAAATTTATCATTTTTTCTCTACTATATTATGCATTTATTATACATACAAACCTTCGTCATAATCCGTTGCGTAGTTTTAAAGATCTAAGCATACATACGGGCATACAGCGAAAGCGACTTTGTTTTATTATTTTATAATTGATTGTATTTTTGGTTTTGTATAGTCAACAATTTAATTTTAAGACATTATAAAATGATTATTTAAGACATGGCTGTATGGGTTTTATTCCCTTTGTCTTCCCTTAGCAAGTCAAGATATAACACCATACGCCGCGCTGCCCATCTGCTTAAAAATCTCGCGTTTGACGTAAAAATACACGTGATATCTTACTACACTCCCCCTCCCCCCTTGTGTTATTTTCGTGATTTTTATCAAACCCCCCCCCCCCCTTTCAAGCCTCACGTGATTAATGGACAACCCCTTTCTTACACAATCTGTGGCGGTGCGTGCGATCTTGAGTCGAGACATGTTTCGGCTTTTTTTTGTTTTGTTTTCGTTTAATGTGACACTGCATAGATGACGCTTGTGTTTGGTATTGGTACATAATTTAAAAAAAAAGTCTGCTAAGAAGCTTAGTAGTGTAACATGGAATTATTTTGTGATAATAAATGATGAATGTGCAAAGTGTAAAACTTGTGATGGAAAGTATTCTCGTAAGGGGCCATCCATAAATTACGTCACACGGTTAGGGGGAGGGAGGGGGTTGACGAAGTGTGACAAGGGGGTGGGAGGGTTCTTAAATTTCGTGACGTCATATTTCAAAATCTATTATAAGCTAACTGTTAAAACACAAACTTTAAATTATTACTATTAGTATGAAAAGTGCTGTAAATATTAACTTTTATTGTAAAGTCTGTATACTCTCATAAATAAATAAAGGAATAGTATCTTCTTCTATTAATAGGGGTACTCCCGAAACGTACTATTTTTCTAATTGATTTTGAAAAATATAATATGCAAATCATGAAATGACCATATACTTATTTAATATAAGTAATCGTTTTTTGTTTTGTTAATTGATTTGATGTTAATTTTATTAAAATGAAAATAAAACTGATTTCGAAACCGCTTTTATCTATACATATAATAAGACAGTAAAAATATTTTGTCTGTACATTTAGTATTTTTGACTGAAATGGATAGAGGGGCACTTAAATAGATTATTAGAAAGCAAAAAAAAATTTTTGGAATTTTTTGTCTGTCTGTCTGTCTGTATGTATGTTCACGTTTATCTCCGAAAGTACTGAACCGATTTGCTTGAAACTTTCACTATTTGCTTTGTTTTAACTCAGAATAATATCTAAACTTTGTTTCATCAAAATCGGTTCATTAAAAAAAAAGTTATCGTCATTTTAATGAACTCAAATAAATAAAACTGGAGTGTCATCTGTGAAAATTGAAGACGGTGAAATTTTAATCAAAAGTACTGTGAAAATAGTATTTGTGGAAAAGCTCATTGTTTTGTGCCATACTATACATACATACATACTAATATTATAAATGCGAAAGTAACTCTGTCTGTCTGTCTGTCTGTTCCGCTTTCACACCAAAACTACTGAACCGATTTAAATGAAATTTGGTACACAGATAGTCTGGAGCCTGAGAAAGGACATGGGCTACTTTTTCATGCAAAAAAGGTTGTAAAGGGTTGTAGAAGGTTGAAAGGAGGGATTATTGGTTGTATGGAAATATTGTTAAAACTACTGAACCGATTTAAATGAAATTTGGTGCACAGATAGTCTAGAGGCTGAGAAAGGACAGAGGCTACCTTTTAAAGCAGAAAAGGGTTGTAAAAGGTTGAAAGGAGGGGGTGAAAGGTTGTATGGCAGTATTGTTAAAACATATCCTTCCTGTGGGAAATTCGAATATAACGCGGGCGAAGCCGCGGGCGGAAAGCTAGTCATTCAATAATTTCTATAATTTCAAAATTTTGTGACGTCACACGGACGGGGGGAGGGGCAAAAAATCACGAAATTCGTGTGACGTAATTTATGGATGACCCCTAAGGGTATTTGAAGGCTCAATTCAAAACATCCTCAAGAATATGAATTATTCTTTAAAGAAGACTGCTTAAGAGATCCGTAAAAGATCCGCTAAAAAGTAACGGATACGAATCTTTCTTCTGCCTCGGATATCCGCGGATACGGATATGGATATCCGGCACATCACTAGTCACATATATATATACTCTTTATTGAACAAAATAAAAAAATACAATAAAAAATAGTAAAGGGTAACAAGTTAATTAGTCAAAGTCGGACGTATCTCTCAGAGAGATTTCTTCCAGTCAACGCTTGATGTTTATTGAGAATTAAAAATTAGCGTTTTAAAAATATAATAATTATTTTATGATTGTGAAAAGAGAAGACAAAAATTAGATTTTCAAAGGTTCTTGCCTGTTTTTCTCTGGAAGGCTAAATCAAGATGATTTTCGCTTTTTAGTACGAAATAAGTGAGTTAATCAAGTGTCACTGCACTTATATGTGGGTAGTTTATAAAAAATAAATCACAAATATATAAAATCGACTTTATTTCCTAAACAATGTTTAGACAAATATACAATAAGAAAACAATTAAAATTTAGTAGTGTAGGTAACTAGTAAAATCTATTTATAAGTAACAATATTAATTATCAAGTAACTATAATATCTAATAGATACAATTAGACCTAATTCACCATACTCTGTTTGTTAAAATAACGTCTTGTTAAACGTTAACAGCTTGTTAGAGTTAGCAAGTGTCCCACCATGTGCAAACAAGAGATTAGTTCGCTTGATGGACTGTTAAATTTAATGACTGCTCTAGTGGTTCGTTAATCTGTAACAGACGATTGTTTTACTGTCAAGATGGACGCGGCGTACAATTTTATTATGGATGACGAAGATTTTTTAACAAATTTAGATGAGGATTTTTAAAGAACGGCGTGACTATTTCGACGAATACGACGATGTCGATTTCTGTACAAGGTTTCGTTTGCCTAAAGAATTTTTTTTATTTTAAAAAGAAAGATAAAAAGTTAAGTAAAATCACTACCTATGTATTTTACAAATCAAAGAAAATACCTACCACGAACGAAAACACCACGAAACGTCAATCAAATACCTACACCATGGAATTATTTAATAAATAATAATAATTATTATTATTTTATTATTATAATTCCATGACCTACACAAACAATAGAGAAATAACCTGGCGAACCAAATATTATGCGCTTGCTTTAGAAACTTATAGAGAGAACGACAATTTAATTTGTTCACATTGTATTGCTACTTGACACATTATACGACCAGTAGAAATTAGACGCATTTCCGTATAGTAAGAGTGATGCACGACGACACTATTATTTGGTTGTATTACAAATTGAATGAACGTTTCGCAATTCATTCAGTTAACGGTTGATTTAGTAATGGCTTGTTAATTTTACAATGTAGGATCTAGAATAACTTAACAACTCTGTTAATTTTAACAAGCCATTACACAACAGACGATTAGTTTAAGTTTGGTGAAATTAGGTCTTAACCTTACGTCATTAACTGAAATGAGAGCAAAATCATTATTTAAAGTATTTGAGAATGCTAACAAACAAGTCTTATAGGTATGTATGATTATGACAGATACCATCGTGATTACTAACTGCTAGCACCGGATCCGGTATATTGGTAACGGATCCGGTAACCATTATTTGATGCCGCATCCGCCGGACTACCGGATCCGTTTTTCCGGATTGCAATCCCTAGGTGCGATATATGTATGTATGTATTTACTAGAGATCGGATAATCGGTTGCATATTTACTAAAGTTAATTTTTGGCTCACAATTATGGAAGCGGCTTTTTAAAATACATTTTGTTAAATAAACATCCGGGAAAATACGGGACTGCAAATTTAACGTAGTGATATTGTTTGAAAATTACTAAATTAGCACGTGGTATTTATTTTCAAAAGACCGAGACTCCGGATTCATTTATACAACTTTATTTATGCAACATGTTCTACAGTACCGGAATACCGGGATTTTTATTTATGGAAATAAAATAAAAAGTTCCATACTTTGTTAAAAACTAAATTAGGTAAATAAATAAACATCCGGCTATCCAATTCCGCAATCCCGGGATTTTTATTTAACAAAACAATAAAAAGCAAAAATTCAAAATTCAAAATCATTTATTCAGTCTGGGTTACAAGCACTTGTGAATGTCGAAAAGCTACGCCATCGGTTCGCAAATCTACGGCGGGAGACCTTGTACTGAGAAGAACCGGCAAGAAACTCAGCAAGGGCTGTTTTTTTCCCCTGTATAAATAGATACAGACAGAGTCGTCAATTTGGAAAATGACTTCAATATTGATAATTCATGAAGTCACTTTCCATTACATAATAAATAATAATAAGCGTTTCCATACTTTGTCTTAAACCAACTTTAGGTAAATATGCATCCGATTATCCGATCTCTAGTGATTACATCAGCTTTACGAGCAAAGGTGTTAAAAATAGATATTATTTCAGTTGCGAATCGTCCCGCAGGCGAAGACGCGAGAAAACGCGCCGCGAACATCGCGCCTCCGAAACGACCTGTGACCGCTCGATGCATTTATATAAATGGAAACAATATGCATTCTCATGTGAAACTTGAAATTTCAAAGGAGATGTCCCATATTGGTTTATAGTAACTAACTCGGGTAAATTTGATATATTTGGATAGAAGGCTTTAAAAGGAAGTAATCGCCGTAACTCATGTTATTTTCAAGACCCCCGATTTTTAATAATTCGTATTCTAGTATAATAAAAAATGAAATATCTTAATGCAATAATTACACATTGCTTAAAAAAAAATATCAACAAGCCTTTTAAAAATCTAAATACATACACAATTGCTTTAATGAACCGAATATTTCTAATTTTGAGAAGTTTTTAACTAACAAAATATAAGGACTGCTGTATGTTAATGTTACTTAATGTATGTTATCTAGAGCCAGAAAAAAATATTAATAAAAAATCAACTGACAAGTCAGGCACCTGCTGTCAATGTCATAACTCAACGGAAAATATCAAACATAGAGTAAGATACCGGTAGTCACAGATAATAAAAACATCATTAAGGTGTTGCCATAATGAAATATTTCTTAAAAACATGTTTTATTTATTTAAAAATAATTGGGGGTGGTAAAAATATCTCTTTTATTTGTTTCATACTTCATATTTTTTCGGCTTTCAATTTAATGTAGTTTGGTGTTTGTTAGTTAACGCTGATCACAAAAAACCAACCTCCTTGTAATAAGAGGACATCTCCTTTAGGACTTGTGCAGTTTCTCGATTGTACGTGATTACTAGTGCTCGGAATAGGTAGCCGGAGAGTAAAACAATAATGTAATGATAATTAAATTATATTCAAATGAATTGAAAAATAATTACATGACAACTTAATATCAAGACACACACTCATTCTTCACTCGTCATGTCTACAGTTCGCGAATTCAAACGCAACTAGAAATACAAATCAATAAATGAGTCCACAGCAATAAGACGACAGTAGCAAGTCCTGTGAATGAACACGCCCATTGAGAGTTCTGTTGTGTGGAATATTTACAACTCTATATCGGTAAGGGGCCGTTCATTAATCACGTGATCTGTTAAGTTTTAACCCCCCTCCTCCCATCCTCCTTCGCCCCTTCCTCCACCTCCCCTCCCCTTCCTCCCCTCCTCCTCCTCCTTCCTCCCCTTCCTCCTCCTTCCTCCTTCTCCTTCCTCCTCCTCCTTCCTCCTCCTCCTCCTCCTCCTTCCTCCTCCTCCTTCCTCCTCCCGTGTATTTTTGATGCGTATTTTTAGTATCTTCTCTTTAGTATCTTACTTTATTCTGAAATTAAAGAAAATGTCGTGTTTGACGAAAACGTGATACTTTACTACAATCTCTCCCCCCCCCCCCCCCCCTTCCAAGCCACACGTGATTTATGGATGACCCCTAATGTGTTTAAAGGTGAAATAAATGTTAATTGGGGTCTAAAGCGATGTATTGTTTCGCTATTGAGAGTGCGCGCTGCGCTATAAAGAGTGCTTTAGTACAAGGACCACAATACAAACCAAACAAATCTTAACGAATTCCACGTTTTAAAGAGTTTTTGTTAAATACAAGTTCGCTATATTACTTGTGAAATAATTTTGATTTGTTAAAAACGTCACATCTATTTTTCTTTCTCGAAAGTAGATTAAGAAATTCTTTAATTAAAGAATAATAATTAATTGTCAAAAGTCGTACACTTTTATATTTTACAAACTATGGTTAAAATGAATATCTCGTAGTGAAAATGTTTCGTCCGTCTGTCGATCACGTCTGTATTATAACTGCATTTTATGAACACTATTAATAATTACCAAATGATTACTTTCATTTATTTAGTACAAAAACAGTTTACAGATAATTAAAATTAAAGCAATAATAATCTATTGTTTTAATAAATATCTATTTCGAAATAACAAAACAACATTTCGAAATAACAAGGATAAATATAACAAAACAGATAAAAACAAAAAGAAGAAACATACATTCATTATTGACAATCAAACTAAAAGTTACCTTAAAGTTATTAATCTGATATTTGAAAAGATTCTTGTGTTATAAGTAATATTATTGATTAACAATTAAATATTTGTGTGTTAAGTATTTTCCAAATATAGTATTTTATGTATTTGTAAAAATATAAATATTAAATTATATTTCTCTCATTTTGCTTAAGAGAAATTATTTATTTTTGCATTTCAGACTCTACAGTTATTAAACTGAAACAGTTTGTTTCATTTAAATGAAATAAATCGATCTCAAAAATAGCTCCAATATATTTCGTTAAAGTTATTATCTCCAGTGTTTTTTTTTTTAAATAAATTATGTTGATAACTTTATTGTTATATTTCTTAGTTTTTTTTTACTTAAGAGAGATTATTTATTTTTCCATTACATTCAGACCCTACTGTGTAATTTTTAATGCAACAATTTGTTTTATTTAACTGAAATAAAAATATCTCCAATATTTTTCGTGACAAATTATTATCTCGTATTTTTTATGAAAATTATGTTATTTTTCCATTACAGTTAAACCCTATAGTGTAATTTTAAATGAAACAATTTGTTTATTAAAATTAAATAAACCTATCACAGAAATTGCTTTTACGAAGATGTATTTTTCCAAATTACGTTTGTAAAAGCTTTATAGAGCTTACATTCATTTTTATAATCGCGTAATTCTTAAAAATCTTCAAACGATAGGGTTTTAAGATTTTTAAGAAATGTGAAAAAAAAAATCTGAAACGTGTCATAATCACCATTTAATATTACGAATGTGGATCGATTTATTAAAAAATATCATAATCAAAATAAATTTTCTTACAAATACATAAATATTCGGAGAATATTTTGAACAATTGTCGTCATATCAGCAAAATTGTATAAGTAATTGTGAATAATCTCGATTTGCATGTAATTTGAACTTAACAGTAGCCTTAGGTAATTAGAGAGAAGTATTTATCGTTAATAAATAAAGGAAAATTCTATTTAGAAATATTAATATAAAAATAAAATATCTATACAAACTATTAAACACGTTTGTTGCTAACTATTTAATTTAATACCTGATGCAAATAATATATCAGAATAATAATAGCGTTGTAATTCACTTATAATAATAATAATAGCGTTGTTAATCTTCCTGACGACCTCCGTAGTTATCGCTATCTCTGAGGTCCCGAGTTCGAATCCCGGCGGGGGCAGATGTCTGTGTGACGATCGTGGTTGTTAAAATATATATTTCTATCAAAAATATATGTATGTCTATCCGTTGCCCTAGATCCCATAACACAAGCCTTACAGAGCTTACTTTGGGCTAGGCTTATGCCCGGTTTCTGAGTACATTTTGTCAATGGTTTATCTGTTCAATAACGCTATCAGTTCGATAACTCCCAACAATTCGTTTCTGAACACCGTAGAATTAGATAAACTCCGTTTAAACTTAGCTTAACCTAACTGACCATTTAGTGCCGTTTATCGGTCCCATAACTTTATTTGACGTTTATGTCTCTGTGGTTTATGTATGGCAAACAAAAATCTTAAGGCTATTAACGTGGTAATTTTATGTGAAATTAAATAGTGACAGCTACATTTTAAATTATTATATTTAAAAAAGACAATGAGATCTACAATATTAAATACGAGTAGTTCTTCAAAGTCGGATACAGAAGTAGTGGAGTTCATTTCTGGAATATCTATACCCAGAAACTTACGAGAAGAAAGAAATTCATTTGAAATGTTAAAATAAAGTACCGCGACACTACAAAGTAAAACAATTAAACACAAACGAATTCAAAATCCGTGCGAAAGCATGCCATTTTTTTTCATCTATAATCTTTTTAATCGATTTATGCGTATGATTCATACAGGCAATACTATCGAAATGTTAAAAAATATTTCATAAAATGTGTTTTAATACTTAATATCGATAAAAAAAATGTTATAAATGTTTAAATTGTAATGATGGATGAATTAATATAACAAAGTCAATTTTTATTTCATATTTTGTGAACAGACCCATCTAGTGACATAATTTAGAACTACTTAACTGTTTCATAGCTGTTGAAAGCACGGTCCCGCATTCAGAAACTCACTGACAGTTATGAGACGTTTATCTTTTCGATAACTTTGTTGAATCATTAGTTATTGAGAGCTTAGCTAAGGTATTCAGAAACTGGGCATAAGTGGTGCGAGTGTAAGGAATATAGAGTTATTATTATTAATGTAAGTTTGAAAAATAATAGACGTATTTTTTCAATTGTTAATAATAGATTAATGTAACAATAATAATTACCACGTAATATAAAATGTCAGAATTGAATAGTGACTGTGGCTTATGTATTGCATTTATTTAAATTTATTTGTTGGTTGCATTTATTATGGAATTGTATGTTATACTCGGGTGCCATATTCTGCAGTGTTTTTGTGTTAAATGTTTTTCTATCATCATTTATAATAATAATATATATTTGGTCCGCTTTTTTAGTGCCATTTAGTGAGCGTCCATTTGAAACCTGCCATTTGAAAATCAATTAGCTTTTAGAAGGCAGGTGACAAGGAGTCTCTTTCATAGCCCGGTTCTTATTACTAGTGCTCGGAATAGCTAGTTTAATATTATGTACTTGCAAAAAGAAAGTCCTAAAATCTGCGTGATTTCCGGGACCTTAAATAATGCATATGCAATGGAACTTATGTCTTTTTATATAATTACTAGCTTGTGCCCGCGTACTAATCGTATTTTTCAAACCGTCTACATAAAGGGGCTTCTCAGTGTGACCCGTATGTTTTATGTACGTATGTAAGTATGTATGTTTGTCCGCGATTTTCTCATGTTTGCCTGAATGAACCAATTTAGATACGCTTCTCGGAAAAGTATTTCTAACATTTTGGATGTTTCGGTATATGACGTTTTAGTGAAGGAGGTTCCCATATTTTTTTAAAGAAATGATTGCTATTCCTTCATTTATACAAACACTAACGTCTCAAACCATATTGAAAAATCGTTAGTTACGATGCGCAAACTACAAATTTAGAAATAAAGGAAAAATTGAAAACTTTAGGCACCCCATCGCCACGTTGGATTTTAAAATCATTGTTGTTTTCGTAATCAGCGACCCGATATACGATAGAAACAATACCCATTGTCGATTTTTCAGACTTTGACACCCCATTTCCCCCTTTTAGGGGTTGAATTTTCAAAAAATCCTGATTGTCGTGTTTACTCATTTATTGTTAGGAGTACTCCTGCGAAGTTTCGAATAAAATATTCAAACAAATCTTGTTTCTCCATACAAACTTTGAACCCGCCATTTCACCCCTTAAGGGATGAATTTTGAAAAAATCCTTCCTTAGTGCACCCCTACACCTTATAAGGAACCTACGTGCCAAATTTGTAATCTCTAGGACCCGCGGTTTGGGCTGTGCGTTGATATGTCAGTCAGTCAGTTTCTTCTTTTATATATTTAGATGAAAATTACACTTATTGTTTATTTGTAGGTTATAGGAGTGAGTAGAAGGAAAAAAATCATGTTCAGATATTACAGATATTTATTGCAAGTTTACAATATAAATGACATTTATATAAAAATAAACTTTGCATTCCATAGCGTTATAGTGCGCTTTAAGTAAACAATAATCCTATTGTTACGAGCTGGGGTCAGTAAATTAAACGGCGGTCTACCAAAACACTGAACTTTTTTAGTTAGGTAGTACACTAACTTCACTGAAAGCACTGAAAGTCGCTTCTTAGTTCTCCAATATCACTTAGATGTTTTCGCACTGTATCGCAAAACAATAGTCCCCTAGGTACTTGCCTCTCTTGCCAGAACATTCGCGGACACACTCGAATGTGTAGTCCAATACACAAGCGCGTAGGAATGACGTCGCGCGTTCGAGACATTTCGAGTATAACTGTCTCTTCCTTGTGCTATCCTTTGTCACACAATACTCGAATATTCCCGTACTATCTTTCTCGAATATTCTGTGTTTGTCTATCTCTTTCTAGATGTTTTTCTCATTCTAATACTTCTCGAATGTTCCAACTATATCTGTCTCTTTCTACTATTGCTATCTCTTTCACTCCTATTGAAATTTATGTCCTTTTACTGAAGTAGGCTTAATGGCTCATAAGGGTCCTGAAAACGCCTGAAAACGGGTTTTCAGGTTATTGCGGCATTGGATAGAGGGTAGCCTGAAACGTACTGAAAACATGTTTCAGGCGCCTGAAAACTACTGTAACTTGGGTGTAATTTAGATTTTTTTTGTATGTGAAAGAGCTACTTCTGAAACGGCCTGAAACGACGTTTCAGCCTGCTGAAAACGTTTCTAAGTCACAGAAAATCACTTTTGAAGTTTTACTAAGCCACCGGCGTAACACTATTATTAATAAATGCTTGATAAAACTGTTTTAGTTGCAAAAGGATAGCATATTTCAAATAAAATACGATTTTTATGTTTTACAACTTATTATTACAACAAGAAGCTAAAAGATGAAATACTATTTTGTAAGTTCAATGTTATATTTTTACAATCTCTGAAAATAGTAAGATATGCCTTATCCATACTATTGATGTCACAAAATCACAAGTACATAAAATTAAACTACCTATTTCGAGCACTACTTAGTTTCTGTGCATCTAACTGGGTAGTCTTTAGTTGCACTTCTCATAGTGCAGTAAGAGATCAGGAGACGAATTTTTGAAACTATAGAAAACCAATTCGCATTCGAAATCGTGAGATTCGTATACGAGTTACCGAATTCACTATTTGTGAACTTTCATTTCGTGCGTTGTGCAACGAGTGGTTAGTAGAAATATCCAACGCTAAAGTGACGTTGAGAGTGATAAAGGAGATGTCCCATATTGGTTTATAGTAACTAACTCGGGTAAATTTGTTATATTTGGATAGAAGGCTCTAAATGAAAGTAATCGCCGTAAGTCGTGTTATTTTCAAGACCCCCGATTTTTAATAATTCGTATTCTAGTATAATAAAATTTAAATATCTTTAATGCAATAATTACACATTGCTTAAAAAAATTATCAACAAGCCTTTTAAAAATCTAAATACATACATAATTGCTTTAATGAACCGAATATTTCTAATTTTGAGAAGTTTTTAACTAACAAAATATAAGGACTGCTGTATGTTAATGTTACTTAATGTATGTTATCTAGAGCCAGAAAAAAATATTAATAAAAAATCAACTGACAAGTCAGGCACCTGCTGTCAATGTCATAGTTTTGATTTTATGATTATGATCAGACCAGCAATAGTATATTAATCTGTGACATAGAGTAAGATACCGGTAGTCACAGATTAATAAAAACATCATTAAGGTGTTGCCATATGAAATATTTCTTATAAACATGTTTTTATTTATTTAAAAATAATTGGGGGTGGTAAAAATATCTCTTTTATTTGTTTCATACTTTCATATTTTTTCGGCTTTCAATTTAATGTAGTTTGGTGTTTGTTAGTTAACGCCTGATCACAAAAAACCAACCTCCTTGTAATAAGAGGACATCTCCTTTACTCTGGTTAATGTAAACTTGTAAATAGGTACATAATAATAAGTAGATATATTTTGAGTTACATATATTTTAATTTAAAGATAGTCGATATATTTATTTTATAATATGGTGAGCTTAGAAGAGTACATTTTATTAAATTATAACTTTAGCGAAGATGAAGAGGATATTTTTTTATGTTTTATCAAAAATAAAATGTTTTGACAGTTGAGTAACAGCCAGACAATTTTTTAATTTACATAAAAAAATGTGTGAGTCATCGCAGTTTTTTTTTTGTTTTTGTTGTTGTGATTTTTAAGTTTTCTGCGTGAATCGGAATCTAATTAAGAATTAGTTTTAATGACAACACTGTATTCGAGTGATTCAAAAATAAAAAAAATTGTAAGCAGTAGAAAATAATTTCGCGCACGATTTGTTTTCGTATTCGAATTCCAAATTCACGTCTAATGATTCAAAAATACGTCTCCAGACCCAGTTGGTACACTCGGCGCACGCCTTATAAAGGACCGTGTGATATAATAATATATATTTGCTCTGTCAAACTTAATTAAATCGATATGAAAGTCAAGTCAATATGACTAATATTTTGCCTCAACAATTCCAATTCGAAATAATAATGTATTGTAACATAAATAATAATATACATATTTGTCGTAGAACTTTTTTTTATTATTTTATATTCATTTTGTCGACTGATGTTCCTCGACATACTGTTTTAAGAATTATTCGTTTTGGATGTATGTGTGATTACTAGAGATCGGATAATCGGATGCATATTTACCTAAAGTTAATTTTTGGCTCACAAATTATTGAAGCGGCTTTTTAAAATACATTTTGTTAAATAAAATCCCGGGAAAATACGGGACTGCAAATTTAACGTAGTGATATTGTTTGAAAATTACTAAATTAGCAAGTGGTATTTATTTAAAGGTCGGCAAAGCGTTTGTGATGCCCCTAGTGTTGCAAGCGTCCATAGGCTACGGTGACTGCTTATCATCAGGCAGGCCGTAAGCCTTTTTTGCTACCGTTGTAGTATAAAAAAAAAATTTTTCAAAAGACCGAGACTCCGGTTCATTTATACAACTATGCATACGTATTTACATGAAGTTTAAGTTTCAGTTCCCCGTGCGATTTATGAATGTACGATTTATTACATGAAGAGTGTTATACGAAAGTAGTGAGCTAGTTTGACTAAAACAATAATCAATTAAATAATCGAATAAAAAAACAGAATGGTGAAAATTTTTATTTAACAAAACAATAAAAAGCCGTTTCCATACTTTGTCTTAAACTATCTTTAGGCAAATATGCATCCGATTATCCGATCTCTAGTGATTACAATTAGCAAAATCAATTATAGTTTGTTATATATATAACAAAACCTTAAAAATGAGTAAATAAATAGTTCAGAAATAATAATGAATATTAAATTCTGTCAAATTGTGAGAGTGCGCTTAGATTGTATGGTTCGCCTTAAATATGGAAAGTTTGGCGTCAAATATTGACGAAGAGTCTAGAAAGTTCTCGATATTACATACTCATTATGTGAGCAGTTGTTTGTCATCGACTCATAATTGCAATACGTTTTTTGTCGATTTATTGTTTTTTTTTCGCATGACATTTAATGTGTTTTATGTCAAAGTGGAAATTTGTTTTATTGTTTTTGTATAATTAAAATAAATTATCCATTTCTTTTTTACCGCGGAGGTTCTATTAAGTAATTAATGGGGGATTTTCCGAATAACACATTAACGAGTGTCCCAACCCTGTCCATAGATGGCGCTTCTATTTAAATTCACTGCAAATTGCACAGATTAAAAACCGTGTTTATGGATTCTCATAGAATATGTATATTTTGCTAGTTTACGTTGATTACAAAGATATTGATTTACGAAGAAATCTATGCTTTTAAATGAAATGTATAATTAACTAGTGACCCGACCCGGCTTCGAGTGCAATGCTGATCAAATCAAATCATATTTATTTGCAAATACAGGTATAGAGGTGTTACAAAGCTTATTAAAACCAACACTATTCCATATTTAGCCTCGTGGCATGCAAATTTACACAAATAAAAATTTAGTCATTTAATTATTGCCTAGTTCTAGTTGTCTAATTTCCTTTCACAATTTTACGTATTATATAGGTATATATTGACAATATTAAAAATAAACATGAAAATAAAACAAATATTTAAATTAAATTATTTTATTTTTATTTATTTCAGTTTACAAAATCCACAGCTCTTAAATAAAACTATTAACCTAAGAAATACAATACATACAGCCAAAAAACGGATTTCATTATTTAAGTAAGCATTCTTAATGCAGTTGACTATCCTCAAGAAATATTAAAAAAAAAAAAAATACTTATATTACAATTTATGACCTATTTCTATGGAAACAAAAACTAAGAATTAAAATTACACCTGACACTATAAATAAAAAACCCATTAGCAGATGGGGTTATGACTGTTTATGTGTGTGTGTGTGTGTGAAAGAGTGTATGTGTGTGCATATGAGTGCATGTGCCATATACAACACACAATAATATGTAATAATCTAAATATACAAATACATATATATATTTTTTTATATATACATAATTCTCCAAAATCGCTCAAAGCAAACACAATACACTGCGCGTTTCTCTACTATATTATGCATGTATTATAGATATAAACCTTCCTTAAGAATCACTCTATCTATTAAAAAACGCATCAAAATCCGTTTGCGTGGTTTTAAAGATCCAAGCATACACAGGGACAGACTGACGGCGGATAACGACTTTGACAAACATTTACTCGTCCGAGGATAAAAGCGCCATCTATAATCTATTATTCCAACATAGTTTTTTATTTGGCTTGTCAGAAAATCTCTCATTACAAATCATGTCAGCTTGTACATGCTTTGTACTTGTAAATTCTTCAATAAGTAGTGATATAATAATTGTTGCAAAGTTAATTAATTATAAATGCGTGCGTCTGTGGCCGGAGATGGTGCTGTTTAGCTGTTACCCTAATAAAGATATTAATACAAGTATGTAAGCGTTTTATTTATTTGGTATTCCCTCTTGAGCGTCGATGGCGCTGTGGTTTCTTTTTTTTTTTTTTATTGCTAAAGTTGACAAACAAGCAGGCTGCCCACCTGATGGTAAGTGGTAACAGTCGCCTATAGTACATGTGGTTCCCACGAGATTCGCAGCAAATCTGCAAACCTCATAAGAACCACAGTGTACGTTGCCAACTTGTGACATAAGATGTAAAGTCACAGTACCCAGTAATTTCACTGCCTATCTTACCCTTCACGCCGGAACACAGCAAAGCGAACCCTGCTGTTTGGCGGCGGAAATAGGTAACACGGAGGTACCCATGCAAACGACCCTGGTACAGAGTCTACCTCCTAGGTACAGAGTCTACCTCCTAGAAGTTTCGCTGGTACACCAACCAGATGGTCTCGGAGTTCGTTTTGATACCGCCGAAGGGGACACAGTGGCGGACCTTCCCCCCCCCCCCCCCCCCCCTCTGAGCTGGTTCCAGGACTTGACCACCAGGACCGACAGGACCAGTAGGGTTATTTTGAAACGTCGGAAACCCACTTTCCGTTCGGATTCGAAAACTTTCCGAAGGCGAGTTATTTTGAAATGTCGGATCGACATTAGGATTCGAAACGAATAACATTAGCTTACGGAAACTATTCGTGAGGTTTTTGCTGTCGGAAACTTTTTGTCGAATCTCGAGTTTTGGCCAAAAGAGTGTATTTTCAACGCTTTTCAGCCTTTTGTAACACATTTAGAGGTAAGTTAATAAATTGCATCAGATAAAAAAAGATTTTGATTAAGGAATGATGGAAATGTGAATGTAAAATAGAATGTAATAGGTTTGTTAATTTTTGTTCATGTAAATATTAACTGATTATTTACTGTTAAAATCACGATAGTTTTACTAGGAAGTCGTGAATAATATGGTCTTATGAAAAAAAGACACATGAAAACCCCAAAAAATATAGGTTATTTTAATATGCTTATAAAATATATATAATGACTAAAATATGGTGCGTGTCATTTTCTACTAAACCTACCATTTTCAATCATACTTTGTAAACGTAAAGGTAAAATGCATGTTACTCTATGGTTGACTTTCCGAACGGAAAGTTTCCGTGGCCTTTCCGGGTGTTTTAGAATAGCATTTTTCGAGTCGAATGGATTCGAAAAGTTTCCGACGTTTCAAAATCACCCAGCTGGACAGGAGTCCTATTTTTTGAATTACGAATGCGACTTCGAAATCACCGATGTGACTAATAATCACCGATTTTCAATAATTCTTATTTTTGATATCACCGATGTGACTACCTTAGTCACAGGTGTGATTTCTTTACGAGTGCCCTCACCCACTCGTAATCAAGTCATACTTGTGGAAATGTTATCTGTGTTTTGTGTGTCTGTATCTGTGTGTGTGTTTTGACGACCTCCATAGTCGAGTGGATAATACACCGGTTTCAAGGTGTCGCCATCTCTGAGGTCCCGGTTCGAATCCCGGTGGGGGCAGATGTTTGTGTGATGAATGCGAGCATTTGTACCTTAGTCATGGTTGTTGATATATATTTCAATAAAAATTATTTATATATGTATAATATATGTATTTCTATCCGTTACCCTAGATCCCATTGCACAAGCCTTTATAGAGCTTAGTTTGGGCTAGGCTAATTGGTGTAAGTGTAACAAATATTTATATTTATATTTATTTTGTTTAGAGAACATATTGAATAGAGTCTGAAGTTGATGTGTTAATTATTCAGTCTATATATGTATATATATACAGGGTTATATAAAAAAACATTAATAACCTCTCAGGGGTATATTACTGACATAATAACTACTTTTGTTCCATATATATATATATTCTATATACCTATATTATATATACTATATAATAACCATAATGATTAAGCCGGCATTAACCGGCAGCGGCTACATTCTGCGTGGAACCGAACTCTTACATTTATGTGTGTACTTTATCTATGTTGGCAGCTCTGCGATCGACTTTCGAAAATTGGATGTTCAGGAATCCGTGACCTCAAAGTCACCGCTGACTATTTAGTCGGCGGTGATTTCGAAATCGCATTCGTAATTCAAAAATAGGTCTCCAGGTGGACTAATTTGTCATTATACAGATTTTATGTAACTCGCGTCATACCCCTCGACATACCTCTAAAGTCTAATCATTAATTCACTGGAGTAAACTGACGTTTACGGTGTTACCACTCTATGATGAACAGAAAATAGTGTTGTGACTAGAATATTGAAATCAAACTCATTCATTCAATTTCATTCGCCTCAAATCACATTACCTCATTTTATTTACTTTATTAAGAAATCTTAATCCAATTTTGTTTAATCGATGTAATAATATTAGCATGGTACCTTTAGGGCAAATAGGTGATAACTTTGAAATGTCGTAATTACTCGAATTATATATATGAAATGAAACAAAAATATTCAATGGATAGCTTTTTATTCGTCATCGTCAGACATAATTTTATCACTATCGTCGTCGCTGTCAGTGACACTTATTATAAAACGGTCCGTAATATTGTCCATCATATGGTCGAGATTAAACATTTTATTTTCTAAGTTTATTACATGATCACACAGCTTCTCCATCTTGTACCAGTAACCAGTAATAACCAGCAATAAATAAAAAAAAAAATTGTCGTGGTTATATCCATTACAACGATAAATATATTTACAGAATTATTAGTATTGAGTACTTTTTTTTAATAAACGTTGTTACCGACTTTGTGTGAGTGATCTGAATAACAACGAAGGGTGAAGTCCTTATCGATTTATTCAATTTATCCAATATATTTGCAGGTCACCTCACTAGTACGATAAATATGGCAGCACAATTTTACAATGTGACATTAGCATCTGTCAGTTTACTCCAGTGAATTAATAATCAGACTATAACTGTCACGACAAATCATTAGTGCTCGAAATAGGTAGTTTGATGTACTTGCGATTTTGTGACATCAACAGTATGGTTATGCGTGGAACTTACTATTTTCAGAGATTGTAAAAATATTGTATTGAACTTTCAAAATAGTATTTCATCTTTTAGCTTATTGTTGTAATAATAAGTTGTAAACATACAATTTAACAATAAAAGCGTAAAGAAACGAATAGCAAATAAAAAAAAAGTCAATTTAAAGTTTATCCATGTTACGCTTTCTTCAAGTACTCATATTTTTTTTTTTTTTGTTATCGCTGAGGAAAATGCATTGAATTGCATACCCTGCACCCCAGGAATAGCGCAGCATTATGTGGGGCTCTCCTCCCCAGAGGGGGGTAGGCCTACCCACTAAAAAACCTCAGCCCTGCCGCGAGCGCTCGATCGACGGCGCATCCGCCATCGCGGCAGACGCTCCGAAGAGAACTGCCCGCGGCGTGACAGGGCCGTGGGAACCCGTGAGGAGGACGCCACGACCCCATCGGCGTCGGCTCACCAGAGGTGAGCCACTCGCTCGCCTCCCCGGTGGGCCGGGGAGGCCGTCGATCCCCCGGGGCATCCGGGGATCGACGACTGACAGAAACCGGTGCAATGCAGGGTGGGCCTATGGAAGGTGGGCCTGAGTAATGTGCAGCGACGAAACTTTACCAGAGAAGAGTGTAAATTATTGTCGATCATCTGGATAATGATTAGATTTTAAATATCTCCCGTTTTTTTGTAATTATGTAATTAATAATTAAAATTATTTAATACTAGCAAGCAAATCTTTTTTTTAAGTTTTTTTTTTCTTTTTATTAATTGCGCAAGACATGCTGTCATAGTCGCATTTACAGCGGACGAGTGTCATCATTGGTCACAGACTATGTACACTCAGGGTGGTCAGTAACACAACATGTCTAGAACTCATGAATTTATAATTACTAAATTACATTTCTTTTGTTAACTAAATAACCATTTTTCAATAACATTTAAATAAATTATCATTTTATATACTTAATTAAAACATTTTAACCACGTTTTGAGATGTGTTTACTTGAATATTCTAGGTACTATGAAACATCATTTACAGAAAAACGGGGGATTAAAAACAATACAATAAATTGTAATTGATGCACATAATTACCAATCGATTGATATATGTTACGTCTCTGCACATGATTGAGGCCCACTTTTTGTCCATGCCCTTTAACTACCTATTCCGAGCACTAGTTATGACAAATCATTCACCACGGCTATGGAAATATACATAGGCTGCCTCAATGCGTGTGATAAATGTTAATATAATACAGACTGCTTTTATTTGAGACTGTAAGCTAATTATCAACATTTAATAGCAACTCAATGCTTATAGATGAAAAGGGTATAAAGAAAATAAACTACAAGAATGATAACTACTTTTTATTTGCAAATAACTGGCTCTACCACTCGCTCGGAATGCTGACTTCCCCGAGAAGAGCGAGCAAGAAACTCGGGGGTTGCTCTTTTAATTTACTACATATCACTTAAATACACAATAACATTGAATCATATCCATTAAAATCAGAAAACATGACTAATAAGCCAAAGATTTAACAAAATAAGGAGAACGAAATTACAAAGGAAATATTACTTAACTGTTGCAACAGAAGTCTCGCCAATTAATTCACTACTACAACACAATCCACTTGCTTAACTTACTTAGGGTAAATATATTATATCCGCACGAAAGTCCAACGAACATTAGGTACCCCTAGCAGTTTTTTTTTTTTTTTTCCTCAGGAGAGGAAGGCTGAGAATCCTCACAAGGAGCACGAAACGTACCCAGGATACCCCCGCAACGGCAAGTGTCACGGAGGTTATGTCGGACTCCACGCGACCGGAACGTCCAGCCACGTGACCTACCGACTAAACTCAGCCTGGCTTAGGTTCTAAAACCATACAGGCAAATCGTGAGGGCGACCGCCCCTCAGGAGAGGGGCGATGCAGAGCAGGCCCATAAAGGGGACCCATAAGCGCTGGAAGAGGCGCGGGAAGTCAAAGTGACGCCGGCCTTATCGTGAGAGAACCCCTAGCAGCCAAAATGCGGCCTTATATAGTAAAATCCACATGGCGGAAATGCGTTTGCGCTAAAAAGTATCCGGAACTGGGCTTATAACTTAAAAACAAAGGGTTATTATAGGCTTGTTTGTTACCCTACACTTTTTAAATTGTCTACACATTATTTTAAAAATATTGTTAGCATTTTAGAGCAAATCATTATGATATGAAAATCCGAGCACGTGGCGTCTGACTGGCGCCAACTATAAATACAGTTTTTAATCAATACTAAAGAATATAAAGTTATAAAAATAAGTAAAACAAGATGTTTCTTAAATATTACCAATAGTAAACATTTTTCTTAAAGGTAATCACAACATTTATGTTATGAACATAATAAATAATCAAAATGCCACGTTGTAATCAATTAATGGTTATTATGGCTATACATTGTCATTATTCTAAGGAAACTAATAATGATTCGCTTCCCTCAAATTTTCTGATAACTAAAGTATATTATTGTGTGTAAATAAGTTCACATATATATCTTGTATCATTCTAATTAATCATATTTAATTAATTTATAAGTAAAATAAATCATAAGCATCGTATATATTTAATGTTAATCAATCTCATTTTGACATATATCAACAAATTTGGTGTAATTTATATATATAACTAGCGACCCGCCCCGACTTCGCACGGGTACAATGCAGATACTAAATACACTGCAAAAAACCTGTAAACGTTTTATAATATTAAGATTTATCATAGCAGCGCCATCTATTGATTACTTACTCAACCCAGTCGAAAGGTATCGACATCTGTTAGAATCATTTGGAGTTAACAGATAATTGTGACTGTCAAATAATAACAGCAAAATAATTAGCAATAAATTAAAATTGCAACGATAATTTGAGATTTAAACTATCCTATCTCTCAAGTTGGATCGAACTGCACATGGTGTGCGAATTTTATTATAATCGTTAAGTAGTTTAGGAGTTCATTGAGCACAAACATTGTGACATGAGATTTATATATATTAAGATAAGATTAAGATTATGTTTATTTATCATATTAAAACTACTCGAATCTATCACGTGCGTGATAGTGCTTCTCTGGATGTTTTCAAGAGAAGGTGGCAATATGTACCCGTATATGTACAAGTTATAAAGTTATTATATGTTAAGTATTTTAAGTGTACAATAAAGAATAAATATTTTTAAGTAGCGATGGGCCGAGTCGACTTTTTGGTAACTCGAGTTGACACGGTTACCAACTCGGGCTGCAACTCGAGTTGACTCGACTCGGTCTGCCTTAAGATCCGTCGCGTCGCCGCGTCGTCTCTCCCCGTCAATATAAGCCAGTAGGGTCACTAAGAGATTTGAGAGATTGAGATATTTTTTTTCTTGATGGCAATACATAATCAGGATTTGATTTTTTTGAATATTTTATAAAACCCCCATTTTCAACAATTTGTAGCAGGGGTTGCATATCGATAGTTATTAGATCTAGTAAGGCGTCATCACATGGCTATTGGTTTATTTTATAAGGAGCAGTTAAGCGCATCTGTCCCGCCCGCTTTGGAGGTGGCTGAAGAGGCTCAGGAACAGAACCGCCGTCGGTATTATTCTCCTCCCGATTCTCCGACGCGAGCTGGCTATCTCAAATTCTGACTAACCGTCTGATAAGAAACCAACAACGAGAACTATCTCTTCTCTCGCGGCTCGGACGTTCGGTCGTCGGGCAGATTCGGGCTCGCTCGAGTCGTTCGGAGCTCGTGACTCGCGCTACCCGCTTTCCCTATATATAAAAGTACTCTATGCCGCTAGGCGGCCGGCCAGCCCGGCCCGGCCTAGCTTCGGGCCGCCAACCAGAACGCACCGCTCGCGGCGCTCGCCACAGTCGCCACTCGCCGCGCTCGTTCTTCGAGTCAACTCGGGTTGCAGATATTTTAACTCGGGCTGACTCGCTTACGGTCTAGTCCGAGTTACTCGAGTTAAATAACTCGAGTCGCCCATCGCTATTTTTAAGTACAGTACTTACGACTTTTAACAAAATACCTACTTTTGACGTGAAACGTCTTTAAAATCGCGCCGAAACATACGGGTACCAGGTTTAAAAAGTGGACCGTAACGAAAAGGTCTATATCATCGTACCTGAATAATTAAAAAACTATTAGTCTTAGAAACAAAAATGTGGTGTGAATATTTCACTTATATAGTCAGCTCGCTGTTATGACATGGAGTTTTTTATTTTTATTTCAATCTTTTATTTTAAATGCGATTCCCTAACATGGACGTTTCACGTTAAAACCAACGGCCGTGTGCCCCGGCACAGCCCCACCCGATTTTTTTATTTGTATCTATTGTTACCAAAATTAAATTATAAGTTCTTGACTTGACCACGACTATGTGACCCTCCTGGCGCCAAAGCTGGACCCGCCCTTGAGGGGGCATAGCTCGTAAGGTTACCTCGCACCAAGCAAAGGAGTGAGCAGACAGTCCCACACAATCCCAATGAGCACGTGAAGGATTCACTGCAGAGGAGAATTCGTTCCAGAAAACATGCTCTACGCATTAGAGGAGTGAGAAAGTATCCCGCGAGAATCGATTATGAAGCTGATTAAGTAAGAGCTAGATACTGTATTGAAACTTAATATCAAAACATAAAAAAGTTTATTAATTAATTTTTGCTATTCTTTTCTGTCGCTACAATTCCATGTTTCCGTGCTTTTGCGAACTTCGCTTCGCTTGATCGAGATAGATCCTTCACTGCTGGTTGTGAATTTGTAATTTAAATGGTGTCTTATTTATGATTCTTAACTAGTTATTTTAGTGTTCAATATGAGGATTCAATTTCGACTGGGCGATTCCATACTTCTGATCGCGTGTGTTAGATATTTAAATTAGAAAATTAGTAGAATTCAGAAATCACATCTGTGAATATCGCTCTCGTAAAAAGTGGCTCTCCATCAGATATCGACGAGATATACCCCTACATTTCAATAATTAGATTTCCTTTGCTTTCTACCCGGCCTCAGCGTGTCTGCGTGTCATACCCAGTGGTGCTGTCGAGCCGGAACGTCGTTCCGGTACTTCCTTTTTGGACCGGGACGCGTTCCGGAACTAAAGATGATTTCTGATAACGAGAATTGGCTGACGTATTGGAAAAAGAAATTAAAAAGAATTGCTGAATTCCTTTTTCTAATTTTTCATGAATTTTTATATGTATTATAAACAACCCGAACCGGAATGAACCGGCTTTATTTTCCGAACCGTGATCCGGAGTTTGGAACGTTTTTATCTGCTGAATCGGAACTCGAACCAAACCGAAACAAATACGTGAACCGGTACAACGGGTATAAAATGTTATTTATAATAAACATTAGAAGAAAAAAATAAAAAAGTAAAGATTTCATGAATATATTTTAATGCAAGCGGCCCACGGTAAGTTTGAAACATATACACAAAATGAATTTCGTTTCCTTTGCTTCGTATGCTATATACAGGGCTGATCTTGGCGACGGGCGAAAATTGGAGGAAATTCCCTCTCCTCCCTTCGTCAAATATGGGATTGGGACATGCGTTCAAACTCCAAATTCTACTCCCGCTCCTTTACTGTCGTGTTACTACTAGATTGTGGAATGAGCTGCCAGCCAGTGCTTCTTTTAAAGGAACACTACCGCATGCAAAGGAACACTAGCATGTCGTACCTAAACGGCTTTCTGTACATTATTATATTATATATATATTATGGGTAAGGGCATATATGTATGTGTATGTATGTATATATATTTATGATTATGTATTAAATCATTTTTTTAACATATATATTTTAATAATGTATATAAACTTCATCATGTGTTCCGCCATTATTTTATATGTCACAAAACTTATACGTCTGCCTTCGGAGTAATCAACTTATCACCTGTTGTAGTAATTTCTTTTTATTTTGTCCAATAAAGAATTTATATATAAAAGAAAGAAATGCATAGTAAATAAAACAAGAATGTGTGAATAAATATTTATACTTAGCAATAATGTTAACAATTAACAGGCCGACAGAAGCGGCCACACGTTTATATGTACAATCAGAACGCCTCCATTATTGCCTTACACTCCGCAGCCAGCGGCAATACACCGGCTATAAATTTACGTATAAATTAACGCTAAACAATGTTATATATAATCTGTGGAAGTTCAGTTCGAGATAAAGTAGCGGATAATGACAGCTGTCAAAACAGAGTTGACATAGCGACAGCTGTCAAAGTCGAGGCGAATGAATGTGCTTGAAGACATTTTAAACACTTAATTAAGTACTTAATTAACGCACAACCCTTAAAGCTAAGGAATTTTTCTCGATAGTTCAATAAAATCAATAGCTATATAATTGCAATTTCCTTCTATACTGATTCACGACCATTTCAACAGGTTGTACCAATGTTTATCTACACTCGACGTCCAAAATGTAGCGCACGCGTGGAAAAACCCTCAAAGCAATATTAAGAGTAAGTCATCATTAGAGAGTACTACGGGTGCAAGAGTTACCATCGATAGAACATCGACGAACTCACTTAGAATCTGCTTGCATCACTCGAACCTTTAACGAATGGACTCTTCTCGGCTGAGGCAAAAGCATATCTAGTAATCCGGCGTTTTTATTAATCTGGCACAACCCTAGTCTGATAGTCTGATATCTGCCGAATTAACGAGTCTACTGTATTTATTATCACCGTAAACGATTTAAAATCTATTGCGTGATGTTAAGTTGAGAAAATGATAAAATTTCGATGTCATCCAGTAATGTATTTTGTGTCACTTACGAAGATAATCATTTTCACTTGCCATATAAGTGACATAACACACATGCTGATTGGCTGAGATCGCATTTTTACGAATCACAAATTATCCCTCTGATGGATATTTTGAAAAGAAATACTATTTAAGGAAATTGCCCTTTATTAGCTCAGTTTCCTCAACGTAAATATTACCAAAATAAAATTTCAACCCCATCTGCTATCTATATATATTTGTCTCGTCACATCTCATAATTCTCCTCGGATTATAATTTCATTTTTATTTGTTGCTAACTGCAATTAGACCACAAATTGGTACCGTATTTATACTTAATTTTATCTTAAATTAGAATGTCGTAGTCATTTATTGCTTAAATTTCAAAAAAATGTAGTAATCATGTTTCTGATAAGAAATTGTAATAAGATCTCCTTTTTGTCGCACTATGCTCCCAGAGAGAGAGAGAGAAGTAACGTTCATCCAAATTGGACAGGCAAAGGTTTAGAACCATAGAGCCAATTCTTGCCGTAATATACCCGCAACTGTCACATTGGAAAATTAAAAATATGTTCAGTTAATACTGTCATTGTGACAAAGGAATTATTAATAAATCATAATAACTCTAAAATATTTGTTTGCGCAACTTAAAATATCAAATAAACGAAGGCAGCATTATATTCACTTCTTTCCATTTACGGCACATCCGTTATTCTAAATCTATATTTATACGTCTTTATCTATTAAATTATTATTTTGTCGTTGTGTCGTATTTCTTTTCCCTATTAACAGAAAACTAATTTACCTAGTTATATAAAAATATTTCAATCTTGGAGCAAAAATGTGTAAAAAACACGGTGTATTACGAAATAGTAACCTCATATAGTACGATCAAAACTATGTTGGTAATTTTAATTTATATATTGTTAAATTATTTTTATATAATTATTAGACATCAGATAATCGGATGCATACTTACCTAAAGTTAATTTTTGGCTCACAAATTATGGAAGCGGCTTTTTAAAATACATTTTGTTAAATAAAAATCCCGGAAAAATACGGGACTGCAAATTTAACGTAGTGATATTGTTTGAAAATTACTAAATTAGCACGTGGTATTTATTTTCAAAAGACCGAGACTCCGGGTTCATTTATACAACTTTATTTATGCAACATGTTCTACAGTACCGGAATTCCGGGATTTTTATTTATGGAAATAAAATAAAAAGACAGTTCCATACTTTGTCAAAAACTAAATTAGGTAAATAAATAAACATCCGGCTATCCAATTCCGCAATCCCGGGATTTTTATTTAACAAAACAATAAAAAGCCGTTTCCATATTTTGTCTTAAACTAACTTTAGGTAAATATGCATCCGATTATCCGATCTCTAGTAATGACTTAGGTACTGAGAATGATTCTGATGCGCCGTTTGAATAACCTCACGAGTCTAGGCTGGAAAAGTATTCGCTCGTATTTATAAAAAAGGCGATATATGCGTATGACAATTTGCTTAAGACTATCAATAATTTGTATTGTGTAAACTAATAAAAATTGTATGTTAATTATCATCTTTGTTTTATTTGTCTTTGTCTGAGGTTTTTATTATTATTTATTTGTAATAATCTATAATATTATAAAGAGGAAAGATTTGTTTGTTTGTAATGAATAGGCTCCGAAACTACTGGACCGATTTCAAAAATTCTTTCACCTTTGGAAAGCTACATTCTCCCCGAGTAACATAGGCTACTTTTTATCCCGGAAAAATCGACAGATCCCACGGGATGCGCAATAAAGGCTTCGCTCAAAAACTACTGCACAGATTTTCATGCGGTATTCATCAATAGATAGAGATTCTTGAGCAAGGATTTTGTATCTCGGAAAAACAGATAGTCCCGCGGGAGGCGCGATAAAATCTTCGCGCCATAAACCGACTTCCGCGCATATGTAGCCGTGGCCAAAGCTATGACCATTAACCCTCTATAGACCCAATCCCGAAATCCACGCAGGCGAAGCCGCGGGCAGAAAGCTAGTTTGTAATATTGTGGGCCACACGGGATGGTCCATTAGAAATCCCGAGAAGGTCAACATTAATATCAACATTCAGATGTCATAAATACATAATAAATACATTCATAAATACATAATACCTCACTGAGACCACTCTATGCAGGGCCTGCAAGACCGAGGAGGAGAGCATGACACATCTATTGTGCAACTGCGATGCTCTGGCCGGCAGTAGGCAAAGGTTGATAGGGATTGGATACCCAAAACCCAACGACTTTAGGGTAATGCCACCAAGGGACATAATCAGGCTCTTGAGCACGATTGATTGGACTGACGGTGGTCAAGTAACTGTCTAACGACATTAAGAAGTAGGCACTAATGGGGTAGCACAAAAGACCCATAATGGGTCGAAGTGTGTTGGCACCTCACGGTAGTCACCCCGGCCCCTAAGATAGATAGAAGTACATAAATAACTGTACCCAATTCCGACCTCTGCTTATATATAGTGCCTAATATTTGAAAAAATAAGCTGCATTTTCCAATAATGCTAATTAAAAAATATTGTACATAATCTATGGTTATTAATAAACATTGTTTTTAATCTGTGAAATGTTGCGTGAATTCAGGTACCAACGTAACGCCATCTTTGAAGCGGATTGGAAAACTCTTCAGTCTGTTACTCGGAAAAGACCTCATTAGTTGCATTTTGTTAGCAAATTGGTCCACTGGTTTTACGCCACATATTTCAACTATGTATATATTTCGTCGGTTTGGAAGAAGACTGTCATAATTCAAAATACACAAACTTTCACGGGAAGCATGTAAACATTTTATTGGATACTAGCTTTCTGCCCGCGGCTTCGCCTGCGTGGATTTCGGGATTGGGTCTATAGAGGGTTAAGGGTCATAGCTTTTGCCCACGGCTACATATGCGCGGAAGTCGATTTATGGCGCGAAGGTTTTATCGCGCTTCCCGTGGGACTATCCGTTTTTCCAAGATAAAAAATACCGCGAAACCTTGCTCAAGAATCACTCTATCTATTGATGAAAACCGCATGAAAATCTGTGCAGTAGTTTCTGAGCGAAGCCTTTATTGCGCATCCCGTGGGACCTGTCGATTTTTCCGGGATAAAAAGTAGCCTATGTTACTCGGGGATAATGTAGCTTTCCAAAGGTGAAAGAATTTTTGAAATCGGTCCAGTAGTTTCGGAGCCTATTCATTACAAACAAACAAACAAACAAATCTTTCCTCTTTATAATATTAGTATAGATATAGAAAATGTACTCAGATCTCGATCTCATTAAATAATTGGAAACCGTATTCTTTGCAGGTGGCTTTGTTATTATACAAATATGTGTTATTGTTATAGACAAATTGAAGCTGTTTCATTGAGAAAACATAACAATGCATTTTTTTGAGTTATGACAGTCTTGTTCCAAGCCGACGATATATTAAACTGTTACGCAAGGTATACGTGTTAGTTCGGACCGCTGTGTCACTCGCAATAGAGTCTCTTTTCGTACGACAAACGTAAAACTATTCGTGGCGCCACCTGTACGTAAAACCTTGTAATTTTACGCGCTGTCACGTGCATAATAACAATGCGTTATTTAGATGAGCGATACTTATCTTTTTAATCTATGGCTAAATGTCTAACGCCTAAGTCTGTTCTCATGCGATATTAAACTGTATTTTCAGGGCACAGTGTATTAAAATACGTTGACATACAAAGCTAGTATTTGTTACGTGGTTATACAATAATGAACTTTATATATTGGTGTTATGTTTTGATATCTATTGTAATATGTTGGAATCTACCTTTATATATTCACTGACTGTATACAATTAGTGTAAATGGCGTGTAGTATAAATTAATCTTTCAGAACACCGACAAATATCTATTATACAATATCACTGGAGTTATTTAGTCTATACAACAGTTAAATATACATTTTCGTCTACAACTCTCGTTATATACAAATATATGTTACGTTCTTACGCTTCAAGTATACAATCATACAAGGAAGGAGCAATTTTAATTGTAACGTGAAATACAATGAATTATTTGAATAGATACATTATTTTTTAAACAGAAATGCCCTTATGAATGCCAATATTCCGTTAATGTTACCTGGTAGTTTTGTCTCTTTCTGTAGAGCTATTTATGAATTACGAATGCGACTTCGAAATCACCGATGTGACTAATAATCACCGATTTTCAATAATTCTTATTTTTGAATATCACTGATGTGACTACCTTAGTCACGGATGTGATTTCATTACGAGTGCCCTCACCCACTCGTAATCAACATACTTGTGGAAATTTCATTTGTGTTTTGTTTGATTTTTCAGTCTATATATACAATATATTATATGAATGTAGCACATATATTATATATATATATATATATATATATATAATATATATATATATATAGGCTAAAAATCAACTTCAGACTCTTGTCAATATGTTCTCTAAACAAAACACAGATAACATTTCCACAAGTATGACTTGATTACGAGCGGGTGAGGGCACTCGTAATGAAATCACATCCGTGACTAAGGTAGTCACATCAGTGATTTCGAAGTCGCATTCGTAATTCAAAAATAGGCCTCCTGATCTATGGTAAGATTTTGAAGACGATATTTTCTCAGGAAGGCCTCTTTATTGATTTTATATTTTACCTTCATAATGGTAGGATTTTACGAAAATTACATTTCAAACAAGGCTAAGTCACACCGCAAAAAAACCTATTTTTCGGATAACAAATTCAATTATTGATTTTCAGTCACTAATTGCTTCATACGTAATACATGTAATGAATAAAAAAAAATTGCATAAAAACCAATAGTCATATTACGTGTCATCCAAACATTTCACCGTTCTTCAAATTGTATTAGAAGTGTTCATCATAATTTGACTATTGTGAAAAATACAAACAAAAAAATCGGCATCCATCATCTAAGTATTTTTTTTGATGAGTATTTTCAATAAAAGGAATCACATACATGTATTTCATCCAAACTACACATTGGACATTTTTTTTTTTACTCTAATACAAAATACAAGCAAATGTCAAGAGTGTGGTCCAAAATTTGCTATCAGCCTTCATATCAGCTTACATATACACAGCTGGTCCACACAGCGCCGGATCTAGGGGGGGGGGCAGGCCGGGGCCTATGCCCCGGGCGGCAAGTTCAGAGGGCGACCAAATTCACATGTGGCGGCATATCAAAGCGCCGCACACGATAGGCACGACAAATTAAAAACACGGTTGGTGTCTTTTGTAACGCCGCCGATGAACGCCGGCGCCTCCGAGCCAGCGCGGTTCCCTTTGTCGACGCGGTATCATAAAGGGAACTACCTTGGCGGCAAAACCAAAAGGGATTTCTGCAGCAAGGAATCGATTGATGCCGGCACGGTATTACAAAGGGGAATTACCTTGGCGGCAAAACCAAAAGGGATTTCTGCAGCAAGGAATCGATTGATGTCGGCACGGTATTACAAAGGGGAATTACCTTGGCGGCAAAACCAAAAGGGATTTCTGCAGCAAGGAATCGATTGATGTCGGCACGGTATTACAAAGGGGAATTACCTTGGCGGCAAAACCAAAAGGGATTTCTGCAGCAAGGAATCGATTGATGTCGGCACGGTATTACAAAGGGGAATTACCTTGGCGGCAAAACCTAAAGGGATTTCTGCAGCAAGGAATCGATTGATGTCGGCACGGTATTACAAAGGGGAATTACCTTGGCGGCAAAACCAAAAGGGATTTCTGCAGCAAGGAATCGATTGATGTCGGCACGGTATTATAAAGGGGAATTACCTTGGCGGCAAAACCAAAAGGGATTTCTGCAGCAAGGAATCGATTGATGTCGGCACGGTATTACAAAGGGGAATTACCTTGGCGGCAAAACCAAAAGGGATTTCTGCAGCAAGGAATCGATTGATGTCGGCACGGTATTACAAAGGGGAATTACCTTGGCGGCAATACCAAAAGTGATTTCGGCAGCGAGAAATTGATTGATGTCGCCAATATAAGCAGGGGCGGGGGCGGCATTTTTCAGTTTTTGCCCCGCCTAAGAAAAAATGAAGATCCGGGGTTGTCCACAATTAGCGATTTTCCGAGTGACAGTTTAATAAGTTTCCTATATCATGTCCGTAGAAGGCGTTTACATGGATAATGTACAACACACATAGTTAGCATTATTATAATTAATATAATAAAGAGGAAAGATTTGTATTTTTGTATGTAACGAATAACCTCAAAAAGTACTGGACCGATTTTAATAATTCTTTTTTCATTAGAAAGCTACGTTATCAATGAGTAACATAGGCTATATTTAGTACTAGATTACTATAGAAATCTTTAGAAATTCTTATCAAAACCAACCGAAGGTGTAAAAAATTAGCCATAAAATGTCTTTCATCTCATACGCTGCGAAGAGTAATGTCTACCCGTGTGAAGCCGGGACGGACAGTTAGTAGACTATAAAGATATTGTTTTACGAAAACAATGTATTCTTTGATACATTAGGATTATAATAGCGCCACCAAATAGGCCAACAATTTTTTTTACGTAATCATTTGCCAACAGCGGCGTCACGGAAACTAGTGGGCGCTTTCAGAACTGACAATAATGAGCCTGAGCGCGAGCACGCTAGCGCTGATAGCAAACATTGGACCGCATACTTCACCATCTCTCAATTTTGTGGCTTGGCTTACCAGCTTGCAACAAGATATGTAGTTAGAGTATTTATATGAATGTTAAAACTTAACAACAGTCGCGACCACATTCAGTCACTTTAACAAACCATTCAAAAATCATGTGTCGTAAAAACATTATAGCGATATCACTTACTTACAATAAATTATATCTATATATATACGCGAGATGCCTTATGTTTATTTAATTATTCAAATATCAAAATTAACTTTATAGAAAGCTCTTTTGAACCGTCCTAATTTTTTTCCCTACCACCAATTCAGGACGTATTTTTTAGCTGATAACAAGAATGGGCGCAAGAAACTTATCAGCTTCATCAAAAGTAATAACGACATTTATAATAAATTACGTCGTTACCATACAACGTATATATGTGTTTACAATTTATACGGGAAAACAAATATTTACACTTTAGAATGTAATGTCTTCAAATCAACACCAAGCATAGGCTTGTTTCCACTAAGAATTAATCGGATGGCTTAGTTTCTAGTGATTAATCATGATATGTAGTAAACAAAAAAACAACTATTTTATTAAAATAATATAAGATTACTAATATTTTTGCAAATTAAAATCGGCAAAATTACTTATTTAATCACGTGACATTAAACACCAATCAGAGAAGTGTGACGTCACGCCTCGCGAAAGACACGGTTGTAGTGTAGCTGTACATCATCTATCTAATCTGTGCTGTCAGTGAACACTGAACAGGTTATTTTGATACATTTTGTTTTCAGAGACTATTGTTAAATTAATACAGTTTGTTTTAAGTTTAATCTTAAGAGATACGGACATTTGCCATGGAATCAGGATTTACCAAAGCAAACAACAGTAATTTGCCCAAAATTGACGCCGTTATGCTTGGGAAATTTTTCGCAGCAAACAGATTTTGTATATAAATAATTTGTTTGGCGTTTTTATCGTTGTGCTTTTACATTGGGGCACTATACAGTATTTATAATAAGAGGGATTTATTATTTATTATAATGATCTCGTCGACTGACATAAACAAACTCGATTGTTTCGCGAGGAGTGACGTCATTCAAGACGCCATGACAGTCTTCGCCTTTTTCGAAGTCAATTATAAGTTCATTTCTAAAAAAGCAAAATACTTACGAAAAAGGCCTATTTTTCTAAAAATAATATATATTAGGGGTAAAATAGATACTAAACTATAGTTTGAAACGAATTTCCAAATTTTGTCAACTAGCCTATTGGCATCATTTAAATAATCATTGACTTTGTAATAGCTCTTACTCATTAGCGTCTTTTTAACGTGTACCTTGAACTTATGAAGAGGCAATTCAGCTACACTATGTGGAATCTTGTTACAAAAATTTATACATTCGCCCATAAACGAACCTCTTAGTTTTTCGTAGCCTGTAGGTACGTTAGAATAATATTAATTAAAATAATCTCTCATTTTAACTTCATTAGCAATGTAAGAATCGGCGAAGTTTGAAACATTAACATGTATGACACTACTACAGCAAGTTATTTAAAAAGTTGACGCAACTAACCAGCCCCCCTAGACAAAATGCCTTTCTATTAGCGTTTTCTATAATAGATAACATAAAAAATGTATGGAACTGACATTTCCAGTAGATACGCCACGTGACTTGATGACGCTGATAGAAAACTCGCAGACAAGATGCTAACTGTGTTTCTATTCTATCGCTCGTCTGTGTTCTATTTTGACAGTAGAAGAGTTCTATACAAATTCGTCGTTTGTGACGTAAAAAATAGATACGGTTCTATTCTATTTCTACTCAACAAAGCGATTGCTCATACCCAATAGATTGGTGATAGATTGTTTGTTTGTTGTTTTAAAATAGTGTGTTTTTGCCAAATTATTCCTAAAAATGCACATGATAAAGCTTTTGTGGGCAGCTCATACCGAAGAAACGTTGATTCGGCGTAGAAGGAGGGTTCAAAATCGACTTAAGGCGGTAGATTATTTTCTATTTCTATTCTATTTTCTACTGTCACGGTAGACACAGCCATTCTATGAGTAGATACACTTTGTCTAACATTTTTCGATAGAAAACGCTTAGTCTATTATAATAGTAGAAATAGAATAGAAAAGACGTGCGTGCTTTTTGTCTAGGGCTACAGGATTCCAAAATACTTTACGGAAACTAGCCACAAAAAAATACCAACCTAGATTAGAACACGACGAAGAAGTTCTCAATGAAATAGAAAACGATTTAACTACATCGGTACGTGACCTAGAACAAGCTACGGGAATTCCAAAAAGATCTGCACATCGAATCCTTAAACGTTACGCTTCATCCATATCACTACAGACATTGTTTTTTTTGACGTGAATCTTCTTTAAAATCGCGCCGAAACATACGGGTACCAGGTTTAAAAGTGGACTGTAACGAAAAGGTCTATATCATCGTACCTTAATAATTAAAAAAAACTATTAGTCTTAGAAACAAAAATGTGGCGTGAATATTTCAATTATATAGTCAGCCCGCTGTTGTGACATTGAGTTTTTTGTTAAAATACTTAAAACAGTCAATTTTGTGTTGATATGAAACATCTTTAAAATCGCGCCGAAACATACGGGTACCGGGTTTAATAGTGGACCGTAACGAAAAGGTCTATATCATCGTACCTTAATAATTTCAAAACTATTAGTCTTAGAAACAAAAATGTGGCGTGAATATTTCACTTATATAGTCAGCTCGCTGTTGTGACATTGAGTTTTTTATTAAAATACTTAAAACAGTCAATCTTGTGTTGACATGAAACATCTTTAAAATCGCGCCGAAACATACGGGTACCAGGTTTAAAAGTGGACCGTAACGAAAAGGTCTATATCATCGTACCTTAATAATTAAAAAAACTATTAGTCTTAGAAACAAAAATGTGGTGTGAATATTTCACTTATATAGTCAGCTCGCTGTTGTGACATTGAGTTTTTTATTAAAATACTTAAAACAGTCAATCTTGTGTTGACATGAAACATCTTTAAAATCGCGCCGAAACATACGGGTACCAGGTTTAAAAGTGGACCGTAACGAAAAGGTCTATATCATCGTACCTTAATAATTAAAAAAACTATTAGTCTTAGAAACAAAAATGTGGTGTGAATATTTCACTTATATAGTCAGCTCGCTGTTGTGACATTGAGTTTTTTATTAAAATACTTAAAACAGTCAATCTTGTGTTGACATGAAACATCTTTAAAATCGCGCCGAAACATACGGGTACCAGGTTTAAAAGTGGACCGTAACGAAAAGGTCTATATCATCGTACCTTAATAATTTCAAAACTATTAGTCTTAGAAACAAAAATGTGGCGTGAATATTTCACTTATATAGTCAGCTCGCTGTTGTGACATTGAGTTTTTTATTAAAATACTTAAAACAGTCAATCTTGTGTTGACATGAAACATCTTTAAAATCGCGCCGAAACATACGGGTACCAGGTTTAAAAGTGGACCGTAACGAAAAGGTCTATATCATCGTACCTTAATAATTAAAAAAACTATTAGTCTTAGAAACAAAAATGTGGTGTGAATATTTCACTTATATAGTCAGCTCGCTGTTGTGACATTGAGTTTTTTATTAAAATACTTAAAACAGTCAATCTTGTGTTGACATGAAACATCTTTAAAATCGCGCCGAAACATACGGGTACCAGGTTTAAAAGTGGACCGTAACGAAAAGGTCTATATCATCGTACCTTAATAATTAAAAAAACTATTAGTCTTAGAAACAAAAATGTGGTGTGAATATTGTCAGCTCGCTGTTGTGACATTGAGTTTTTTATTAAATTCTTAAAACACCGTCAATCTTGTTTTGACGTGAAACATCTTTAAAATCGCGCCGAAACATACGGGTACCAGGTTGCTTATCGTTGAATTTTGGGACACGTTGTATATTAAGAAAACTATTAGTCTTAGAAACAAAAATGTGGCGTGAATATTTCACTTATATAGTCAGCTCGCTGTTGTGACATTGAACTTTTTATTAAAAACTTAAAACACCGTCAATCTTGTTTTGACGTGAAACGTCTTTAAAATCGCGCCGAAGCATACGGGTACCAGGTTTCTCATCGCTGAATTTTGGGACACGTTGTATATTAACAATCATGTCAATCAAGGTACAAGGTATATTCAACATACAAACATCTGCCCCCGCCAGGACTCGAACCGGTGTACCAACCAAACGACTACGGAGATCGTCATAACGAGGTCGAAACAACGTATTACATTCATAATTTACATTTATTGTCTATTTATTGTATCAATACAATAAAGCACAGACTATATACATACATATAACTAAACAAACATTACCAAAGCATCTCGCGTAAATTAACATATAGTATAGATTGAATCTCATTTTATATATTATACATGTATAACTCTTATTTAATTATATAATAAGTATATATATATATATATACACATGTGCTTGGTCGCTTCCTAACACTTATTATATTATTATTTATATATATATATATATATATATATATAATTACTGTCTTGATAATCTATAGTATTCACCCTTATTTATTTAAGTATAATATCCATTGATACCTCAACTTATAAAGGAACGTAAAATTTATTTTAGGGAGTGTTCAAGTATTATGTAACGCAAATTTTGAAGATTGTTGACCTCCCTCCCCCCTTTGTAATGCACCGTTACGTTTTTAGTGCCCCCCCCCCCTCCCTCCACCCGTAAACGTTACATAAGTACTCAAGTGATCATAGTCCGCCTTTTAAGGACATTACAATATGAACACTATGAACTCACTTTAATAACACCCACTACAGCAATGTGCTTATGCATATACACTAACTAACATAACAATCCAATTTGGGAGTTTTAGACCTAATTTCACCAAACTTAAACTAATCGTCTGTTGTGTAATGGCTTGTTAAAATTAACAGAGTTGTTAAGTTATTCTAGATCCTACATTGTAAAATTAACAAGCCATTACTAAATCAACCGTTAACTGAATGAATTGCGAAACGTTCATTCAATTTGTAATACAACCAAATAATAGTGTCGTCGTGCATCACTCTTACTATACGGAAATGCGTCTAATTTCTACTGGTCGTATAATGTGTCAAGTAGCAATACAATGTGAACAAATTAAATTGTCGTTCTCTCTATAAGTTTCTAAAGCAAGCGCATAATATTTGGTTTTGCCAGGTTATTTCTCTATTGTTTGTGTAGGTCAGGGAATTATAAAAAAATTATTATTATTATTTATTAAATAATTCCATGGTGTAGGTATTTGATTGACGTTTCGTGGTGTTTTCGTTCGTGGTAGGTATTTTCTTTGATTTGTAAAATACCTAGGTAGTGATTTTACTTAGCTTTTTATCTTTCTTTTTAAAATAAAAAAATGTCGAAGAAAACGAGAGGTCCAAATTTTTCAAACAATGAGAAGGAAATCTTAATAACTCTAATTAAACAATACAAGGATCTCGTTGAAAATAAAAAAAACCGATGCTGTAACGACGGCTATAATAAATGAGGGGTGGAAAAAATCCTCGGACGTCGTACTATGCTGTCTAAAGTATCTAAATTATTAAAAAATCTTCGTCATCCATAATAAAATTGTACGCCGCGTCCATCTTGACAGTAAAATAATCGTCTGTTACAGATTAACGAACCACTAGAGCAGTCATTAAATTTAACAGTCCATCAAGCTAACCAATCTCTTGTTTGCACATGGTGGGACACTTGCTAACTCTAACAAGCTGTTAACGGTTTAACAAGACGGTATTTTAACAAACAGAGTATGGTGAAATTAGGTCTTAATTCCATAATTTTAATAAAAAAAAAGAAACAATGTTACGTAACGCGTTGTAAGAAAGACCCCGCCCCTGTGACGCATCGTAACGTTTTACGAGACCCTCCCTCCCCTAAAATTGCGTTATGTTATACTTGAACGCCCCCTTACATTTCCGCCCACCTTAGGTAATATATAGGTCACGCTTAAGAATTATATTTACACAACTATATAACTGTATATTTATAAATATAACATATTAATTATACATATTCCTTATATACAAACATAATAAATAAGAGCGAGTGATAACACGCCAATGTGCGGGACTAGGAATAACAAAACGTTAAAATAACCGTACAGTCTTTTTTCTTCCCAACTGACCCTCTAGAGGTACACACGGGAATAACTTTATAACCCCCACACAACTACAATCATGACACGAACATTAAATATATGTTTTTTTTTTATAATTAATTTTAAAGCAGTCTTTTCATTCCCGAAAGAACCAGGAGACCTATTTTTGAATTAAGAATGCGACTTCGAAATCACCGATGTGACTAATAATCACCGATTTTCAATAATTCTTATTTTTGAATATCACTGATGTGACTACCTTAGTCACGGATGTGATTTCATTACGAGTGCCCTCACTCACTCGTAATCAAGTCATACTTGTGGAAATGTTATCTGTGTTTTGTTTAGAGAACATATTGACAAGAATCTGAAGTTGATGTGTTGATTTTTCAGTCTATATATATATATATATCTAATAATATCTCTGATAATAACCACAATGGTTAAGCCGGCAATAACCGGCAGCGGCTACATTCTTCGTGGAACCGAACTCTTACATTTATGTGTGTATTTTATCTATGTTGGCAGCTCTGCGATCGACTTTTAAAAATTGGATGTTTAGGAATCCGTGACCTCAAAGTCACCGCTGACTATTTAGTCAGCGGTGATTTCGAAGTCGCATTCGTAATTCAAAAATAGGTCTCCAGGTTCAAGACTAGACACATTTAAAAGTGTCTCTCAAGTAAACTCGCCATTCATTTTAAAATGTCACACATTAACAACATTAAAACATAACAGAGTTTTGCTACAGTATTAAAAGTGATTTATGTAATTTAACACAGATAACATAAAATAAAACAATAAAAGTAAAGTGAAATATAGAACATTTAAGTAGAAAAGTTGTAGTTATTTGCATGTAATATTAGATTGTAGCAGCGAGTAACATATACGATTTATGACTAGTGATGTGCCGGATGTCCGTATTCGTATCCGCGGATATCCGAGACAAGAAAGATTTGTATCCATGTCCGTATCCGTTACTTTTTGGCGGATCTTTTACGGATCTATTTAGCAGAGTCTTCTTTAAAGAATAATTGATATTCTTGAGGATGTTTTGAATTGAGCCTTTACCCTTACGAGAATACTTTCCATCACAACTTTACACGTTCATCATTTAGGGGCCATCCATAAATTACGTCACACGGTTAGGGGCAGGGAGGGGATTGACGAAGTGTGACATTGTGTGACAAGGGGTGGGAGGGATCTTAAATTTCGTGACGTCACATTTCAAAATCTATTATAAGCTAACTGTTAAAACACAAACTTTAAATTATTACTATTAGTATGAAAAGTGCTGTAAATATTAACTTTTATTGTAAAGTCTGTATACTCTCATAAATAAAGGAATAGTATCTTCTTCTATTTATTAATAGGGGTACGCCCGAAACGTGCTATTTTTCTAATTGATTATAGTAGGTGATTTTGAAAAATATAATACGAAAAACATGAAATGACCATATACTTATTTAATATAAGTAATCGTTTTTTGTTTTGTTGATTGATTTAATGTTAATTTTATTAAAATAAAAATAAATCTGACTTTGAAACCACTTTTATCATTCAATAACTGCTGTGACCAGGACGGGGGGAGGGGCAAAAAATCGTATGACGTAATTTATGGATGACCCCTTATTAGCTCCCTGCAGAGGTTTTCCCGCAGGGCTACAGTATGGGATTCTTCAAAAGGGGAGTAAATAGGTTTTTGAAAGGTCGGCAACGCGCGAGTGACACCCCTGGTGCTGCAAGTGTCCATAAGCTCCGGTAACCGCTCACCATCAGACGGACCGTAGGCCTGTTGGACACCGTCGTGGTATAAAAAAAATTATTATCACAAAATAATTCCACGTTACACTACTAAACTTCTTTGTAGACATTTTTTTTAAATCATGTACCAATACACAAGCGTTATGTATGCTGCCCAGTGTCACATTAAAGTAAAACAAAACGAAAAAAAGTAGTAAATAAAAAAAAATTAAAAAAAACTTTTTAAAAAAACACTCTTTTATTAAAAAGACTAAAAACCGATCTAAAAACTTGAAAATAAAAATAAAGTCACGCTTTTAGAAAATTTGGGTACATATCAAGAAAAATTTCTGATGACAAAAAATTCAAAAATTCAAAATTAAACATTACTCATTTAATGGTCTTAACATTTACACCCCACGCTTTTATAGTCATTGAGTTCTTGGACTAATTTGCTAAATTTTATAGACAAATTTTTGAGTTACATTTCTTTTTGTCATCAGAAATTTTTCTTGATATGTACCCAAATTTTCTAAAAGCGTGACTTTATTTTTATTTTCAAGTTTTTAGATCGGTTTTTAGTCTTTTTAATAAAAGAGTGTTTTTTTAAAAAGTTTTTTTTAATTTTTTTTTATTTACTACTTTTTAGATCAAATGTTTTTTAGTCTTTATAACAAACAAAAGTTTTTTCAAACGTTTTTTAGTCTTTGCGTAAAAAGCGTGTTTTTTAAAAAGTTTTTTTTATTTTTTTTTTATTTACTACTTTTTAGTCTCGTGATTATTATAACAAACATAAAGAAATGTACATAATTGTTCAGAAAATGTAGTATTAGAATTAAACATATGCATTATATCAAATTCTATCTGTTTGCTTCATTGAACCAATTCTCATATTAAAAAGTTTTTAATTTATTACAACATAATTATGTATTTTTATGATTCGAAAATGATTGAATATTGTATTGTCATCTAGAATACACATGTAAAAAAAATTTGAGCTCGATTGGAGCAGTAGAAGTGGTCGAAAAATCGATTACAAGATTTGATCATGACAAACAAACAAACAAACAAACGGACAGAGTAAGTCAATAAAAAGCGTGTAAAAAGACCCGCCGCGTAATGCAAGTTGAAATATGTTTCAACTTAAGATCCCGCGCACAACACCGATTATTTTATTTTATTATATTAGGATAGCTAACAGCAATGATAACAAATATAAACAACTATAATAACTACTATATGCCAATTAAAAGCTATCACAAATAGCCACAAGTTAATCAGCACACTGCACTACACAGCTGTCAGTTACCAACAAAACAGTATAAAAACAATATTTTAACAGAGTGCAACAGTACAAAATTGAACAAAAAACAAAAAAAAAAAGAAATATAATAATTAAAACAGAATCTAAAACAAAAATGCGTTAGATTACCTCCTTCAGAAAAAAATCCAACAGAACATTTTTGATGCTATGGATACCATCATGAAATATGTCCACATCTACATTGAGACTATTAAACAATAGAGATGAAACGGATAGTGATTTGGCCGGATACCGGATACCGGATATTCGGCTAACTACGAGGCCGGAGCGCCGGATATCCGGCCACCGGATATTCGGCCGCTTATCGCGTTTCATATATGTGTGTGTATGTGCAAAATAATCCGTTACTAATATTATAAATTCAGTCTGTTTGTCTGCTACTCTCTCACGCCTAAACTAAAGAACTGATTTTGCTGAAATTTGATACAGAGATAGATTAGACAACGAGAAACAATATAGATAGGCTTAAAAACTTTTGTATTTCCACAGAAAAGCGCGATATAGACGAGTTTAGGGCGTAAAGCACTCAGCGCGAACGGTATCGCGGGAAACATCTAGTATTCGGTATTCGGCCGGATAGTGCCCTACTATCCGGTATCCGGCCGGATAGTGAAAATAGGCCGGATAGGCCGGATACCGAATAGTTACCGGATATCCGTTTCATCACTATTAAACCACTTACTGGCTCTAATCCTAAAACTATTCTGTCTGAAGTTGGTGCGAGAGAGAGGAACACCGTGAGTCATGTGATTATGATGATGATGATTATGTAACAAAGTTAAGATCCGTATCTGCGGATCTTGACTGCAAATATCCGTATTCGGATCTGTATCCGCGGATCTAGATTTTTGACGATCCGGCACATCACTATTTATGACGTATCAAAAAAAAACTACTTACCAGATCTCGTGCAAACCAATTTTCGGTGAGTTTCCATGGTGATGTGTGATGTACATTATATATTATTCGAGTTTTAGGATTCTCTTATTTCAGAAGTAATTTTTGAATACCTATCCATAGATAAACCAAAATCAAAATCAAAATAATATTTATTCAACATAGACCTTTACAGGCACTTATTGACGTCAACAAACAAAACAAAAAAAAGCTTAAAAAAAAAAAAAAAACAAAAACCTTGTCCGTACGTACGAATAAGGAAAAAAAAAAGAAAAAATATATTGACTCGACACCTGTTCGGAAATTGGGAGAGCCTTCTCGAGAAGAACAGGCAAGAAACTCTGAAGGTCTATTTTTTATCTCCTCTTTTCAATGTTAATAATTATAATAATATAATATAAAAATACAATATAGTATAAGATACAATCATACCTAATACGATTACAGTCGTATATATGTTTACATACACATATAAAATAATACAATATTATAAATAATGTTGTTACCAAACATGGCTCTATGAATAGTGTCCCTATTCCCAAATAGTGTGATCATTAAGATTAAGATACCACACGTAGTGGTATGAAGAAAAATAGAAAATGAAAATAAAAAGGAAAGAAAAAAAGAAATTCAGTTCTAAATATGGGATACCCCAGTTTTTAAACTATTTTTGTATTACAAAAAAACTAAAAATAAATGACAATTAAAATAAACGAATTCATTTTTATGTTAAAGTACACGCAAAAGAAGTCACGGGTACAGATAGTTAAAAACGTAAACTTATGAATTACTCTTAATGTAGGGATAATAAACACATTTTAAATTTGTTTTATTTATATATGGATTTGCGAACGCAGCTTTGACGATATAAGACATAACCATATAAATATGCACTTATATATTTCACACTTCAATTTTTTTCATAGGATAGTGAAGTGAAATATAGTTCCGGTCTTATTTACAAACGAGTCAATTTCTCATATTAATAAACATTTAAAAATATAGTTTGGTTTTAACTTCTAATTTGACTTCAATAAATACTTTAGTTTATATTAAAAAAATGACTTGTAGAAAAAATGCATAAGACGTGTTCTCACTCACTCATACACGCACGCCCCCATACATCCATACAACGTTCGGGGTCACATGCGCACATATTTGTATGAAACATACATACATTTTCTAATAGCTAAGTTAGTCTTTGCTTCTGCGTTACATCCGACAATATAGAGTTATACTTTTCTTGTAACAACTTAAAAATGTTAAACTCTTGTGACTCAAGTATTTTTTTAAAGCTATCACATCAATGATAGCACAAAATAGTAACAGTATTAAAAAACCAAAACACATTTATGATAAAAAAGAAATACACTTTCATAAAACTTTATTTCATTAGACAACAAAAAAGCTAAAATTTGTGGTTAATTAAAAAGTAATCTCTCTTACTTATTTTATTACACAGTAAGTAATATTTACACAGAACTGTATTTTACAGCGCGACATTTACAATGTACACTTGCGCACCACCCTAGCGCAGCCGTTACAAAAAGGAACACATTCTCAGCTCACCTCGACTATAACGTTTCTTAATATTACTAAACTTAACCAATAAACTTATTTATAATTTGTGTTGTGACGCGGTCAGTGCGTGATCAGTCGGTGTGCACACACCTTACAATTTGTGTTTCGACGCGGTCTGTGTGTACACACCTCACAATTTGTGTAGCGACGTGGTCTGTGTGTACACACCTCACAATTTGTGTAGCGACGTGGTCTGTGTGTACACACCTCACAATTTGTGTTGCGACGCGTTCTATGTGTACACATCTTACAATTTGTGTTATGACGTGGTCTGTGTGTACACACCTAACAATTTGTGTTTGGACGCGGTCTGTGTGTACACACCTTACAATTTATGTTGCGACGCGGTCTATGTGTACACACCTTATAATTTGTGTTTGGACGCGGTCTGTATGTACACACCTTACAATTTATGTTGCGACGCGGTCTGTGTGTACACACTTTACAATTTGTGTTTGGACGCGGTCTGTGTGTACACACCTTACAATTTATGTTGCGATGCGGTCAGTGTGTGATCAGTCGGTGAACACCTTAAAATCCAACAAATCTGGTACATCTGACCGAAATAGACATCTCACATTTTTGCGAACTGTATCGATTATACATGTTACAATGTTGTGTAGTATAATACACAGTACACTGTAACGTAATTTGTTGTGTAGTGTAACAGACAATTTTAAGTAGAACAGATACTATAGGACATTACAGCGACTATAGATACTATAGGGGGGTTTTACTTTTTGTAACGTTTTGATATGTTACAATAATTAAGTAATTGATTAATAAACAATTATTAATGCGACAACTGCATTATCGCGATAATACGATTAAGTCGTACAGCATTGTAAACACAACTGGCGATAAAGTTTTCTTTGCCGCAACGCGGTAGTGTTGCCATTTAATTATCGCCTTTAATCCCCAGGAATACAGTTTACAATAATTTAGCAAAATTTCGTGACGCTAGCGAGAATGTTTACATAATACAAACACAATCTGATGATGGTTGCGGTGCACTTCACGCGTAGTCGCTGGGGCTGGGCCCGCGGGCGGAGGGCGGGCTGCCGTAGGGCGGCTCGTATCTGAAATTGTACCAATATATACTATGTTTCATTGTATATATTATGTTTGTTGTGTGTTGTGTTGATGGGCGGCACGTGGATGATATGTGGGTGTGTGTGTGTGTGCGTGGGTATGTGTGTGGGGGGTGAGTATGATTGTGTGTATGTGGATGCGTGGGTGATTGCGTTTGTGTGTGTATATATATCTTGTATACGTGTGCATCGATATGAGTGTATGTGTGGGTGCGTTCGTGTGTTTATGGGTGTGTAAGAGTACGTATTTGAGTGTGGATGACTGCGAGTGTGTGCACGTGTGTGTGTGCTTGCGTGTGTGTGTGTGTGTGAGGGTGTGCGCACATGTGTGTTTAACCGCGAGTGTGTGCATTGTATGTATATATATCGCGTGTACGTGTGCATCAATGTGAGTGTATGTGTGGGTGCGTGAGTCTGTATATGTGTGTGTAAGAGTGTGTAAAGTCCGTCCAACGAGAAGCGATAACAAATGTAAACAAAGAGTCAGGGGTGCGTCGCATTTTTATACTTACTAATTTATAATAGAAGACAATATAGTTTTAAAAAATATTAAGTACCTACACAAATTAGACTTTTATTGATTTTGTTATAGTTTTACATAGTATAGATTTACATCATAGATATATTATATATATTTTCATTAAATATTGAGAATAATAATAATGTTTCTAAATATCGCTTGCCCTAATTTTACACTTTAACTTTTTTACTTTTAACAAAACAAAATAACAATAATTTAATGAACAACAAATATAAGGGAATTCGTATCAACACGAGCCGCGAGCCGAGTGCGTTCCAAAGCGGAATGAATCACTCGCGGACGCCCGAATGTTTGAGAACTCTGACGTGTTGTTGCCGGGAGATACCGCAAATACACAAGATGGAAAGAGATAGGTATTAGATTGTGAGCTCCACAGTCGTATTTAAGGTGAATGAACTTTTTTTATCGCTTCTGGTTGGACGGACTTTATGTGGTAATGTGTGTGTGTGTGTGTGTGTGGGTGTGTAGGTACGAGTGCACTTGCATGTGATCGCACGTGTGTGTGCATGCCTGTGTATTGTATATATATCGAGTGTGTATGAAATGTATGTGTGTGGGTGCGTGCGTGTGCGCATACCGCAGGCGGTGGCGGGGCGCGGGGCTGGCGGAGGCGGGGGCGGGGGCGGCGGGGGCGGCGGCGCCCGCGACGCGCACTGCAACCGCAACCACACGAAGCACGGTTACACATGCACTGTTTACTTACTAGAGGTGTGTCAATCTTTACAGAAACGGCTCAGTGAGTCGTTTCTTTCAAGTGATTCACTAATTTGTTATTTCGTTGTATTAACTATATATTGTTGTAAAGTTTGATTAAAATCCATTCAGTAGTTTTTACGTGAAAGAGTAACAAACATCCATACATACAAACTTTACAAGCAAAATATAAATTGAAAAGCTGTAAAATTAACAAGCTTTTTCGATGTTCAGACATCCAGCAAATAAATTGAATGTCGAGCTTTTCTTATTTTCATATCAATAAAAAAGGTGTTAAAATAAATTCAGTTTTGGAGAAATAATTTGACGAATATCTCAATTGTTACATTCATATTGCTTTCAATATATCATACCGTGGGAGAGCCATGCTTCGGCACGAATTGTGCCGGCTCGACTGGTGTGATACCACGGCCTCACAGAAAACCGGCGTAAAATAGCGCTTGCGCTGTGTTTCGCCGAGTGAGTGAGGGTACCGGAGGCCCAAATCTCATCAAATCTCATCTCTCAGAATATTTGTATCAGTGACTCTGAACCGATTTAATCGGTCCAGAGTCACTGATACAAATGATGCAAATGAAGCACTTTACCGATTCGAATCTTTGTAGTGATCTGGATACAAATGATCCAATCTCGACAAAGATACGTTTTTTCCACCCATAACCACTCAACTGTTCGTGGATAGTACTGCTTATGATTATTGCTTGCATCGCTCACTTCCACGCATTTGAGCTACACGCCGTCACTCCACCAGCAAAATGGCATCAGGCAACAGACTAAGTGACTTCAACGAATAGTTATGTTCGTGTTAAATAAAATTACCCCAATTACGAACGAGTAATTTTGGTGTCACAAATGTGAAAATATAAAATTCTTTTTATTATTCATTTGAATAAATTTTTAGGCAAAAATATAAGAAAGTATGTTTTATCACACGTAATTGTACAAATCTACATACACCAATATATGGACATACAATTTGAATAAATAAACAGAAGCAAACTTACGCGGTGTCTGGTGCAATGGCGGCCCGCCGGCGCGACCTGCACCAGAAAGATACAATTTATTTTTATAATGTAACTAGCTTTCTGCTCGCGGCTTCGCCCGCGTGGATTTCGGGATTGGGGATTTAGCAGGAGACGACAGAGGCGGGCTATAAGACCTGAGACCTCCGAAGAAACGGCGATGGAGGTCACCGATGGCTCCAACGCCCAAGAGACGGCCGCGGGTGGAGAGGAAGCACGCCCTCCTCGCGTTATAAAAATTGTGTAGCCCCGTGACACGTAGTGCCGGGGAATTGCGGTGACGAGAGCCGTGCATGAACACCTGCGTTGCTCCCCACAAGATGCTCAGGGAAAATGGGAGGGGCTTGCTACGGCGAGTACGCACCGACGGGGCCGCGGTTGTGTACTGTGTGTTCCCGTAGCCCCGTCACTTTTCGGTGCAGATGCGAGGTCCGTAGGGTTTTAGTCGGTAGGCCGCATTTACCATCTGGCGGAGAGTCCGACATAACCTCGTGCTGCTCCCGAGCACGAGGTATGCGTAACTGCATTTCCCTACATTAAAAAAAAAATGGTGCGAAGGTTTTATCGCGCTTCCCGTGGGACTATCTGTTTTTCCGAGATAAAAATACCGCAAAACCTTGCTCAAGACTCACTCTATCTATTGATGAAAACCGCATGGAAATCTGTGCAGTAGTTTTTGAGTGAAGCCTTTTTTGCGTATCCCGTGGGATTTTACACTTTGTCTAGCATTTTTCGATAGAAAACGCTTAGACTATTATAATAGTAGAAATAGAATAGAAAAGACGCGCGTGCTTTTTGTCTAGGGCTACAGTAACCCTTACTTACGCTTGTTTCAAAATTAAATAATATTAATATTTATACAATCAAGATTATATAAAAAGTTTATCAAATTAAAGATCCACACTATTATTATAATTGCAAAAGTAACTCTTGTCTGTCTGCATTTTTAGGAATAATTTGACAAAAACACACTATTTTAAATAACAAACAAACAATCTATCAGCAATCTATTGGGTATGAGCAATCGCTTTGTTGAGTAGAAATAGAATAGAACCGTATCTATTTTTTACGTCACAAAATACATTTTGTCTATGAATTTGTATAGAACTTTTCTACTGTCGAAATAGAACACAGACGAGCGATAGAATAGAAGCACAGTTAGCATCTTGTCTGCGAGTTTTCTATCAGTGTCATCAAGTCACGTGACGTATCTACTGGAAATGTCAGTTCCATACATTTTTCATGTTATCTATTATAGAAAACGCAAATAGAAAGGCATTTTGTCTAGGGGGACTGGTTCGACAAGAGACAAGAGAACGAGAGAGGGGAGAGGTAGAGTCCGTGTGTGTTGGAGGGCTGTGGTCTCCTTCTGTGAAGCAGTGATGCTCCAGAAGGCGGCCGCCGAGCGGGATCGGGAGATGGTCGATCCCGCTCGAAGAAGGCGGCCTCGGGCCAGATAGCCTGGCCTGAGGCGCCGCCACGGGTCGCTGGTGGGCGCGACGCAGTTCGTGCCCGTGGAGTCGACCCGGGAGGGACCTCACCCCCGGATGGCCGGGGGGTGACGTCGTAGGAGGTCGGAGGGGAGGAGACGGCAAGATCACTCCTCCCCGAGAAGGGCTCCCCTAATGCACCCAGGGGTGCAAAGGCCAGGGGTCCTCAGATGCGATACTTGATCCTGAGGGCTACAACGCCAGAGGATGGCCATCGCTGAGGTTTTTAGTGGGTAAACCTCCCCCTTCTGGGGAGGAGAGCCCCACATAACCACCGGCTCTCCGCAGCCGGGGTATGCAATTCAATGCATTTTCCTCAGCGTAACAAAAAAAAAAAAAAAAGGGTCCGTGTGTGTGTGTGTGTGTGCGTGCGTGTGTGCGGACGCACCGAGCCGGGTGAGGTGCGGCAGGTCGCGCCTGGTGGGCAGCGTGCGGCTGCGGGACGACGCGGACGCGGACGCGGAGGCGGAACTTAGCGCGGCGAAGCCGTGGCCGCCGCTAGCGCTGGCGCCGCAGTTGGCGCTGGCGCTGGCGCTGGCGCTGGCGCCGCTCATGGCGCCGGGGCTCGGCGCGCGGGCTTGGTACGCCGCGTATGCTTTATCATCATCAGAGCTATGTAGCTTGCGCTATAATACTGCTAGACTATCGCCATTCTTAAATAACTTCATCCTACTTTTAAACTATACTCCGTTTGTTTAGGTAATTAACTAAAGGTAAACAATAAAAATGGCGGCGTTCAGGGATTTTCAACCTTTTATTACAATGTTTATTTGTATATTGAGGTGTATAAAAACTACATTGCATTACAAATTAGTTATTACGTTACAACATAATTGTAATTAAAAGTAATAACTACTACATTCATTACAACAACAAAATACAAACAATAACAAAATAAGAAAACAGTAAAGAAACTCAAAAATGCGACGAAAGTAAAGCGTTAAGCGAACCGTGAAATGACAATGACACGAAACGAATGGCGTCTGGTAACCCGGATAATTGAAATTACAGTTAAACGTGTTGCCGCTCTATCGTGCAGGTTTACTTTTTAATTTAGTAGGGTTATTTTAACTATGAATTTACAAGAAATGTTTTGAACACCAGTCTTTTTAGGTTCTTTACAGTAGTCACACCTTGCAATACTTGTGTGAAACTATTATAATCTAAGTTATTTATTATTTTTAAACTAAATAAATAATATTTACTGTTTAAAATTAAACGAGGTAGTTATATATAAAAAAGTATAATAGTAATTATTATGTTTAAATGAACCAATAATTTGTTTTGGTTACATTTTATCTCGGAATAAAAAGTGGACCTACAAAAGAAACCTTTTTATGATTTGTTTACATTTAGTTAATTACCTAAACAAACGGAGTATAGGTACCTTAAATTCTATACTGACGGCATGTACGGTCGGCCAAGAAAGTGGTCTACCACCCTAAGGTTGAAAATCATTCGCGCGCTATAAAGTAACAGAGTTGATTTTCCCGTGCAAACATATTCTGACAAAATTGACAGATTAATAGCTGTCAGATTATTTTTGGTTTTAATACTGTTGGTTGGAATTTATCGTTTAATGCGTTGATAATAAAGGTCAAACTCAAATGTCAGCAAAAAAAATGTCATCACTCTGCATAATCTTAAAAAGGTAATAAGTACAGGAGTTCAACCTTATCGCTATTTTACTCACATATGAAATTTTGTCAAAACTGGTAAACCACTTTCTTGGCCGACCGTACAAATTATAGAAAAAAAAAAGAATATTTGAATAGAGTACTAGTTAATTTTAACTGTAATCACTAGAGATCGGATAATCGGATGCATATTTACTTAAAGTTAGTTTAAGACAAAAAGTATTTTTTTTTATTATGTTTATCTGCAATCAGTGTATACTATAAGCGGATTTTTTGAAAGAAGTATATCAGGTAAAGTGTGCCTTCCAGTGAAGACATCTACTTCATAGGTTTTCTTAGCTGGTGTGTAATTGAGTTAGTTTGGCTGCAAGTATATTTGGGTGATTTTGTAGCCTGGTTTGATATTTAATTGCACTCGCTTGAATTTCTTCCTTTACAGTGCTCATGTTAAGGTTTTTATGAATTTCTTCATTTGTTATTTGCCATGGTGCATGTGATATTGTTCTAAGGATCATGCTGTGCATTCTTTGCAATATCATGATGTTGGAATTACAGGTGCTTCCCCAGAGTTACAAAAACAAACTTGCCGTTCCAATGTTCAGACTCCATAAAACTAGCTGTTCATTCTTGGGGAAATGTATATCTATGTTTAACAAACTTCCGCAAGGTGTCATTGATTTGCCTTTATATAAATTTAAAAACAATATCAAAAAGACACTCATGAGTAAAGGTTATTATAAAGTAAGTGACTATCTAAATGATCACACTATTTGGGAATAGGGACACTATTCATAGAGCCATGTTTGGTAACAACATTATTTATAATATTGTATTATTTTATATGTGTATGTAAGCATACATACGACTGTAATCGTATTAGGTAAGAGGAGATAAAAAACAGACCTTCAGAGTTTCTTGCCTGTTCTTCTCGAGAAGGCTCTCCCAATTTCGAACAGGTGTCGAGTCAATATATTTTTTCTTTTTTTTTTCCTTATTCGTACGTACGGACAAGGTTTTTGTTTTTTTTTTTATTTAAGCTTTTTTTTTGTTTTGTTTGTTGACGTCAATAAGTGCCTGTAAAGGTCTATGTTGAATAAATATTATTTTGATTTTGATTTTTTGAGTTGTACTCCATATGTCCATATGGGTTTTAGAATACCTAACCTAACCAACACCCACAAAAAGTATGGAAACGGCTTTTTATTGTTTCGTTAAATAAAAATCCCGGGATTGCGGAATTGGATAGCCGGATGTTTCTTTATTTACCTAATTTAGTTTTTGACAAAGTATGAAACTGTCTTTTTTATTTTATTTCCATAAATAAAAATCCCGGAATTCCGGTACTGTAGAACATTTTGGTAATGCAAAACTAGTCGGTAATGTGAGCTTAAAAACGACGTTACCTGAAGGTTAGTTTCAGTTCAGTTGTTGTGTTCAGTTCGTGTGATTTGTGAGTAGGTATATAGCTCACTACTTTCGTATAACACTCTTCATGTAGTAAATCGTACATTCATAAATCGCACGGGGAACTGAAACTAAACTTCATGTAAATACGTATGCATAGTTGTATAAATGAACCCGGAGTCTCGTTCTTTTGAAAATAAATACGACGTGCTAATTTAGTAATTTTCAAACAATATCACTACGTCAAATTTGCAGTCCCATATTTTCCCGGGATTTTTATTTAACAAAATGTATTTTAAAAAGCCGCTTCCATAATTTGTGAGCCAAAAATTAACTTTAGGTAAATATGCATCCGATTATCCGATCTCTAGTTATTGTATTATGTGTAGAAAAAAAAATGACATCTACACAATTAGATAAAATTGTACGTTCTGAATACATGGTGTGCTTAACTTACCCCTGGGCGAAGTCCGGTCTCCCCTGGCCGCGGCCAAAGCCCGGGCGGCTCGCGATCCTGTATATAAGTTACAAAAATATGTAAACTCAAATTGAACGGGAACCGAACCCGTTTCTTCAATACACCAACTTTTTTTTTATTATTTTGTTTAAGTTAAATTTTTAGATGCCCTCGACTGAACTCGGAGTATATTGTTGTTTCACGTCCCACTCAGACGATTCCTCTAAATTCTAAAATAAAATTTAAAGGACTGCTTTGGACTAACCAGTGACTGGGGGGAGGGGGACGGTGAAATTTTTGTTCTCTTCTATAGGGGGCGGTGGTCCAGAAAAGCTTAATTCATGTACTATTTATTTATTGAAATAAATATTTTTACCATTGTCCCTAATTTCATAATAAAATAAAATTATTGTACTGTATTTAAAGGTAATATTTTGAAATTATAAAATTCTTTTTTGGTGGGGGGGAGGAGTCTTAAACGTCACTACGTCATCATACGTGCTCTCGAAAATAATCACAAGTTTTATTCTAGTGAATATCTAGATTTTATAACTATTATATTTGCTCACAGTGAAGCGACTTAATAAAATTGAAAACCCACGTATTGGTAAGTGTTGAACAAGTAATTCTCCTTTTAATTGTTAGCAGGTACTCGTAGATTAATTTATTTTTGATTCTTCCGAAAGTAGTTATTTTGCAATACATTTATTGTTATACAATTTAATAATTCTCGTTTTAATTTATTGTAGACTTTATTAACGTAAACGTTTAAACTATTTTGTAACTCCGTACTGCTGATAATCACGCAGCACTACAAACAACTAGTACCTCCTTAAAGCGCTAGTAGATGATGAAGAACTCTCCGAGCTTATTATATCTAAGCCTGGATTCAATATTGTTATTGTGTGGCATTCCAGGGTCCCCGATTCGTGCTGACGTCCGTGACCACAGACACGAATCCTAAGAACAAAACAAAAAAAAGAAGGATTGATTGGGCCTATTCATCTACCCCTCGTATGGTTTCATCTACCCCTCGACTACAAGGATCCGTGCACCCATCTATTTCAGCCAGGAGAGTACTAGTTTATTGGGACCTCGAAAGTGAAACCTCTTTACTAGAAGATGAACTAGTAGATTCAATATAGTAGCCGGTTCGAACCACGCCTAATAAATTTTTGTTTACTGTAGGGTTGTCTTTTTACTTCCACAACCCCCTAAAACGTAACAATGGGTGGTAGGGGAAAAAAATTGGGACGATTCAAAAGAGATTTCTATAAGTGATATTTGAATAAAGTTAATTTAGATTTTGAATAACTTGAGGACAGGGTCAGACCTGGGCGGGAAGAGGAAGAGGGAAGGGGAAGAGGAAGTTTGAAAGTAGCGCCAGTGACTGAGAAGGTAAGGAGCAGTAGGTTAGCATGGTTTGGGCATGTAATGAGGAGGGATGAAAGCCATATAACAAGAAGAATGATGGATATGAATATAGATGGACCTAGGATGAGAAGTAGACCAAGAAAGCGATGGATTGAATGTGTGAATTCTGATATGAGAGTAAAGGAAGTGGATGTTGAGCTGACGAGTGACAGAGGAGAATGGAAGGGGAAAACATGTTGTGCCGACCCTACTTAAGGTGGGAAAAGGGCAGGAAGAAGAAGAAGAAGAAGAAGGGTCAGACCTGGGCGGGGGGTGTGCGTGGCGCCGTCGCCCAGGTCCAGCTGCAGCACGCCCGCGCTGAACTCTGCAACCAACCAAGCAAACATACATACATACTGTTCCGTAAAGCAATTGTTATATTTATTTATTTTACTGATTGTATATATAATATGCTATTATTATTTTAAGAAATAAAAGTCTTTATTGTGTTGTTCTAGAATAGAAAATATAAGAAAGGACATTGTTCCGGCTCCGTACATGTTCTGCCTAAGAACCGTTCGAATCGAAAGTGACTTATATAAACTCTTAAAATTATATGGAATCCTATGAAATATGTTTTCACGAACGAACACTTCAGGAAACTAAAATAATTACGAAAAAAGTTAATATTTTGAGGTTATAAATAAAAAATAACCAACCTTGCGTGAAATATCAGAATAGTAATATCAAAGTAATATTAACAATACTATGTACAGTTATATATGTTCTCTTCTAGAACTAGGAAAGGACTACTCTACTAGATACTAGGAAAAGAGATAGTACCTAGTAAGTTTAAGATAATTCTTTGACAATTATCAGTTTACAAAATCCAGTCCTTTACACACATCCGAGTCTACCAAGTACCTACGCAATGTAATCGGAGTCCGTAATCAAGCCAAAGTTGTTAGAATAAAACCATGAAACGCATAGAAAATCACAAAAGCAACAATAGTCGCAAAGCAATCAAAAATTAAATGAAACGGACACAGATAAGGTATGAAGTACACCAGTGTTGCCAATTACGAAAACTATAATACTAGAATGCCAAGCTAGAAATTCGCCATTTCGCTTAAAAAATATATAATACTAGTTTTTTTTCTAGCTAGTCAATTTAGGTATTTAAATGAATAAAGTGTTATCAACTAATTTTAATAACCGATATCAAAAAGGAGAAGGTTTTCAATTCGATCCGTATTTACCGAAATCGCGAAAACTTCCGAAACTGGCAGCACTGGCTGACGGAAAACATTTTATACGGCATCAATAATTGTGACCCAACTTTTAATTTGGAATTTATTTATTTGAAGTGTCCGTGGAATACTAAAATATGTTACAAATAATGTAAAAATAAATAAAAATTATAGTATAATTTATATTCACATCGGTTCTTAGGCCAAAATTGAACAATGTCCTTCAATATCTAATGCAACCAATAAAGAATAACACATAACATAGAGATCTCAAGTAATCTAAATGCAACCTACCTAGAAATAGAAAAACAACAATTAAAGCTATTATTTCAGTATTTAATTACTAAATACAAATTCTCACAATAAAATTCATACTTGACATTGGTTGTCTTTCAACAGAAAATATAGACAAGTAAATCCATGAGTACTACAAGTCTATGAATGAGTGCACCAAGTCTCACCAAGTCTCTTGCACCAAGGCTTATGTTGTGTTTTGTGTGCTAATGTGCCCTACCGTATATGTTTATAAATATACAGTGTGTTAGGGATCGGACTTCCGATACTTTACCAACGTGTTGTATGTTAAGTTTTATCGACAAAAACCTATACAAATGGGGGTCGCATCCCCCACCCCTATGAATGAGAGCTATTTTAAAATTTTATTTCTCGTATTTTAAGGAGTTTATTAAATCTTGCTGTTTTACGATTTTATTTGCCCACATACACAAAAGTGGCCTTATTTCAAAGTTAATGAGCTGTGCTAGCATTTAACAATAAATTTGTTAAGAAATTCTTTACAGTAATAAACAAAATCCTTTGATTTAGACGGAAAACTGGGTAAAATGATCTATTTTTTTAGTTATTGGGCTCTACCTAAAATTCCGGGCCCTTGACATATCATTTTTTTTTGTTTTAATTTATTGGCAAAGAGAGAGCTTATAAAGAGAGAGAGAGCTTATAAATAAACCTAAAATAAGTACCGCTAAACAGGCAAATAGTTAAGAAACGGGTCTAACAAAACAAGTCAAAATTGACAAAAAAAAACCCTATTCATAAGAAGGTAATATTTCTATTGTTTGTGAGAGAGAGAGGTACTAACACACTGTATATCATATATTACGATACTTGTACTGTGAATGGGAGCACATATGGCCGTCCACTTTCTAATCCAATCCCGTCTTCAAGACACTAAACAAGCGCCGTTTGTGTTGATCCCTAAGTGATATTATCGTGATATCCGTATATTTAAAACACTGTGATACACTTCCATAAATATGAAATTTAATCCGAATTTAATTACTGCTGAAAAAATGCAACCGAGATTAAAAATGCGTAGCGACAGTCAAGTATCGAATCTTATGTGAAAATCTTTTTGACGTAACAACGTCTATTAAATTGGTACGGCGTGGAGTCATTCTCGAAAACACCGTAACGGCCGAATCTGACGCCACACGGAGTCCACGCCTACTTTACCCCCACCCCTAGAGCGCCCGAAGGCATACTCGGAAACGGCGTAACGGCCGATCTGACGCCACACGGAAACGTAATAAAAATATAAATGTTATACATAACTTTATTTTAAATAATTTCATTGCACCCAGAAAAAAATACCATGTAATAGACGTTGTCACGTTCAAATATCGGCAGTAGACGGAGTTCTACAGACAACCATTTTTTTTTTGCCCCCCCTTTTCCGCGGTCCGAATGTCATAAATCCTAAACACATACATTACATTTCTTATTTTTTTATATCCTACGTGGCAGACGAGCAAGCGGCACACCTGATGTTAAGCGACAACCGCTGCTCATGGACTTTTTTTTATATTTTTTTTATGCAGGCCCGGCAGATGACTTCCTCCCGCCTGATGTTAAGCGGTGAAAGAGGTTCAAATGAGATGACAGGATAGTAACGTTACTTCAGTCTCCTACCTGCCCTATCCCTGCCGGCCCAAAAGATGCTTTTTCACACCTCTTTTGAAGGAACCCATGTTATAGGATGAACGAAACACATATGTAGACAGAGAATTCCAGGGGCTCTGAGTACTGGTGGAATGAGGAGATCCCGTCGAAGACGGCAAGCCTCAGTCGAGGAAGTTCTGAGCGCCAGAAACGCGTACGGAGCCGCAGCTAAGGCGATCAGCATCGCCATCGCTGACGCCAAGGCGAGGTCCTGGAACGAGCTCCTGGAGGGACTGGAGAGGGATCCATGGGGGCGCCCGTACTAAATGGTACTGGGCAAGCTCCGACCATGGGTCCCTCCATTGACGGAAACCCTGGACCCCGATACTGTGGGAAGAGTGTTGGGTACGCTCTTCTCGAGGGTCCAGGACAGTTCCTCCATAGCCCCGTCGCCCGCTCCGTGGTCGGATGACCTAGGGGTGACGGAGGGCGAGCTCGCCGGGGCCGTTTCGCGGTTCTCAGCGCGCAGTACCGCACCGGGCCCAGACGGGATCCCGGGGAAGGTGCTGGCGCTGGCGCTCAGGGCATTGGGGAACAGAGTAAGGCAGCTCTTCACGAGCTGCCTCAGAGAGGGCGTGTTCCCCATCGACTGGAAATCAGCCAGGCTGGTACTGCTGAGGAAGGTAGGAAGGACCGAAAACGTTCCGTCGTCGTTCCGTCCGATCTGCTTGCTGAACGAGGCGGGGAAGCTCTTCGAACGAGTTATCTCCGCCCGTATCAGCGAGCACCTGTTACGCATGGGACCTATCGGACTGCCAATTTGGATTCCGGCAGGGGCGATCGACGTTGGACGCTGTCCAGCGCGTGCGGTTGCTGTCGGAATCCGCAGTCCGATCGGGGGGGGGTGGCTCTGGCGGTGTCTTTAGACATCGTCAACGCCTTCGGCACCCTCCCCTGGCAGGCCATCAGGGGGGCACTCGACCACCACGAGTTGCCCTATACTTGCGCGATAGGACGATCGGAGTCAGGGGAAGGAACGAGACGGAAACGGAGAGGGATCGAGTGCGGCGTTCCGCAGGGGTCGGTTTTGGGACCCCTCTTATGGAACATCGCATTCGATGCGGTCCTTCGCACCAGCCTTCCTTGCGGCGTGAGTGTCGTCTGTTACGCTGACGACACTCTCGTCGTGACGACCGGGGCCGACTCGAGCAGACGCTCAGGCTTGGCTAGGCAGGCTGGGGGTGGCGGCAGGCTGGGGGTGGCGTGTGTCGTGAGGCGATCCGCCGGCTGGGTCTAGAAATAACGCCGCACAAGACCGTGGCGCTATGGTTCCACGGCCTTCCAAAGCGCCGGGAACCACCCAGCTGCCAGATACGGGTAGGTGACGCGGAGGTCCAGGTGGGCCCTACATCAAGTACCTTGGCCTCACCTTGGACAGCAGATGGAGCTTCGAGGAGCATTTCGTGCGATTGGTCCCCCGAATCAAGAGGGTCGCGGGCGCCTTACATCGCCTGCTGCCCAATCTCGGGGACCGAGGGATGGTGTTCGCCGCCTGTACGCAAGCGTCGTACGGTCCGTGGCCTTGTATGGGGCCCCCGTGTGGTCGCAAGACTGCACGAAGTCCTCCCGCTACAGAGCTCTGCTTCGGAGCATGCAGCGGACAATGGCTATACGGATCGTGCGAGGCTACCGTACGATCTCGTACGAGGCGGCGACGGTTCTGGGGCGATCCCCCCTTTCAAGATCCTGGCCGACATGTACGCGGTAATGTACAACGCACCGCGGCATGTCGGTCGAGGGGCGACGGGGGAAGTCCCCCGGCACCCGCGTACAGAATAGAATGCACAGACGGGAGGTGCAGTACGGCGCCAGCAGGTGCGTGTTGGCGTTGGGCGCCATGGCCACGTCGGGCACGGCGGCCGACAGTATGTCTCACACACACACACACACACACTCACTCACCCGGCGTGCAGTACGGCGCCAGCAGGTGCGTGTTGGCGTTGGGCGCCATGGCCACGTCGGGCACGGCGGCCGACAGTATGTCTCACACACACACACACACACACACACTCACTCACCCGGCGTGCAGTACGGCGCCAGCAGGTGCGTGTTGGCGTTGGGCGCCATGGCCACGTCGGGCACGGCGGCCGACAGTATGTCTCACACACACACACACACACACACACTCACTCACCCGGCGTGCAGTACGGCGCCAGCAGGTGCGTGTTGGCGTTGGGCGCCATGGCCACGTCGGGCACGGCGGCCGACAGTATGTCTCACACACACACACACACACACACACTCACTCACCCGGCGTGCAGTACGGCGCCAGCAGGTGCGTGTTGGCGTTGGGCGCCATGGCCACGTCGGGCACGGCGGCCGACAGTATGTCTCACACACACACACACACACACACTCACTCACCCGGCGTGCAGTACGGCGCCAGCAGGTGCGTGTTGGCGTTGGGCGCCATGGCCACGTCGGGCACGGCGGCCGACAGTATGTCTCACACACACACACACACACACACTCACTCACCCGGCGTGCAGTACGGCGCCAGCAGGTGCGTGTTGGCGTTGGGCGCCATGGCCACGTCGGGCACGGCGGCCGACAGTATGTCACACACACACACACACTCACTCACCGGCGTGCAGTACGCGCCAGCAGGTGCGTGTTGGCGTTGGGCGCCATGGCCACGTCGGGCACGGCGG
>JAYEAL010000487.1:0-42749 GCA_036419045.1 Scirpophaga incertulas
GTACAGTAAATACACATGGTACGTGTATTTACTGTACTGTATGAGTATCGCCTTTATCGACCAATAAGGTGCTCTAAGTAAATTCCGTCATGGAAAATGTAGTCACCTAGACGCGTGATGCAAGAAGTATGGACAATGACCCCAGAGGGAAGGGAGTTATTTTTTGATTATAAGTAATTCAGATTAATAAGTTACTACAAGAGAAAACTATCTCAAACCAATAGTGTAACAGTTTTCTGGTATCCTTCTTTAAGAACAAAGATGATATACAAGATCAAAATCAAAATCAAAATCAAAATAATCTTTATTCAACATAGACCTTTACAGGCACTTATTGACGTCAAAACAAACAAAACAAAAAAAAAGCTTTAAAAAAAACAAAAACCTTGTCCGTACGTATGAATAAGGAAAAAAAATTGACTCGACACCTGTTAGGAAATTGGGAGAGCCTTCTCGAGAAGAACAGGCAAGAAACTCTGAAGGTCTATTTTTTATCTCCTCTTTTCAATATTAATAATTATAATAATATAATATAAAAATACAATATAATATAAGATACAATCATATCTAATACGATTACAGTCGTATGTATGTTTACATACACATATAAAAATAATACAATATTATAAATAATGTTGTTATCAAACATAGCTCTATGAATAGTGTCCCTATTCCCAAATAGTGTGATCATTTAGATAGTCACTTACTTTATAATAACCTTTACTCATGAGTGTCTTTTTGATATGGATTTTAAATTTATATAAAGGCAAATCAATGACACTTTGCGGAAGTTTGTTAAACATAGATATACATTTCCCCAAGAGCGAACAGCTACTTTTATGGAGTCTGAACATTGGAAAGGCAAGTTTATTTTTGTTTCTAGTATTCACATTATGTAGATCACTGTTTTTATTGAAATTTTATTGAAATCGTAAAACAGCAAGATTTAATAAACTCCTTAAAATACGAGAAATAAAATTTTAAAATAGCTCTCATTCATAGGGGTGAGGGATGCGACCCCCATTTGTATAGGTTTTTGTCGATAAAACTTAACATACAACACGTTGGTAAAGTATCGGAAGTCCGATCCCTAACACACTGTATAATTAGTTTCATGTAAGTAGTTGGAATTACCGAACAGTTTAATTTAGTTATAGCAACTGCACTGTTAAGAACATCTGTGCAAAAAACACTGACATGCGGTTAGCAAGTTCTATAGCTGTTTAGTAGCTCCCAGTGATGCAATTAAACAACTGACTGTCCAGTCTGTTGTTTAATTAAAGTATAAATATAAAAGCGCGAATGGTGAAACATACTCTGACATGTCATTGTCGAAATATATAAAAATATAATTAATTTAATAACAATTAATAGATGAAACTCTGTTCGACTTTGTTAATAAAAGGAATATAAACATACTAATTTGTGTTTGTTGCAATTTATTATTGGAAAAATTGGAGATCGATTGTTATTGTAAAACTGTTGCCCTTTGTTTAGTCTTGATAAGGAAGAAAAGGAAAATCAAGGATCTACTAGAAATACGGACTCCAAACAAACTTGTAACGAACATGCCTTCTTAGTCTAGAATAAAGAGTATTACCATCTTAAAACAATAATAGTTAGTTAAAGTATAGTTATGCAAAATGCGAGTTTATGATGAATCTGTAAAATACAAGACGAAGAATAAGCAAAGAATCTATTGTAAATGTACCGTACCCTTTGCCTTCTAAGAATGAGAAAATTAATAAAAAAACGTCATCGGACTGACCGTGAAGTTCTTTCATCTTACAAAAAAGATGAAATTCCCCGCCTTATGCCATCTATTTTGAAGCATACAGAAACATAATATGAAGTCGTTTTTCAATATATCACCAATACTATTGGACAAATATGAATATAGGAATATTAGACAAATATAGAAGAAAATGTAAATAAGATTTGGCAAGATGGATAAAAAAAACCAAAGCTGTAAAACTTGTATTAAAATAATAAAAAGTCTTTCATTCCGTAGACAGATTTCATTCAATTCTATAGACTATATTCTGCTCGATACGAGCGAAGATTTAAAAAAAATCTATAGACTATATAGAAAGTCGTTTTAGGTGTGATTCACACACCTAATCTGTGATTCGTTCACTCGTTCGTTCATAAACGACGCGGTTAGAGTATAGTGTCAAATAATTAATTAATTCATCGTTTAATTCTAAGTTTTATTGCGGATTACTTTGTAAAATGTGAGTATTTCTATTAACTAATTAGCTGTTTGATTGATATAAGTTATTTGGCTAGATAATACTAATTTGTGTATATTTCAGGGCTCGCAATAAGTCGCCATCAGCAGCAACAAATGACAAGGATAAAAAGAAACCTAAAGAAAAAGAAAATAAAAAGAAAAAAGGAGAATCTGGATCCAGCAGTAGTGACAGCAGCGGCAGGTTATTTTCCCAATAAAACTATACCATGACAATATTATCATAACCTATTCATAACAAATTGTTACAACCTAGTCCCATATTTTTCTGTCATAAATCAATCACGGTAAATCGTACCACAATTAATCATATTTCTATTTACAATTACTTAAAAAACGAAATACCTACCTGAAAAAGAAAGCAATTTAATAATCAAATAGAGATCTTGTTTGTTGTAAAGTTGATGAAGTCTTGTGATGTAATGATTTACAGATAAAACATTCTGAATATAACAAAATAGTTGTAGTTTTCACAACGCCTAATGCTTTTTTTATGTGTACTTAGTGAATATGCAAATTTTAATTCTATCTCAAGCATTGTTACTCAGCACATTATATACATTTTTTATATATACATTACAAGCATTATATACATTTTTTTAACACAAATTTCAGCTCATCTGAGAGCAGTTCCTCTCGATCATCATCACTGTCTTCGTCCAGCAGTTCCGGAAGCTCTTCACGGTCATCTTCATCCTCCAGCTCTTCTAGTAGCAGCAGCAGCAATAATGAGCGCTCAAGACAAAAGAAGAAGTATGATACCTTTTCTATTGGAAGGTACATTAATGGTTGAATTTGTGAATAAGGACTAGACTATCGAACCATTGTAACATTTACATTCAAACACCGTAGATCATTTATACTTAAACATAGTCATTATTATTATAGGCCTTTAGTCTAGTCTCTATTCTACTTCTAAAGTGTTGTCTCGTTAAAGATTTAGATGTGTAATATTAATACACATCTAAATATTATACTTTATTTAATATTTATTACAAAATTATATTTTCAATGGCAATATTAGTTAGAGAACAAATCCATTAAAATATCTCACTTCATAAACATTCTAGACAGCACTCATTTTGTATTCAATTTTTAAAATGTTTAAGTGTTTATTACAATATTTAGATTTGTTTTCAAATGAAAAACACATATCATTAAAAGTTATATCAAATAATACACCTAAATTTCAATTGTTATTTACACTCATGTTAAGATATGACTTACCATAAAACACATTTTCTGTATTATATTTCATTTTTTCCTTTTTTAAACTTTAATTTTGATTTCAATACATATTTTTGATTTTAGAATTTCTCCTCATAAAAGTCCACAGAAGGATAGGCGGGAAACTGAACGGGACAAAAATAGAGAGCGATCACCAATAAATGATAAGAAAAAAACAACTGCAGTTTCCAACGACAAAGCTAAAACTAAGGACAGACAAGAAAGGTAGGTATAGAATAATACAATAATTCATTATACAATATATTTCATTTAAAATGTATAATATACACTGGTCATCACAAAAATTCGCCCACCCTGTTTTTGCACTATTTCTCTTTATAATTTCAAAGATAGTGTTACAAACTGCGTTTTGTTTATGTCTGAGGTCGGTTAAGATGTTTGACTTTCGAGCACCATAAGGCTCAAAACATAGCAAGCGCCTCGGGCGCGCGCCCTGTGCGCAGTGCAGACGCGCGCCCGAGGCGCTGCGTAAGCGCGCGGCGAGCGCGCGTTCGTCCTGCGTTCAACGCGTAGGGGATCGACAGTTTTGGGTGAATTTCAGAAGGGCGCATGACGGACGCGCGCCTTCCGCGCGGCGGGCGCGCGCTCGCCGCGCGAAAGGCGCGCGTTCCTTTGGCGGCAGCGTTTCGGACGCTAGCTATGTTTCGTTACATACAATTGTATACAATTTAATTAAGCGCCCGGAACGCAGCGCACGGGGCGCGCGCCCGAGGCGCTTGCTATGTATTGAGCCTTAATCTTAACGCACTTGAGGGTACTTAATAAACTTTTTTAAAATAAACACTGATAAATGCGATTTTATGGGTGCTTATGTTTTTTATTTTATTTTGCGATTTAGCGTTTAAATTCAGTATTCAGTTTGGCCATGTTTAATTTGCGACACCTAGTATTTAACTGTGTTCTTGTTAATAATGGTTACTTTATTGATTATTGCTGTAGTTTTAATTAATTTTATCTAGAAATTATGGATATTACTGAAGCTGAAGCGGCCCAAGTCGCAGCCTTGCTGCAACAGGGCTTAAGTCAATGTGTTGCGGCTCGAAGATTAAATCTCAGCCAATCTGCGGTTCGGAGAGTTTACCGGAGGTTTCAGGAGACTGGGCAGTATCGTAGAAGGACAGGATCTGGAAGACAGAGGGTCACAACTGTAAGAGATGATCGCTTTATTGTGACATCAGCTTTAAGAAATCGGCAATTTTCTGGTGTTCACATTCACCGACACTTACGTAAAGTGCGTGGAGTGTCTATAAGTGACAATACTGTGAGAAGAAGATTGGTGAACAGAATTCAAGACCACACAAACCAGTAACAGGATCACAACTGACCATAGCTCATCGACAAGCCAGACTTCAATTTGCGAGGAACTCCAGGAAGCCCAGGAGAACGTTATGCTTAGTGCTGTATAAGGGAAACTGTAAGTTATGGTGGAGGGTCTCTTAATGTTTTGGGGTGGTATATCTTTGACTGCGCGCACAGAGCTGGTATTTATCAGAAGCGGCTCCCTAACTGCTCCACGTTACATAACAGAGATCTTGGAGGATCATGTCGTACCATATGCGGGCTACAGCAGCAGCGGCTAGAAAACTTCGAGTTAATGCACGATAACGCATGGCCGCACGTAGCGCGCATTGTTATTTAGTACTTAGAAGAGGTCGGTATTCCGGATATGCAGTGGTCAGCAAGTCCGGATCTGAGTCCCTATAGAGCACATATGGAACACCCTAAAACAGAAGGTTAGAGTTCGAGATCCAGCCCCCACCACCCTAGAAGACTTAGAAATCGCCATCAGGGAAGAATGGGACCGAATTCCTCAAGGAACCATTAAAGTTTTAATAAGGTCATTAAAACGGCGAATGCAGGCAGTGATTAGAGCAAGAGGAGGGAACACAGAATATTGAATTGGAAGTGTTGTCTTCATAACCCTTAGAATTAAAAAATACAGTGTGATCAAAACCAATGTAAAAATGAGGTAAAAATCGTTTTTTTTTTTTGTGTTTTTCTGTTAAAATGTTATAATTATAATAATTTTTTGGATAATTTTGACACAAAATTGTAAAAAAATGACATGTTTAATTAAAGAATATGATTCTAACACAACTTTTTGAATTCATAATTTTAAAACACGAGATTTCCTGTAAAATCTAGGTGGGTGATTTTTTTGATGACCAGTGTATGTATATTTAATTAAAGCTTACCTTTGGAAATAGATTTTGCATAAACTTATGAAGTCAATTAAGAATTTGGCATTTTCTATACTAACATTTTCTTTGTTTACTTAATCAAGAAAGCAATGATAAGGAATAATGAACACAATTAACATATTAGGCAATAAACTAATTTATTATATTAACTAATTTAATATTATATACCAGAAGGCTCATTTCATACAAAATTTTCCCCGTCCTACAATGAAAAGACATCTCGATAAAAGCAAAAATTGTTAGGCAGTAGAATAAATGTTCTAAATATTAAGAAATAATTGGTTTACCTTTTTCATTTGATAATAAACTAATTGCCACTAAAAAATCTTACTAATAGGGATTCATTCATAGTTTTTTTATTAAGTTTTCTTGTAATAGTTGTTTTAGTTGTAGAAATGAGATTTAATTACTAATGATACATTGAGCAAACTAGTGATATAAGCGAGATAGCAGCACCGTGCACAGCTACTACAATATTTTTCAAAATCAAAACTATCATTTGACATAGGATGCTTCTGAATGAATTTTTACAGGAACATTATATATGTTATACTTTAAACTTTTTGACAATAGCAGCTATTGTTGCATAAAACATAGAGGTGGTCAATGTGGGTAGTGCGATTTGCAACTGTGTGTACAAAACTGACAAACACACTCAGAAATATATACCAGCAAAATCTTTAAAAAATCTAAGATTGCCACGAGTTTCTGTAAAAATTATATAACAAGAAGGTTGCAATCATCTCCAATATGATTAGGTATGGGGGAGAAGTCAGAGTGGTGAGTGCTGACGCATTGTAAGAGGCCGTTCAGTAATATCAGTATCCAAGGCTGTTCTCTGCAACAGTATGGACTGATTATACTCATGTTGAATCCATAAAATGCAAATGTTTTCATTTTGTGTGCCTAGGCACACAAGATGAAAACAAATTTCCGACTTGTAATAAGTGAACCCGCCGACTAGACCGCCGACATAAAATATGTCGGTGGCCCGGCGGGCTCAGTGTGTATTGCGCTTAAGCAAACTTAAGGACAGTGAGTTCCCAAACTATAAAACTATTAATATTTTGACTACATTCCAGGTCTCCAGGTAGAAAAAAGAGAGAACGTTCTCCAGCTCCAAGACCAACTCGGATCCACATTGGAAGATTGACACTTAATGTCACTCGAGATCACATACATGAAATATTCTCTACATATGGTGCAGTAAAAACGGTTGAGTTCCCTACAGACAGGTTGCATCCTCATAATGGAAGGGGATATGCATATGTGGAGTTCAGTAATCCGGATGAAGCAGAAAATGCTATGAAACACATGGATGGAGGTAAGTTTTGTTCATTAATAAAAATAGGTTTTAAAATTATTCATTGTATTAATAAATAGGTAAATTATTAATATTTGTATGTACAACATACATATAAGGATAAGTAACACAATATGTATAATTTTTAGATTTGTTTGGACATCAATATGTGCCTGTTTGTTGTTAGGTTTGTTCATTCAAAAAACCTTATTATAGGGCAAATCGACGGGCAGGAGATTACGGCAGCGCCCGTGTTGGTGCCGTCCCGACCTCGACGTTCTTCACCGCGCCTGCCACCCCCGAGGCATGCGCCCACACGTCGGCATTCACCACCAAGGTAAATTATTTCAATGCATGCCCACTTGTTTGTCTTTTTTTTTCAATTTGATCTTCTCAGTCAGATCTTCGTAATTACAATTTACTGTACAATAAGCAACTAAAACTGTTTGTGATTCCAATCTCCTCTCTCTCTCTCATTCCTTTTGCAATGATCCTCTGCACCGTACTTGGTTGATAGTCTTTTTATTGCTATTAATAGCAGATCAATAAATGGCGCACCTGATGGTACCCAATACTCATAGACATTGCAGAGCCAGGGACCATAACTCAGAAACTAAACGAGGACAAAGAAGTTTAGGTTAGGTTCAGGCAGTTTTTTACCGATTGACTCAGATACTCACCGGTCACGGCTGCTTTGGTGAGTATCTGTGTTGAATAGGACGGGAGGGATCGACACATTGCCACCACTGCGCATCCGACCTCGACTCGGCCGAGCACACTCTGGCGGAGTCTTGGTCGCAGAGATCGGGCGAGATCTGTCTCCGCCGGCCTTGATTGCGGCGATAGTGGCGGACGAGGGAGGTTGGAGGGCTGTGCCTCCTTCTGCGAAGCAGTGATGCTTCAGAAGGAAGCCGCGCCGGGCTCTGTAACACAGTTGAGGCGCTACCGCGGGTCGTTGGCGGGCGCGAGGTAATCGCGCCCGCGGATACGGCGACCCGGGAGGGACCACACGCCCCTTCCGTAGCCGGGGGCCGTCGTCGGTGGTGGAGATTGGGAGAAGCGGAGGCTGGGGGTTCCCGGATGCCGCTTGGCGTTCCAGGAGGCTCCCTACATGCCTGAGGAAGGCCATCCCTTTTTAGTGGGTAGGCCTCCCCCTTCTGGAGCGGAGAGCCCTACATAACCGCCACAGCAATGCATTTTCCACAGGGCAATGCATTTTTCGCCAGGGTATGCAATTTAATGCATTTAATTTTTCCACAGGGGAACAAAAAAGAAAAAAAAGTTTAGGCAGTTAATCAGAGCACATTTCATTCCATTAAGAGTCCATAAAGGATGCAGAGAGAGCCAGTTTCTCTGTTGCTTCAAGGTGTTTTTTAGAGCTGTGATAATAAGATAGATTTATACGGAATTGTGCTATTTAAAAGGTTTTAAGCATTGTAATGTCGCGGCAGGTACCGGCGGCGCAGCCCGCTGCCGCGGCGCCGCTCGCCCGCGCGCCGTCCGCGTCGCTCGCGCTCGCGTTCGCCGCGCCCCGCGCCGCGCCGCCGCCGTTCCAGGTCATCTTCTTCCTCTTCCCGGTAGACTACACCCCTACACTAATACAAGTAATAATACACACCGCACACCCCCACACGTCACCTAGCCGTCCAGAGTATATATTCAATGTATGAGAATTATGTTAAGTTCCATACATTGACACTGTTCGTTGACTAAATGCTTACATCCCTCGTTTGTTTAAAATTTTAGTTTATTCGGGCTTTCATCCACACTAACGTAATAATTGGGCCATTGTGTTAATTAAAAATAATGTTATCTTAATATTTATAAAATGTCCGAAATGCTGCAATTACATGTTAAGTTGGGAAGCTCCTATTAAAAAAACCATATTTGCTCTGGTTTTGTTCCGTAACGTTGTAACGTTACGTTGTAATTATTAAAACATATTAAGCATGTGTACATGCTTTATAACAACTTTATGTTTTAATAAAGGGTTAATTTCATATCTTGACGCTGCATTTCTTTGACCAAATAAGTCTTTATTATGTTTAAAGAAAATAATCACATAATTAACTTGTAAACTCAGATAATGCATTATTTACATAATAATGATTTTTTTTTTCAATTATTTGAATGCATACTTCTACAGCATTCAACAAGCAATAAATAATTATATATAAAAATTATTTGCTGTATTGAAATGAAATTCAGACAAACAAATCCAATTTAACGAAAGTTACATTCACTGAAAAAATACTATTCTCAAAATTTTCGTTATAATTAAATAATACTAATTTGAATTGTATTTGACACAGTGTAAAATGATCATAATGGGACCGTATTTCATTTGTAAATGTATAGTCAATAATTAATTTAATATCCACAAGGCAGTAATTATATTATGACGAAGTTCAGGTACAACAGATTGATTCAATAAGTAATAAAAAAATATTTGTATTGGTTCTGCATTTATTCTCTGACACGCAATCACACACATGAAATACAATTACCACAGCTTATAAGCGATTTCAGAAACAATGGAAGGTAAGTAAATCGGGGTGAATTTTTAGTATTTAATGAATCAAATATATGGTAAGTATGTTGCTATAGAATGTAGTAATGTTAGTTATATGTACTGTTGTTTAATTTCCACAATTTCTTATTTTAAAAAAGCTTGCAAAATGGAAACAGAACAGAGTGAGAGACAATGCCGAAAGACAGACTGTGTTGGTGATGTGTATTCAGTTGCTAAATAATATCATTGTAGTTCATACAGAAGATGACTTTATTGTAATAAATTGTAATTGTAATAAATTTCTTTTTATTTTGGTCCTCAGATCCAAAGATCCTGTCTCAAATGTGAAGTAATACCTAATGTAATAGAATCCCTAGCAATAAATTATTTGTAAATAATGTGTGTTCATTTATTGTAGTTGTAGGTTCTATTTTATTTACAACAATTATGCTTTTGGGTGATATATGATGATAAAGGCCAAAGATTTTTATCAACATCTACTGTAAGTCTGACCATAAATTTAAAAAGAATCAAATATTAAATTGGCACTCTGTCATTCTGTATGCATATTTATTGTTTTCTTATTTTCATACCAATCATTGTTATATTGAAATAAATAGAACCAACTCACATTGATCGCACCTGATATTGCAGTACATAAAGTAGGTGATATAAAGCCAAATATATTTTTCGCAACTCGCTATCTGCTTGGTATTAGTCTAATGATTTTGTACTTATCTATTAGTATATTGAGTGAGTTGGCCTGTTTTAGTGACAAATGTAAGATCTGATTAGTAATGGCAATAATGATTGTTTTGTAATAACAAATAACACTTGTGTTATTTTCCTATAACTGTTATTGTAAACTGTTGTCTGTTATCGTGTTATATTGCTGTTTTGACAGATGTTGTTGAGTACGATTGTTATTATAGCTAGTTATTATTAACAATGAACTCCTTCATACTTTTTCAGGCTTAGGACTATCAGAATATTAGGCAGTAATTTAAATAACTTAAAACTAATTAATCAATATAATATTCTGGTGTATTTAAAAGTTCATTGATCTGTACATAATTTGTTATTTACATTCAATATTTACATTATTTACATGCAATATTCTTCCATTTCAATTTATTTACAATATCTACTCTAATTATTTATTAGTTACTTCAAAAGTAAATGACACTAATTATTGCAACGAATAGGTAATTTAATTTGCATACGCGATCACACAACGGCAAATCCAAACATGACACTAATTATTGCAACGATCACACAACTGCAAATAGTGGGTAACTAAAAAAATGACAACAGCTTAGGCGCCAGCAACAGTTTACCTAATTGTTATTTCAAATCACACTGTAAATCAAAATGAGTCTAATTGTCATACGCGCGAAGGTACACAATTGTGAATTCGGTATTAGTAAAATTACTATAAGAAATAAACAAATAGGAACTTTAAAGGTTAATATTATAAGAACAAGCGGTCAGGCAACAGTGCGAGCACCTACACACCGGTTTCAAGTGGCAACAACAACAATGCGATTAGGAGACTCTTTTGTCAACAGCAACAGCAGGATAACAGTATAAGCCGTTGTTAAATAATGTGTTATTCGTTACGGGAAAATAATTCATCATATTATCTGTTATTGAAATAACGACCATTACTAGATCTGGTTAACAGCTTAGCCCCATTATAAGTGTCCCATAACTAAGAATGGCCCTTTCAGCAAGACAACGTCAAGGAATAAGCACAATTCACTGAAGCTTGTTGGAACATTCACTGGACTTTATCAGAGCTGAATTCTCTTAAGTTTTGGTCTTAAACTGCTAAATTAGTAATCAGTGTATCAACCCCTAGGGGGGTCTATGACAACCTGCAAGGGGTCTACGTCAACGAGAAAAAATGTTGGGGTCCATAATAATGGATGTCAACATACACTCATAGTATCTATTTACTTATATTATACTATCTTCTAATATAAAGACATAGTTCTAAAAGGACCTATGAAGTAAAATATATATATATATATATATGGTTATAAAATGTTGTATGTTGTAGGATATAGTCATTCAATATCAGGTAAGTAGGGGGTCTACCCAAAACTGTAAAACATGACAAAGCATCTACGACACAAAAAAGTTTAGGAAGCGCTGATTGTGATTTCTGGACAGTTTTAGATAATAGGATTTGCTCTGAACGATCTGATAGTTTGATAGCAGAAATATTTACCGAAAAAAAAAGCGCAAAAATATAAAATAGAGGTCATTCTCAATAAGCTTCATATATTTTAATGACAATAATAAAACAAGGATATTTTATTGTTTACAGATAATTTTGTGGTATGTTTGATAATCTGTAACTAACACTTTGCCTTTGTATAAATGATGTTCATCTAACAGTCGCAAATTGTGTGCAACCCTGCAAAAGATAAGTTTATTAACAGCAAAACATTACAAAATTTAAAAAAATAATTCATCAATCAAGCCAAGCCCACTGCCGAAAACTTCACGGTTTTTCATACATTTTGTGTACTAAGTATCGGAAATTTGTCAATAAAACAAAAAATACAAATTATTCATCTAAATTTATAGGTCGAGAACTTTTGTTGAAATTTTCGCTAAAACCTCTTTCTAATGGCTGTGTGTGATGGTGTATTATCATGCAGCATCCAAGAGTTGTGCCACCACAAATCTGGATGTTTTCGGCGAATTCCCCTAACGCAAACGCTTCATGACGCCTAAATAATATTCTTTATTCACTGTTTCTACCTCTAGAAGGAATTCATTCACCTTGATTTTGCACCGACTTTGCCGCGGTTTTTTGGGTTTCGGCTCGTTTTCAAGACGCCATTCTGAAGATTGTTGGCTTGTTTGCATGCATAGGTACTCATAAACCCATGTCGCCAGTTATTATACGTTTCATAAAGGTGGGAGCCGTATAGAATCTCGGGAAACAATGTCTTTAGCGAAATGCTTTCGCTGCGCTTTTTGAACAAAATTGAGCTCTTTTAGAACTAGTCGACCGGCGACGCATTTCATGCCTAAAATGTCAATGAGAATATTGTGGACGGACTTAAAAGATGTGTTCACCTCACTAGCCAACTTCTTGATTCTGTCGATATTTTCTTTGGTCGTAGAGGTTGAAGGTCTACCAGAACGAGGCAAGTCTACTACTACTTCTCGGCCTTCTTTTTAAAAGCTTTATACCATTCACAAGACCTTGTTTTCAATATACACGATTCGCCGTAGGTATTCCGCAACATTTTTAGTGATTCACCATATGAAATATCATTCGAAACAGAAAAGGTGATGATCAAAATTTGTATAGAAGGTGGGCGTGAGTAATGTGCAGCGACGAAACTTTACCAGAGAAGAGTATAAATTATTGTAGATCATCTGGATAAAGATTAGATTTTAAATATCTCCCGTTTTTTTGTAATTAATAATTTAAATTATTTAATACTAGCAAGTTGATGGATACTTTTTTGTTTTTTTTTTCTTTTTATTAATTTGCGCAAGACATGCTGTCAAAGTCGCATTAACAGCGAACGAGTGTCATCATTGGTCACAGACTATGTGCATTCAGGGTGGTCAGTAACACAACATATCTAGAACTTCATGAATTTATAATTACTAAATTACATTTCTTTTGTTAACTATATAACCATTTTTCAATAAGATTTAAATAAATTATCATTTTATCTAGGTACTTTCAAACATAATTTACAGAAAAACGGGGGATTTAAAAAATATATAATAAATTGTAAATTGATGAACATAAAATTACCTATCGGTTGATATATCTTACGTCTCTGCACATGATTGAGGCCCACTTTTTGTCCATGTCCTTTAAGGCACACTCTTTGTTCAACAATATTTTCCATTGTAAAAATCGCCGAGGACTCAAAACTATGACCAACAAAACGTGTACTTTAAAATAAATTAAATGACTGATCCCACTCAAACTTTGCGCGCTAAATCAGTACAGTGCTACCCAACATACTGTAAAAAAATTAGAACGACCTCTTGAAGACGTGGATCTTTTTATTGACATATTCCCGATACTTCTTACACAGAGTAGTACATCAACAGTCCTTGTCCATTGCCACTTAAAGCATACACTCCTTTCAGATATGCCGGAGATAGGATTTTTGTTCCAAATTTCATCAGGTCAAATTCGCTTATGTAGAAAAACTTCCTAGCCTTCTCCATTACCCTTTGAATCACTGTGAGTCTCCGTCCAGCTCACAAATTGAATTAAATGTAATAACAGTAATACTTACGAAACAAAGATTTTAGGCACTGCGGTTATGCGCAGCACTGACTGTGGTTGAGAGAGCCTGGTTTCACGAACCAGTGTTCAATCATATGTAATTCGGAACTGTTAAACCCCTATAAAACTAACAATTATACAAAAAAAGAAACATACGGATACTGTATTTTCATATTCTTAGGTCCTCTCACTGGGTTCCAAGCAGAGACTGGAGTAGTATTGGCAAGCATCAAGCCAGCAATTGCTGTATATAATCCATACTCTTGGCATGTCTTATCCTGAAAAAATTATACTTTTTATTTGTAGTTATGCTCTCGAACCATCTAATGCTAAATTTACATTACAAGACTAATGTAGATGTCAAAGTAAACCAGGAGTGTAGTTTTTATGGTTAACATTTATTACGTCATATCGACCACTAACCAGTATAAATTATAAAACATTATCTAACTCTAAAATCATACCGTCAATCGATAAGCAGGCTTATAGACCCGTCTATTGTTCAAATAGGTGAGATAACACATCTTTGGAGATGTGGTCAAAATTTTAGCCGTTCATTAACTATAATCAAAATAAAAATAAATTATTCTCAATATAATAAGGAAGTGAAAAAATATACTAATGGTGTGTGCTGCCAACAGAAGTGCAGCGGTTCGCATTCGCTCACAAGGAATGAGGCGACGCCAAGAGCCTTGTAAGAGAGACGAACTTTTGATTACATATTAACTTGATATATCGTTGAAACATATATTTTTCACTAAGTTCTAATCATTTCTAACGTTATATACACCGTATTTAACGACAGTACTGCATCGTCCTCACGATAAGTCTAGGCAAATAGGAGCGGAGTTAAGTCGGTAAGAGCTTAATACTGAGTCCGACATAACTTGTTTTATTATTCTACATATGCCTTCACTGACCTTAATATGTAGTTTTATATTTAATGTGTTTAAATACCTCTAGCGATGTGCAACGGACCTAATAGGTGATCAAAAATATAGAAAACATCTTGACTTCCCCTGTGTATGAGTCATGTACTGTCTCAGTTAACTGACCTATCTTCCATAGACTACGTGAGTAAAGGAACAGACATATAAATCGACACAAATGGCTAATACTTTGGAATTTGGCCGCTGTGACCGGCAATATTTTAATACTACATATTGATATAACAGTCAAATAACAAAGACTAGTTTGTCATTTATCACAATTATTACAAATAAATTTTTACCATCCACTCTGAAAGCATGAAGTCTGCTTCGCTCAACGCATCTGCAGCTTTGTCGGCATGTTCGATACTTGCAAAGTGGGGAATGTAGTTCTCGAACAAGAAATTAACAAATGTACTCGGAAGACTCAAGAACTGGTCGATGATTTCGTTTGGTGGATGTGTTAGTTTCGCCTGACCATTTTCCGTAATCACTAAAAAGACAACCCTCTTATTAGTATCGAGTGACAAATATTTAATTAATATGCGAATATAAGTATGTATTTGGAAATGAGGATAGTTTCACATATTTTAACGGCCGCAGCTAGAAATCCGCGAACTATGAAGGCCACTTTGTTAAACGTTGTCATGCTATCATGTCATCGTTTAGTGGGCTGTCAATTCTCATAAATGTAAAGACATACTGCAAATAAACCGAACCTGCTACAAAAAAGTCAGGGTTGGCAATTTATTCGAAATGTTAATATGTATAAGCACATTTTCAAGTCTTAAGAAAGTTGCACCAGCACCTGACGCATATTCTGCGGGTCAGATCGCAGCACAAAAATCCGATCTAAGAAATGACTTGTTTTTATTTCGCAATATACAACGGAATTAAATTTGAGTAATCTAAGTGTATATATATTTAGAATTCAGAGTGTACACTTTTTCAAACAGGTATTTTAAGGTAGTCTCCTTCTGTAACGGTAACAGTATTAAAATAACCCAACTACCTAGCTCCAAATATGTTTAAAACCTACCTTTAGGGTTTAGAACTCTGCCAACTCCATGTAATATGCTTACAGTTTGGTCTTTACCTAATGATAAAAACTTGTTAGATGATTGCTTTTTTCTCTTTGGTGCTTTGCTTTTTGATTCTTTTTCTAAGATCATGCTTGTTTCTAAATTACAAGAACTACCTAAAACAAATACAGATTAGATTAAAAAAGCACCGCTCCTGGAACGAATATTATTATTGTATTTTTGTAAAGCGTGTAGTTAAGGTTATTCATGTCTTCCCACGTTTATTTAAGCATATGCGTAACTTTTTAAAGGAGTTATCCCATATTGGTTTATAGTAACTAACTCGGGTAATTTTGATATATTTGGATAGAAGGCTCTAAAAGAAAGTAATCGCCGTAAGTCATATTATTTTCAAGACCCCCGATTTTTAATAATTCGTATTCTAGTATAATAAAAAATGATCAACAAGCCTTTTAAAAATCTAAATACATACATATTTGCTTTAATGAACAAAATATAGGGACTGCTATGTTACTTAATGTATGTTATCTAGAGCCAGAAAAAAATATTAATAAAAAATCAACTGACAAGTCAGGCACCTGCTGTCAATGTCATAGTTTTGATTTTATGATTATGATCAGACCGAGTAAAATCATAGATTAAAATGTATTCTATGATTCAACTCAACGGAAAATATCAAACATAGAGTAAGATACCGGTAGTCACAGATTAATAAAAACGTCATTAAGGTGTTGCCATAATGAAATATTTCTTATAAACATGTTTTATTTATTTAAAAATAATTGGGGGTGGTAAAAATATTTCTTTTATTTGTTTCATACTACTTCATATTTTTTCGGCTTTCAATTTAATGTAGTTTGGTGTTTGTTGGTTAACGCTGATCACAAAAAACCAACCTCCTTGTAATAAGAGGACATCTCCTTTATTATTTTAAATAGATTTTAATGGCGAGTGGAAGAGGAAGACATGTTGCGCCGACCCCAAATAAAATTGGGAACAGGGCAAGAGAAAGAAGAAGACTCAAAATACCTTTTAAACATGCAAAATGTAGATTCAAAACTGCCGACCGAACATCGCCCGCAGAAGAATGGACTACGCATTCAATCATTTCTGTTGTTGGTGTATCATAAATTGATGTATGATTTTTACTTATTATGTCAGAAACTCGTTTCAACGCTGAACGTAAACCAGTCACGGAAACACTGTTAAAACTGTAAAAAACATGATATCATAATACTGACAAAATACATAATAATATATACATATAATGATAATACACAACCATGGTTTTGCAAAAATTCAAAGTTTGACTATATTAGGTCTGTTACATTTAAATTTCTAAATGTTATAATTTTTTTCATAATCTTTGGAGATTCAGCAATAGTGTGGGAGAAATTCATAGATTTTGTAATTGAACCTGTAACATCTGTAAAAATCTATTGAAATTCAGCACCACTTAATGTTTATTATCACATAAATTTATATTTTATTTGGTGGTGCATGGTAGTAAATCCTTTCATAATCTAATATCTGTAGTATTGCATATCAATGCAGGCCTTTAATAGCCACGATCATATATATAAAAAATATTTCAAACCAATTACATATAAATAAATTTGAAAGATTAGTGTAAGACGATCGTGAAAAAATTACATACATTACAATGATATATACACACAAGAAGTATATAGCACTAGCGCGTCGAAACTATAGTGTTGAAATTTGTGTAATAGCAAGAGAGTGAATACATCGTTTCTCATTCCTATTCTGTTTCGACTCACGCAGCATTATCTATAAATGACCTGTATTTTCTGTATGATCTGTTTTATTCACTAATAATTTCGTGAAACATTAAAAATATATGACCAGGGTTAATTTTTAAACGTCGCAAAGTATGAATATGAGATATCCATAGTATAATATCATCGTCTATGTACCTTTCTATAAAAAACATTGTATTTAAAGCTAATTTAATGATTGACTGATGTGTTTAGTTGGGTATATAAGTGTACGTGAATAACTTCACAAAAAAATAAAATAACATTGACTGATGATTTTGAGTATTATTATTTAAATGGTTTGGCTTCACATTCCTAAGTCATGCACGAAACCTACTGCCTTCAGGTTAACTTCACATAAACCTTAAGATTCTTCATTTTTGTGTTTGCAGTTTGCTCTATACCGATTTTATTTCCCATAAAATAAATCTATAAGTATGGAATATCAAAATTGGGTATATGGCAATCATTTTGAATCTTGCTCTTTTTGAATAGACAACCAATACTGAAACCACTGAGCAGTTTACTAAAAAAATAAACTTTATCATAAACATTTACTTACCTAATATGTTGTATTTGAAATTGCTCAATTATGGCTGTTGTAAACAGGCTAGCAAATGTATTTTTACTGTCAGTGTGAGATTCGGAACAAATAAATGCTATTGGTGATTTTGCTCTGCACTTGTATTGACTGTAAATAATTTATTAAAAATGTAATGTATCTGCAACATAATTAAATAATATATTATAATATTTAACTTTAAAAAACTTACTTCAATATTTCTGTGAATTCTAGTGGATTTCGTAGAAAAGTATTTGGGAAATCTTCTATGAGAACTAGTTTTAACAGCATTATCATCTAATAAGGATGTGAAGTTAGCTGCATTGATGATAAAATCCAAAAATTTTGTTGTTTGCTTTTCTTTATATTCAAATTCCCCTATATAAATTAAGGAAGCAGTTTTATCTACATAAATAACTTGCACTTTGCTGACCAATTGATGACAATCAGCTGTCAACTATCAGACACTACTGAATATATGAAAAGATCACATACCATTTTCCGACAACATGTCAATATCAAGTGGAGTTATCCATTCTGTTATTTTAATGTTATACTTTCTTGCTAAGGTTTGTATTGTGATTGTTTTTCCACAACCAACAGGACCTGTGATCAATAGCATTTTGCTACAATTACTTGTGCTAGTTGATTTTAACCAATCTTCTACTTCTTGAATCTTTTTGTAGTGTATTGCCAGATCCTCTACAGTCACTGGATCAAATTGTTTCATCCAACTTTTATGATTAATATTAGTAAATGTACCTAAATTTCGAGAACATGAATCTGATATCTGTAAATAATTATAATTGATATAAATATATATTTGTGAAAAAGCAATTCTGAATTTATTTTAGAAGACTTACTTGATCAGAATTGAAACTTGACGTTGTTATGGGGTCAGATTTTGAGTACTCTACTTTTGGCTTAGGTTTGTCGGTGTCATCAAAATTAAAAGTAGGTTTAAACCATTTCTTTTCCTATTTGAACAGTAAAGTCATAAAATATAAATAATAGAGAAATGTTATAAATGAACTCAAATTTCATGATATTCAATCTGTTAGTGTATGTCCGTCTGGCACTTAATATGTAACAAAACACACTGCGAAAACATTACTGCGATATTGTTAGGTAAATATTAGTTTACGGAATTACCTTCCTTACATTAGCCATAATTACTAAATTCCTTTAAGCTATAAAGTATGATTGTAAATATTCTTCTTCTTCTTTTGGGTTTGATGGCGGTGCCCATAGGATTTCGCCAACCTCGAGTTTTTTGCTTAGAATACTTTTTTTTAATTAAATTGTAAATATTATTGTTTTCTAACATGTAAATAAGTAACGTATTTTTTTTTTTAATTAAAAGTTTTACGGCTTTGGTATAAGTAACGTAATGGTACATCTTTTTATTTTTTTAATATCTTCTTCCCTTTTATGGGAAAGGCAAAGGTGTTAACCATGCAGCCTAGTCTGTAATATCTTCTACTTTAAGTTCATATACATTTATAATTCACCAAATGTGGAGATAACGTAATTAAAGATGGTTTCGAAACATTCTTCATTAGATAAAACTTGCTGTAAGGAGCGCGGTAAATCTTGAGGGGTTTTATTCAATATGCAGGATAGATCTTCCAACAAAATATGACGTTGAAGAGCGAAATTTGGACATTCATAAAATAGGTGATGCAAAGATTGAGGTAAAGTAGTATTGCACCAGTTGCACGATGGGGAAGCGATCATGCCAAGCCGATGCAAATGCTCATTAAATCGACCATGACCAATTCTTAGACGACAGATAATTGTATAAAATTTTCTATTCATATATTTATACCTATTGAACCAAGGTGTCTTAATTTTATTATTTATTCTATGATACCACTTCCCTTTGATGTTCAAAGTATTGCTCCAGTTATCTTCCCATAATTTTGCTGTTTTTGATTTAATTAAAATTGTACAATCAGTGTAACAGACAGCAATGTTTTTGATAGGAACATCTCTGGTGTTGATAGTTTTGGCCAATTTATCGACTTGTTCATTGCCATACACACCAACATGTGCTGGAGTCCAAAAACAAAATGATATTTTTTTGAACAGTTAGCTTGTAAATGGTATATCTTTTCTCTGATAACATAAATCAAGTAATTTGTAGTTGATGAAAAAAAGGATTATTCAGAGCCATAAGAATGCCCTCACGATTTGCCTATATGGTTTTAGAACCTAGGCAGGCTGAGTTTAGTCGGTAGGTCACGTGGCTGGACCGTTCCGGTCGCGTGGAGTCCGACATAACCTCCGTGACACTTGCCGTTGCGGGGGTATCCTGGGTACGTTTCGTGCTCCTTGTGAGGATTCTCAGCCTTCCTCTCCTGAGGAAAAAAAAAAAAAACCATAAGAACACTCATGCTATCAGTGATGATAATCCAATTATTATACTGACTAGTTTGTTCAATATATGTTAAAGCAGAAATTATGGCATTCGCTTCAGCGGAGTAAACACTAGGGTAGTTACATATTTTAAACCCATGCCCGATCTTTGCACTTAAATCATATATGGCTACTGCCACATTATCATCAATCTTTGAACCATCTGTGTAAAGCGATCTATAATCAAAGTACTCCGACAATTTTAAATAGACATCATATTTATCTTTAAGTTTTCTGTCTATAACAATATTAATATTACAAAATTTGCTTTCATATGAATCGCTATAACAAGGCAAAATGCTACTACAGTAAATGTTACATTGATCTTTTATACTCAAGAAACATGACAAATTATTCGAAAGAAAATTATTTGTAGGACAGTTTATTAATTTATCTCAAGAAGAAGGCTATTAGAGTTTGATAACAATTTAAGAAGAAATTTACATTTTAAAAAATTCAAAACGTATATTTATTGGCGAAACATTGCATTCAACCTGCACAGAATTTATGGGAGAAGTGTTCATAGCACCAAGAATCAACCGTAAATTTTGATTCTGAAGCTTATCAATTTTATCGATGTATTTTGATATAGAAGCATAACAAAAAAAGGCATATTCAAAATGACTTCTAACTAACGCCTTATAAAGCATCAATACAATTTTGGGGTCTGCACCCCACTTTAAACCCGTTACAGATCTAATAATATTAGTTGCTTTTAAAGCTCTATTTAATAAGCAATCAACATACAAATCCCAATTAAGATTATCATGAAATATTACACCCAGAAATTTTACAGTACTACTATTGGCAGTGTATGAATGGTACATCTTTCAAAGAACACTCTTTGGTTGTCACTGTTGTGGTCACAGATTAGTATACTATTGTTGTGGTAATAAACACAGGACACAATTACTCCAAGGAGGTAATAAATCACAGACTAGTTAGATCTTTTTATATTCTTTATTCTTAACCTTGGATACAGATTCCTTCAGTCGTATACATTTTAACAAGACTATAACAACAGCAACACGGTTTCTTAAATAAAAAGTCAACTGAAACCAATCTCAATGAGTTTGTAACCTTTTTGACAGACGCAATGGACCGGGGGGCCCAGGTTGATGTCGTGTATACTGACTACTCCAAAGCTTTTGACAAAATATCTCACAATTTACTTATACAGCGCCTTGGTGAAGTCGGTATACACGGAGATCTATTGAGATGGCTTACTTCATATCTTCGTGAGCGAAGTCAAGCCGTTACTGTTAAGGGTTTCTGCTCGTCATTTGTACCCATAACATCGGGGGTCCCTCAGGGCTCACATCTTGGTCCTTTGTTATTTAATTTATTTATTAATAATATTACCTCCATATTTCAACATTCTAACGTTCTTTTGTATGCTGATGACATGAAAATTTTTAGAATAGTTGAAACTCCTGCTGATAGCATTCTTTTACAGAAAGATCTTGATAGCCTTAGTTTATACTGTAATAATAATTTGTTACAGCTTAATACTGAGAAATGCAATGTAATATCATTTACACGAAAAACCAAGCCAGTAAATTTTTCATATAAGATAAATAATGTCATGATAGCTAGGGTTAGTGTGGTGAAAGATTTGGGTGTTCATCTTGATTGTAAACTATCCTATTCGATGCATTATGATAATATGTTGCAAAGGCATATCGCATGCTTGGTTTGTTCTTCGCATTGGAAGGGACTTCAAAAATATTTCCACACTGATAATTCTATATAACTCATTTGTCCGCTCCATATTAGAGTATGCATCTACAGTGTGGAACCCCCAATATAAAAAATATATTAATCAAATTGAGCGAATCCAGAATAAGTTTGTGAAGTACCTTGCCTTCAGGTGCCATAAACTACGGAACGATTGTACGCTTCCCACTTTGATCTCGTTGGAAAATCAACGTACGGAAAGAGATTTGGTGTTTTTGTTTAAATTGCTTAACAATTATTTGGATTCTCCTTATTTATTAAGTAATATTTCATTCAGATGTCCTCGATTGTGCTCCAGAAATATGTCATTGTTTGTACCCCACTTAGAAGAACAAAATATTGTAGGAATACTATTCTGCATCGATCGTGTTCTTCGTATAATAATAATTTTGTGACTTTCGATATTTTTGGACAAACTATCGCAAAGTTTAGAAATAGTGTTCGTGCACACCATACGTCTTGAATATCCGTATCCATAAGTTACTAAGTATACATAATCACAACATAATATTCTAATAATATTGTAACTATTAGAATAATATTGTAACTATTAGATTTCTAAATTATGTCCCTACTGAAATGCTTGTGAGAATGATTTATAATTTGTTATTATTGTTTATTGTATTTATAATAGGTTGTGCTGCGATCTACTTATTTTGTATGTATGCTCAATTAATTAAGTGGAAACTTCACTGGTAACTGATATAAGTTTTTATGTACTTTAGTTGTAAGTAAAATGTAAACTGTTTGTTTCCCTAATAAATAAATAAATAATATAAATAACTTATAGTTAGCCCATCCAAGTACTTACCGCACCCGACGTTGGTTTTCCGATTCCAGGATTGTCTGGGTGAAAGGTCAGCGGCCCGTAGTATCGATGTGAGGTACAGCAATCACTTCGGTGGAGCTGGACGGTTACTCATCCAACGTAACGGGAGGAATCCTGTTGACATGAGTTCCGAGGGAGGGGAGGAGCCCCCACTGGTTGGTTACAGTGGCCTCCCCAATTGGTGTCGGACTCTCGGGGGCTGTGTCCGCCTGATGCCGGTAGGACTGGGTGTGGTGCTCGTGAAACATTTTTTGCGTGTGCATACACTCTTCAGTGGGGGGGTCGCTTGCGGCTACCCCGCCGTTGTCCCATCACCCTTACGGTTGTATACTAACAAGGGCGGGATAGCGGTGCGTGCCATCTGCGCAACATCCAGGTGCAATGTGGTAAGCACTTGCCGGAAAACTTTCGACTAACTTTCTTACTTCAGTTTCGTCTTTCATGTATTGCAAAAGGTATTGATATTTATCAATAATATCAATATTTGGATCCTCGTTAATTTTAGAAAATTGGCCCCAAAATGGTAACTAATTGCGTATATTGCCGTCAAATTTTGGCAACTGTTATTTTGGCAGTTTTATATTTTTTGGTGAAATATTTTCGGATACGGACGTTTTTGATCCTGCTAAATTCTTTGTATTTTGCATTAACTCAACATCCGTGTGTTATATTCCATTACTACTTCTAGCTCATTTTCTAAAATTTGTTCATCGACTTCAGTCAAAAGTAAATCTAAAATAATTTTATCAACTCGAAGTAAATGATCATACTTTTCTTTTAATTTCTCGAAAAGAATTTGAGTCTCTACAGCTGTTTCACGGCTTCAACCGTCACAAATCATCGCTTTAACCCAAGCATACAAATCAAAACCAGTTGTGAATAAGAAACGTTTTGAGGACTAATTTTCGTTATTAAAAAAAAGGTAATATTACGTCGCCCAAATTTTTGAGCACGCTAAAAATAGGTCCATATTGATATTACGATATCATTGATAATTGGACTGTCTTTGAGTATAGTGTCATCATTGTTATCGTCAATCGGAACTCACAGAAGTTTTCTTTTTACTAGGGTTAATTAGTGTATTCTACAAGGAAAAAACAATAGAAGTACGCCACATAGTCTGATCTACAATATGTATTGTTAGCTTAAGAGTACAGTTCCATTTTACGCTAGTAATGATAATAACAGTGTTAAAGTGCTCTTGTTGGTGCACTAACACTAAATACCCTTATTAAGAGACATAATGCTTATCGCGCCGGCAAAGAAAGAAAGACATGACGATAGCAGTTGGTGGGCGGTGTAGAGGAAGAATCCACCACCGCAGTGCGGAGTAATCTTCCTTCATCTGCTTCACATTAATTATAGGAAATTGTGACTTACTTGTCTTGGATTCGTTGTCTACCGGTTACCCGCAAGCTGGACTAGTATGGACAGGAGTGGTAACTTGTTTGCCACTGGTCGATTTGTAACAGCTGACTGGCCCACAGTGGCATAGCCCGTCAGCTATAGTTATCTGGATAGCTCCACCTGTATTTACATTCAACATGAGCATAAAGATTTCTCCACAGGTCCAGCATTGACCTTTACTGTCACATAAACATCAACACATAGTTTAATCATTATCAACTTTAAAGTATCACACCACTGTGTGTGATCTCTATTAGTCTATCATCAGTACGTACAACCCCATTGTAGCGAGGCGGACGTCTCCGCACCATAATCGCTCACTTACTTTTGCTAATGTGTACACAAGTAGACTCTCATAGACCCGGATCTAGCCACCCCAAATGGGTGCCAGATTTGGTCACCGGGTCACCTGGCTTTACATACGCACACCATGATAGACGACACGAATTTCACAGGTAATTCTCTTACACCATACGGGCTCATCTCCAATCTTTACAGTGTCCCAACATAAACTGCAAAACAACATATTGCTCATTATATATGTAAATACATAACCATACGAACTGAACAGAATGTAATAGTGTCCTGAGGAGAATCTTCATACTCAACTTAGGTCTCACAGCCTCTTTGCTCGTCGTAGCGCACAACACGCGCAGCCCGTGCCCGCAGCCCGCGAAAACTACTTTCAATTGAAATGCTAAGTTTTGGTTGTCATTTTACCATAGACAATGTTCTCTACTTTGATGCTAGGGCTGTGCATAGTCAATACGTATCAACTCACCTAGTAACTCGCGGATGCCGCGACACTCCCCGACGGCAGAACTTCGGAGAGTAGTAACAGTACATTCAGGTCCCTAGTCCATTCTTTAATCTTTTGCAAGGCTTTTGTGGCAGCCGCTCGTCTAACTTTTTGATTTGAACCTTCATCATGATATTCATCCATATCAGGTAGTGACTCAGCATTGGTTTGTAAGATATCTTTATCTTCATAAATTTTAATAGATTCACAGCTTTTATCAACCTCAGAAGGTATAGTTTTTTCAGTTTCCTTTTCTTGACTAGGTAATGGAACAAATGTAAAATTTTCCACGGTTCTTTTATTAATGTTGTTTGTCGAAGCAGCCTCTAAAGTAGGTGCCTTTTCATTACAGTTTTTTGATATGAAATCTGTAGATTCGTCTATTTCCAAGGATAAAGATGGGCAATGGAGCGCACATATTCTTTTTTGCCAACATGCACTCTAGCAGCTCTACATTGTCCATCAGTACTTGGGATCAGCGATATAATTTTCCCTACTTTCCAGTCATTTCTATCCTTAGACTCTCCTTTGATCTGCACGACTTGACCAACATGTGGAGTAAGTTTAGAAGTTATCCGAGGCTCTCGGGGGAGGTGACTGTATCTTTCACGAAGACTTAGTAGATATCGGTTCGAAAACATTTCCTTAAATTCTTCAAGAATTTTTAAAGCTCTTTTCCAGCCTTTTACTAAATCAGATTTTGTTGTAGAAGCGTTATTTAAATCAATGATCTTATCAGTGTCTTCCAAGGTTATAACTCGCCCAACAGTCAAAAAATCGGATGGTTTCAAAGTATAGTCCAATTCAGAATCGACTGTGGTAAGCGGTCTTGAATTGACCACGGCCTCTATTTCTTTCAAGCTTGTCGCTAATTGGTTATCTGTTAACTTATGTTTGTCTAAGGTCCTTTTCATACAATTTTTGACTATTCCGATCAACCTTTCATAGAACCCACCAGCCCATGGTGAGAGTGGGTTTATGAATCTCCATTTTATTTTCTTGTCTATACAATATTGATTTGAAAGAATGTCCGCTAACAATTTAAAATGTTGTGCGTTGTCAGAGGTTATTAACAACGGTATACCTCTAGTGGAAATCATCCTTCTCAGAGCTAGCAGACCTTCTTCTGCTGAAAGGTCTTGAACCACTTCCAGGTGTACGGCTCTTACAACCAGGCATGTGAACAAACACACCCATCTTTTATTAGTTCCATTGTTAACAAGAATTGGGCCTAAATAATCCACGCCTGTATAGCTGAATGGTGCTGTATAATTAACTCTCTCTGGTGGTAGGGCTGGAGCTTGAGGTAATTTAAATGGACCTCCATTATGTTTTATGCACTCAGGACATTTCTTGAGTGCTCTCTGTATATAACTTTTCCCTCTTGGAATCCAGTACATTTCTCTTACTTTACTCAAAGTGTGATTAGGTCCCATATGATAGTTCTCTTTGTGAATCTTCATAATGACTTCTTCAGTAAATCTACAATCTCTAGGTATAAGTACAGGATGTCGTTTGTCGAAAGGCCAGTCTGCATTTTTCATGCGGCCATTACATCTCAAAAGACCGTCAATGTCTTTAAATATATCTAAATTTATAGCAAGACTCGTTTTCTTGCCTTCGCTTTCCAGCGGGAAATGTTCCTTCTGTAGGTTTTTTAGTGTCTGTATCTTATTCATGTCTTTTTTAATCTCTACACTTTTATCTCTTACTGTCTTGTCTTGATCTTGAAACGTCATTTCTGGTATATTATCGTCTGTATCCATTAAGTTTGTTGTATCCGAAGGACCCTCCGCCAGCAATGCGAGATGTTCTTCAGGCGTAATGTTATTACTGGGCCAATTGTGTTTCGCCAGTTTAAGAAATTTTGGTCCATCAAACCACAATTTTTTCTTTTTATCCCACAAATCAGGGCGCGTCGCTAAATCAGCTGGGTTTATGTCGGTATATATGTAACGTAATTTTAATTGCTTATTTTCTTTTATAGCGTTTATTCTTCTTCCAATAAACGGCGGTAACAGTTTGTTAGAATTTATCCAGCTAAGCACAATCTGGCTGTCAGTCCATAAAAATTCACTAGCTATAGGTATTTCTATTATATTCTTGATGTATGTTATTAATTTACTTCCTAGGTAGCATCCTAGTAGTTCGAGGCGAGGCATGTGTAACTTTTCCCTTTCTTCTTTAGGTACAACTTTAGATTTAGCCATTACGAACGCAGTACTTCTGTTGTTATTGTTCTCAGTCGTTAAATAGACTATTGCACCGTAGGCTAGCTTAGAAGCATCACTAAATCCATGTAGTTCGTAAATCGTCTTGTCTCTATTTATCTTTACAGTAATTCCCATGAAGCGTGGTACTTGTATTTCTTTTAAGCCTTTTAAATTTTCAACTAACTCTTCCCATTTTACCTGTAAATCATCTGGTAAGTTAGTATCCCATTTTATTTTTATATTCCACAACTCTTGTAGCAATAGTTTTATAGGTAAAATCAGAGGAGCAGAAAATCCGCATGGATCGTATATAGAAGCTATTGTACTCAATATCTTCCTTTTGGTCTGCGGTGCCTTAACTAGCTTGTCATCAAAAACTTCATCCTTCACATTCAATTTTAGAGAGTCATTTTCAGTATTCCATACTAATCCGAGAATTTTAGTTTCTGTATGGTGTTTACCTCTATGTTTTACAGGTATATTTTTGATGAATAACTTATCATTAGAAATCCAGTCTCTCATATTCATCGAGATTGTATTAAATATATTTTGAGTGTCATTGCAAAGTTGGATGGCTTCACTTGTTGAATCCGTTCCAGTCACAAAGTTGTCTACGTAGCACTTATCCACGATTTTAGGTACTAACTCTGGAGCAGTTTGTGAAACATGGTACTTCAAGGTTGCAGTCAATATGAAGGGGCTGGCTATTATCCCAAACGGAACTCGACAAAATCTCATTTGAATAATGTTGTCTATAGAGAGTGGTTTATTAGCATTCTTTATCCATAGAAATCTTGTTACATCCCTATCTTCTGTTTGAAGTTCTATCTGAAGGAATGCTTTTTCAACATCAGCTGTAATTCCGATTTTATGTGTCCTAAACTGAATAAGTAGTGCCACTAAGTCTCCAATCATTGATGGTCCTCTATACATATTTTCATTTAAGGATTTTCCTTCTTTTAGTTTGCCCGACGCGTCGTATACAATACGTCCCCTTTTATTTTCTTGTTTTACAATATGGTGAGCTAGATAGTGAATAGGCGGGACTCTTTGTTTATAAACATTGTCATCAGTTGGTTTCACAACTTCGATGATGCCATTTTTTAGTTGTTCATCTAGTATGACTTGATATTCCTTGAATGCATCTTCTTGAAGTCGCTGTAGTAGACCCTTCAATCTGCCATACGCTAGTCCGAAATTTGTTGGCAAATCTGGTGGAAATTGGATCCACGGCCATTTAACCATGTATCTTCCATTTTCATATTTAATAGTTTCATTGAAGTACTTAACAGCTTCTTCTTCCCTGGTTGTTTTCGGGTTATCTGTTATTCCAATACTTTCTAGTGACCACAGAAACGTGATGTCCATGTTCTTCAAAGGTAAGTCAGGTTCAGTATAATAAGCACATTCAGGATCGTGGTGTTGACAGTACGTGATTACTGATAGAGCATTCTCTACTACCTTTGTAGGAAGTCTTCCACTAATTATGTTACCAATTTCTGTTTCTATTACAAATAGGTTATTACTTAGTTTGTTTCTTTGTAGATATTATATCAAAGTAATAGTCGTTTCCTATTAAGATGTCAATCTTATTACCCAGCGTGCCATCATCCGACAAGATTTTGTCTGTCCATTTGCCTAACTCTGGTTTAGGAGGATCTACACCTCTCGAGATAAAAGGTACTTCATTGACATGTAGTGATATCCTTTTATTATTTTTAGTAATGATTTCTATTTCCACTCTGTTACTTCTATAATTGTGCGGCTTTTTGCTGGCAAAACCAAATATTGACAATGTATCGTGTCTGTGATGTCTTCTAAGATTGGTAGGTTTAATTTTCTAGATACTTGTTTTGTTATGTAAGATCTTTGTGAGCCACTATCTAGTAATACTCTACACTTCATTGCGATTCCTTCCTCTCTTTTATTCTCTAATGTCACTATTGCCGTTTGTAACATAGTCATTGAGTCGTTACTCGTAGAAGTCATTGTTGTAGATTTATCCTTTCCATTAAATTTTGTAGGACACAAAGACCTGTTATGAAATTTTGATTTACAATAAACACACTCTCTCTTCCTTGTACATTCTCTTGCTCTATGACCTTCAGATAGGCAGATAAAGCATTGATTCTTAAGTCTCGCTCTCCGTTCTTGTATATTTATGTATTCTCTACATTGGTCGGGGAAATGATCCTTTTCACAAAACACACATGATAATTTTCTGCATTTCAGTGCCTTAAATCCTTCATTCTTTTCTTTGTTATTTCCATTTATTTGTTCATGATTACGTTTTTCTTTATTTTGTTGGTTTCTTGATGTGCTTGGTGATTGTAATCGTCCCTTATACTTATTTCCTTGTCTGAATTCTTCTCTCTTCGTATTTTCTTTTCTTATATTATTTCTTTCTGTAAATCTGTTACGATACCCTTGTGTATTCTTTTTAAACTGTTGCTGTTGTCTATTTTTGGTTTCTGTAGTATGTAGAGTTTCCACTTTATTGTTTTCCATTTCTATACCAGATTTCTCTTGCTTTAGTCGATTAGCTTCATCCCTTGCCGATATAATGGTTTCCAAGTATTTTCTCTCATTTCCTCGACTGTTTCTTCTTTCATTTTCATTTTCATTTCATAGATAATGTCTTCAGGGAATTTATCCATTATAAGGTGTCTTAGGTGATTATGGTTGACATCTTCACCTAATGAATGTAAAACTCTTAGATTACGTTCAATTTCATTTAACACCATACGGCTTTCATTTATATGTTTTCCAATTTTAATATCTCTTAGAGCTCTATAATGAGCGTCTATTATCTGAGAATTCTTCCATACCTATCTTTTAAAAATCAAAAATCAAAATCAAAATAATATTTATTCAACATAGACCTTTACAGGCACTTATTGACGTCAACAAACAAAACAAGCTTAAGTAATAAAAAAAAAAAAAAAACAAAACCTTGTCCGTACGTACGAATAAGGAAAAAAAAAGAAAAAAATATTTGACTCGACACCTGTTCGGAAATTGGGAGAGCCTTCTCGAGAAGAACAGGCAAGAAACTCTGAAGGTCTATTTTTTATCTCCTCTTTTCAATGTTAATAATTATAATATATAATATAAAAATACAACATAGTATAAGATACAATCATACCTAATACGATTACAGTCGTATGTATGTTTACATACACATATAAAATAATACAATATTATAAATAATGTTACCAAACATGGCTCTATGAATAGTGTCCCTATTCCCAATAGTGTGATCATTAAGATAGTCACTTACTTTATAATAACCTTTACTCATGAGTGTCTTTTTGATATGGTTTTTAAATTTATATAAAGGCAAATCAATGACACCTTGCGGAAGTTTGTTAAACATAGATATACATTTCCCCAAGAACGAACAGCTAGTTTTATGGAGTCTGAACATTGGAACGGCAAGTTTATTTTTATTTCTGGTATTCACATTATGTAGATCACTGTTTTTATTGAATTTATTATAGTTACTATATACAAAAACTAAATTATCATATATATATTGACTAGCTAAAGTTAAAATATTAATTTCTTTGAACAATTCTTTTAGGGATTCTCTAGCCCGTAAACAGTAAATAGCACGAATCGCTCTTTTTTGTAAAAGGAAAATACTTTCAATGTTAGCCGCTGATCCCCATAGCAGCAGTCCATAGGACATAACACTATGAAAGTAGCTGAAATAACAATTCTTGCCGTTTCAACATTAGTTAAAAGTCTAATCTTTTTTACTGCGTACGCCGCTGAACTAAGTTTGATTGCCAAAGTTTCAATATGTGGATCCCACTGTAGTCGTGAATCTAACGTAATGCCTAAGAATTTAGTATTATTTACCAAGTCAATGACATCACCATTCATATTTAAACTAGTATCAACCTGCCTTACATTGGGCAAAGAGAATTTGATACATTTTGTTTTCTTAGAATTTAAAGACAAATTATTAGTTGTGAACCAAAACAGAACTCTCGAGAGAGCACTATTTACATCGTCATAACATTCCTTTTGTCTATCAACTTTGAATAGTAAAGAAGTATCATCTGCAAACAATACTGTCTCACACGATTCTGTAATGTAGTAAGGAAGGTCATTTATATATATTAGAAACAGTAGAGGACCCAATATTGATCCCTGGGGAACCCCCATAGTTATAGGCGAGCTAGCAGATTCTGATCTATTAATAACGACTTTCTGCAATCTGTCTGATAAATAAGATTTTAAAAGGCTAACAGCTCCATCCGAGACACCATAATGTCTAAGTTTACTTAAAAGCGTTTCATGACTCACACAGTCAAACGCTTTGGAAAGGTCGCAAAACACTCCAATTACATCCCGCTTGCCCTCCCATGCGTCAAAAATATGTTTCATAAGTGCAGTTCCGGCATCGGTAGTGGATCTACCTTTGGTAAAGCCGAATTGGCTTTCATGCATGAATCTGTTTGTTCTCAAGTGACCTATTAGTTGATTGTAAATAACTTTCTCGAAGATTTTGCTGAAAGTAGGTAATATGGATATAGGTCTAAAATTTGAGGGATCTTTTTTGTTACCCGATTTGAAAAGTGGTATTAATTTACTATATTTCATTAGATCAGGAAAGATACCCTCATCAATACAAGAATTAAAAATTTGTGCTAACAATGGGGCTAATTCATCGATGACAGATTGAATTATGTGAGTTGATATACCCCAGAGATCTTCAGTTTTCTTCTTGTTAAGTAAACGGAATGTTTTCTTAATTGAAGAAGCATCATTTAAAATAGTAATAGCAATATTATAATTACTGTTCGTAGTCTCGAGTCCATCTATGATTTTTCTAGGCTCATCCTTTAATGTTGACTTTAAGTAAAGAAGTTTGTCTACATCAGCAATCGGTCGCTCATGTATGTTTGATTTGAAAATGTCCCAGTATTCGGTCCATTTCAATATGTCGCCGTTGAACTCAGGCAGTATCAAGGTAGGTAATTTTGCACTGAACGTTTTTCCTAGTAAGATAGTAGGATCATTTTCTTTAGCTTTTAATTTGTGTTTTAATTCTATCAAAAATTCTTCCGCATTAATTTGAACTTCTGTCATACTTGATACTTCATCGCTGATGGTAGATTTACAACTTTAAAATATTCAATTAATTCACTTGAGAACCGTTTTATAATCATCTCTAATTTTGATGTACATATCTGAGCGACTTGTACATTCAAAGTTTCTAAAGTTTCTTTGCAAAATGTTTCCGCTGTAGTACTTAGATCTTTCATTTTAGACGTAAACAAAGTTAGACGGCGGAGTACCACCTCTTCCCTTTTTCATCCATTTTCTGTAATAGATATTCATAAAATGATGAGACACTTTACACAGATTTTGACTGAAAGTACCTTGACATAACCTATATTTTCTTAAACAGATCAAATCTAACTGTACTGAAGTATTTGGCTGGTTTATTTTTAACACACATAAATTTAAATAATAACAAAATTATGACAATCATTTTGTTATTTACTTTTATTTGTATTTTATTGGGCAATGATTTATGGTACCTATAATATAATTATATTATTATCTAATTTCCGTATTTTCATTTGTAAATAATTATATTTATTTCTATTACCAAAATTTAATTTCAAAATTATTCTTTTTATTTTATTTTTTTTTATTTATTTATTTTTTTTTTTATATAAATACATAATATACACAGAAAACACCCAGACCAAGACAAATAGACATGTTCATGCACACAAATATTTGTCCTGTGCGGGGGTCGAACCCGCGATCTCTGGCGCAGAAGGCAGGTAAGTACCTCTGCGCCAGAGTGGTCGTCACGTAATATTATTATGTATATGTCAGCGCTCCGGCTCTCTATTTCGTAACTCGATTTTATTACACTCAACAAATCTCGTGGGCGTATTTATAGTAGGTAATCTTAACGACACAATGGGCCTATTCGACACTTAACGAAAACAATTTTAATTACTTAACACTGGGCCAACGCAAACCTGCGTTCGGCGCACTCAAATTTCATAGGACTCAACCTTATACGATAAGTAAAAAAACAAACTCTTCCGAGAACCAAGCTATTAAGGTACCAAGGCCCCGCTCATGCGCCGACTTATTTAATATATTTTAAAGGTATTCCCTTATTTATCTTTTCATCGATTATTATTTATTACTTATTTAATACTCTCAATCTATATAGGTGTAAATTAGGTATCATTTAACAATTTAACAACTTACTTACGATATTCTCAAACCCACCGATTATTAATCATTCAAAGAATATTTTAACAAAGTTAATAGGTACTTACGTTCTTCATACAATGCCTATGTATGCATGACGTTATAGTATCAATTATTATTGCAATTTAGTAAGAATGTACGTACGTAACACTTGAAATAATGAAGATATAACAACTTATTGCTACAATTTGTATTCAGTACTTAATCAAATCATATTTACTGATGCCGTGTGTATGGCGGAAAGTTTGGCGGCAAGCCGACTTGTAAATTTCGTCAGAATACTCAGAATACGCTATAAATTTTACTTACAATAACCAGCAAACACGAACGGCACTCACACACTATTAAAACTTTGCGAATTTGTTATAAAACTCAATTATTTGAAACGCAAAATATACTTTTTAGCGATGTGAAAACACCGGCCATTAATTAAACGATACAAGACAAAGTAAAACGGAAGTACGTCGCTATTCGTTGGTCGTAGTCGCATGATTCAATATAACTGGAAATCTATCACTTTGATAAAAACAAAAACACAAATGTATATAAACCGAGTTATTTTGTTATTTACTCGAGTATTTAGAATTTAAATAAATCTAAAATAATTTTCCAAGTAATTATTTGATTTTTGTCATAAATAAGAACCGACTTTGGATTCGATAGGCATATGTTCACTTTGCGCGCCAACTTTGAAATGGTAAAAAATGTAATATATTTCTTAATGTTTAGGTTTTTTTTTTTTTTTTATACCAAACTTATAATTATGCTTAAAAATTAACATATCTTCACAAAACAATCCATTTCTTTCATCCTAAAAACGAGAAAACGAAAATAAATTTCTTCAACGAAATTCAATATTGTGACTGCTAGAGCCATCTATTGCTTTCAATTGGAATTAACGCTAATTCCATTACTTATCTTGATTTTCTTTTTGCAAGTGTTATAGGATGTATAAATTATTCAAATTTTGTTCATGGTTATCTTTATGATATTTCTTAGTCATCACAAACCTATTTTAGACCAATATTCGCTTCCTACAAGGACCCTCCGGGCACAAAAGAAAAAATGTTTGTGATTTTTCTTCAACATATAATTTTATCCAATTAAGTCTGCCAACTTTAGAATAATCTAAGTTCACATGCTCTTAAAGATACTCGTCCACTTGCAGCTCCACTGCATACCTCCACCATATCGCGCCGGCAAAGAAAGAAAGACTTGACGATAGTTGGTGGGCGGTGTAGAGGAAGAATCCACCACCACAGTGCGGAGTAATCTTCCTTCATCTGCTTCACATTAATTATAGGAAATTGTGACTTACTTGTCCTGGATTCGTTGTCTACCGGTTACCCACAAGCTGGACTAGTATGAACAGGAGTGGTAACTTGTTTGCCACTGGTCGATTTGTAACAGCTGACTGGCCCACAGTGGCATAGCCCGTCAGCTATAGTTATCTGGATAGCTCCACCTGTATTTACATTCAACATGAGCATAAAGATTTCTCCACAGGTCCAGCATTGACCTTTACTGTCACATAAACATCAACACATAGTTTAATCATTATCAACTTTAAAGTATCACACCACTGTGTGTGATCTCTATTAGTCTATCATCAGTACGTACAACCCCATTGTAGCGAGGCGGACGTCTCCGCACCATAATCGCTCACTTACTTTTGCTAATGTGTACACAAGTAGACTCTCATAGACCCGGATCTAGCCACCCCAAATGGGTGCCAGATTTGGTCACCGGGTCACCTGGCTTTACATACGCACACCATGATAGACGACACGAATTTCACAGGTAATTCTCTTACACCATACGGGCTCATCTCCAATCTTTACAGTGTCCCAACATAACTGCAAAACAACATATTGCTCATTATATATGTAAATACATAACCATACGAACTGAACAGAATGTAATAGTGTCCTGAGGAGAATCTTCATACTCAACTTAGGTCTCACAGCCTCTTTGCTCGTCGTAGCGCACAACACGCGCAGCCCGTGCCCGCAGCCCGCGAAAACTACTTTCAATTGAAATGCTAAGTTTTGGTTGTCATTTTACCATAGACAATGTTCTCTACTTTGATGCTAGGGCTGTGCATAGTCAATACGTATCAACTCACCTAGTAACTCGCGGATGCCGCAACAATGCTTATAGGTATTGTGATTCACTACATTTTCTATAAATTTATGAATGATGTATAATAAGATTTGATGTATTTTTGTTACAACTACTTTTCCACTTATCTATGAAGTAACTGTCGCAATCAAGTCTTTTAATTTAAATAATTATAACAATACTTTTACATTTTTATCATATTGAATACATTTTTTTTATTCGATTAAATCAATCTTGGCATTTGTGACAATAAATATTGGCCATATCAATAATAATATTGACATTGCTGGTAAAAATTAGGTCTAATTCGATATGCAGATTTGCATAGCTTATATGAGTAGAAATCATTGATGACTGGCAGAGATAATGCGATGTTTTGTCAACAAATAATAGCTTGTGACACTCTGTTAATAATAAAGACGTCTGCAAATCTCGCTGCAGTGGGAGCATGGAATTCTTGATAGCTATTTTGATAGTTAAAATCAACATATTGGACAAAAATCTAAAAATTTTGATTAATATTCTTTCGCAGGCATAAGAATGGATGCTTTTGTAGATTTATATGTCGATTGACAAGTCTATGGTCACACACCGGTTAATTAATATATCGGTAACTTGAAAAAAAATAGTAGAACATGAAAACAACCATGAAATTTTGAAAGTAAATGAAAATTGGACTTAATAAAAAACCCGAAAAAGCTTTATAAACTTATCTTTTTTACTGTTTAACTCATCTTATTTTGAAGAAACCTACTAATGAAAAGACAGCATGGTTTGAAGAACCCAGCCTATGAAATAAAAAAATTGTGTCCTAATGTCAAACGTCAGACGTCACGTCAAAAGAAAAATTACGTAAATTATGATTTCGTTTTTAAGTGTAATTTGATGCTGTATATTTGTAAGTTAAATGTTTTAACTAAAATACTTAGGATGATTTATTATTTCGGATTGTATTAGATTCTTAGATTGTAATATGGTAAATAAATAAGCACTCTTATTTCAGATGACAATGCTAGCCATCAAAGCAATAGGAGCTTCTGCTCCAGGTGCGATTCTATCTACCATTAAGAAAGGAGCATTTGCACCAGTAGTTGCTCAAGTACGTCAAACTCATGCGCCGGTGCCTAGTACAACTGACAAACGCCCATACTCACCATTTCAAGATGCAACAAACATGGCAGAATATGCAGTAGCCAGACTTGATGATTTACTGAACTGGGGGCGAAAAGGTTCAATTTGGCCAATGACATTTGGCTTAGCTTGTTGTGCTGTAGAGATGATGCACTTTGCAGCACCTAGATATGACATGGACAGGTTAGATTTTCTTATTTTATTGTTCGCTGACACAATACATTTTTGTTTGATAATCACTGACAATGAGAAAAAATAATGCTTTGGTATTTTTCTATATGGTAGATTAAATTTTCATCTGTTTGCCCAAACACAATTTTTAAAAGAGGTAATCTATTATTAGTTTTCACAATCAGTGTAAATGCCAAAGCGTAATACAAATTTTATTGTACAAGAAAGATCAAATCAAATTAAAATGTATGTTGAAAACAGTCTTTTAGATGAATCCAGTTTTAATTATGACATTATAGTACTCAATGTGTTAAAAGGAGATCTCTATATTTGAGATATTGCACATAACATTTTATATACACAGTATAAAAATATTCTTATTGAAAACTAAAACTGTATTGTTTTGATGATTTTTAGAGGGATATCTGTCTATATATTTGAGATACTGTATATAATATTTCATAAACATAGTAGTACCTTTACTGAAAACTAAACCTTCAAATTCTTTCTATTACTTTTTTTAGGAACTATCTGATGATTGTTTTGATTTTATGGGAAATCAATAATTAAGGAAGTATTAACTGTATTTTTTTACAATGCCATAAATCTGCCACATGTTATGAAGAAACTAGCCATTTGTCAACAATTATTTTAGAATTTTTGGCATTGATGAATTGGAAAATAATCTGACTGCTAATTAGTAAATATTATGATTTTATGGGAAATCAATAATTATGGAAGTATTCATTGTATTTTTTTACAATGCCATAAATCTGCCACATGTTATGAAGAAACTAGCCATTTGTAAACAACTATTTCAGAATTAATGGCATTGATGAATTGGAAAATAATCTGCCTACTAATTAGTAAATATTATTGCATCTGGAATGTTTACTAATATATTCCTTTCAGATATGGTGTTGTATTTCGTGCATCACCTCGCCAATCAGATGTCATGATTGTTGCTGGCACATTAACTAACAAAATGGCACCTGCTCTACGAAAAGTGTATGATCAAATGCCGGATCCTAGATGGGTTATTTCTATGGGTAGTTGTGCCAATGGTGGTGGATATTATCATTACTCTTACTCAGTTGTAAGGTGAGATATATTTTTATAAACAAGATTAAATTTTAGTTTAATAAATAATGCTTAACAATGAATTCCTATTTAGGATATCATGAAGTAAACAAAAAATAGTGTAACAAGTGTAAAATTGGTTCAGTTATTCCACTTAGTGATTTACCTATTCTAAATTATTATTCAAGTTAATCAATCTAGTTGCATTCTAATTTAATATCAATTAAAACACAATAAAATATTACAATGATTGAGATATTAAAATCTACAGTTTCATTTAAGGCTTTCAAAATCAAATTTATACATTATTTTAAATAGTAATCAATAAAAACTGAGTTTATATGTTTATTAAACGAATTTTTTGCGAAATATCTAATATAAACAATTTGACAAAGGTATGTTACAAATCTTGAATAGATAATAGGCAGATTATTCACTTTGGTAGCATACGAGGGGCGGTCAAAAAGTTCGCGGAATGGCGGGGTTGGCGGGGTTGGCGGGGTGAGGTCGCTCCTCCAGGTAGCCGATACTTGAGTAACTCATAATTACTATATATGCCAATTTCTAGCCTAATTGGGTCATTAGCTTTCGAGTTACAAACGAGTAAACAAGTAAATCGGGAACAAACTAGCCTCTATGGAGAAAATTGAACATCGCGCCGTCGTAAAGTTCCTCACCAAACAAGGAAAAACGCCTCAAACTATTTTGCAAGAGATGTTAGCTGTTTACGGAGACTCTGCTCCTGGTAAAACCATGATTTACAAATGGCACGGCCTTTTCAAGCAAGGAAGGGAGTCAATTGAAGATGATCCTCGACCTGGACGGCCCATTGAGGCCACTACGCCGGAAATCATTGAAAAAGTTGAAAAACTTGTATTGGAAGACGGAAGGTTGAAGAAGAAACAACTTGCAGCATCAGTTGGAGTATCAGAAACCACAATTTTAAATATTCTTCATCAACATCTTGGCATGAGTAAAGTGTATTCAAGGTGGGTCCCGAGAATGCTCACGCCGCTGCAAAAACGTGAGCGCGTCAACTGTTCCGCGAGTTTTTGGACCGCTGTGGAGAAGATAGGGAAGAAATTATGGCCCGAATTGTAACCGGTGATGAAACTTGGGTTCACCACTATGAGCCTGAGTCAAAGCAGGAGTCGATGCAGTGGCACAAAAAGGCACACCACCCCCTAAAAAATTTAAAGTGTCGCAATCGGCCGGAAAGATCATGGCGACCGATTAAAAGAAGCTATTAAAGAAAAAAGAAGAGGAAAACTGACAAAAGGTGTACTCCTTTTGCACGACAACGCGCCCGTTCACACGAGTCATGTTGCGACGGCTGCCATTCATCGATGCGGTTTTGAACAACTACGCCATCCACCCTACAGTCCAGACCTGGCCCCTAGCGATTTTTATTTATTCCCAAAGATGAAGAAAGAGCTGCGTGGAAAAAAATTTAGAGACGATGATGAAGTCAAGTCGGCGATTTCGGCGTATTTTGACGCCCAAGACAAAACCTATTTTTTTCGACGGTATTAATAAGTTATATGCCAGATCCGAAAAATGTATTCGTATTAAGGGGGAATATATTGAAAAGGAAAAATAACATAATGTATCATTTCATCCTTTTTCCCAGTCATTCCGCGAACTTTTTGACCTCCCCTCGTATATTCCCAAGTGATGATTCGTTTGATAGAAATTTTAAATCTTTGATTTATGTCTGAATATCAATCTCAATGATTTATAAATTTAGTTCAAGGTGACAATAAACTTTGCAATTGCATTACAAATTACTATTTACTGTTTTAAACAGTATAGGAGCCAAATATAGGTCAACATGTAAAGCTTGATGAGTTGCTATGTAAACAATATAAATATATTGATATGAAAAATCACTGATAAACAAAACTAATTATATCTATGTTTTAGGGGTTGTGACCGAATTGTACCTGTAGATATCTATGTTCCTGGATGTCCTCCAACTGCCGAAGCACTGCTATATGGTGTTCTGCAACTTCAAAAGAAAATTAAAAGAATGAAAACTGTTCAAATATGGTACAGGAAATAAGTAATACCTGACACTAGTAGAAAAAATCAATATTAGGCAGTAATATTTTATCTTTATTTTACATATAACTTTATCAAAGTTTAGTTAATAAAATTAAGCAATCCTTTTAAAATGTTTTATTTAAATAAATAAATTGTTAGAATGTAATAAAATAATATAATAATGCAAATCACGGCAATTTATAAATACTGATTAAAATTCTGGGAGATTTAAACCATCAACATTTCATTGCTCTGCTCTAATCTTCAAAAACTAATTATTAATTAACTCATATGTAGCTGGTACTGTATGGCATGGGTTTCTTGTTTGATAAACATCTGAACAGTTCTGTATAATTAGTTTTTCTACGTTTTTACTCCCTTTAAAGAGTACAAAATATCTGTAACTATCCTTAGCTTAAACTATCCATTTTCCTAACCAATTGAGGTGGCTCAACCAGAATGACCTACTGACTAAACTCAGCCTAAGCCTTAGCCATATGGACTTCAATGGAAGAGACCCTGTTCTCATGTTGTAAGCAACTTGAAAAAAGGGAAGAACGAAAGGACCGAGAACTGACAATCAAAATCTTTCACACAAAAACATTGTTGTCATTAATATGTAATTTTTTGTGAAACTAATATTAAGAGCCTCGTTCACCATCTCCAAGTAAAGTGGCGACTAGTTACTTCCCAGTTAACGCTTACTGGCAAGTAAATGTTCCAAGTAACTTCTCTCAATTTCACAAACGAAAACAAACCTTCAAGTAACAAATCACTGATTAAGTGAATGACGAACGAAACATTCGTTAAAAATCGTTCAATAATATGTCAAAATGTCAGATTTCATATGTCATTCAAACGTCAATTTATAATACGATTTGCACGTGTGATGTTTGGTTAGTTTATTTAATTTTTTTTTTAACTTATTTTTTATAAGGATATTTTATATAACATTGTTTTATTTTAGAAGGGATAACATTATGTACTATTCTTTGACATTGATTTATAGGTTACCTTTAATTTCACTAGAAAGGAAATTTGGTAAATCAGTAGAATAAAAAAAGACATACAACTCACCTTTATGTTTTAGTTATTATTTTGTTTTTATTACTGCAAATTTCGACAGGCGAAACCTAGCAAAGAAATCAGTTTCATTCGGGTCGGTGAAATAATCAAGGCGGAATTTAAATACACGAATTCTCGGCATCAGCTGCATTGAAGAATTTTCAATTTCGTCTAGTTCATGATCAATTAAATCATATAAGTCCATTTTTAATAACTAATTTAGGATGTACGTAAATAAATATACGCGTGTGTGTTATTTTAACCGTCAAGTAAACGCGTTAATTGGCAGATGATGTGGCAAGTAAGTTACTCGTCAGTTAATCCTATAATTAACGCTACCCGAAAGTCGTGAAATTGACAATCTAACTTACTGGCTACTTTAACTGTCAATTAGCCTACTCGACACTTTACTTGGAGATGGTGAAAGAGGCCCTAAGTCTGTTATTGTTTATTAAGTCGGTTATTGTTTATGTCCAATCGTGTTTATGTCAATGTTTGAATTGTGTTAATAATTGTAAGTTTCTAAATAAGGGGGCGTCCATTAATTACGTGAAATGTTCAAGGGGTGGAGAGGTCTTCGCTCTTGATAGAACTAACGTGGAACCCAGCGTTATAAACCCATAATTGGCGTTTGTAAAAAACAATGTTGGTTGGTATACGGGGCAAAGGAACAGTATTTTCTAAATCGTATGTTAAGCATCTAAACTTGGAATCGGTTTTAGCACGTGCTAAGTCTGGAGACATTTGGTAACGAAGATCTTCCGCTCTCATTTGATGAGCATCTCTTTCCTAGATTAATAACTTTATTTCCTACGGTACACAAGATTTCTTTATCTCAAGGGCAAATGTATCAAATCTCTTACATGTATCTTTTTTTCAAAGATTTACAGCGAAGATTAAAATTCGTGAAAAAATTTGCGTTTTGGTATAGCTAAAGAGACATGGTTCTTCTCACTGTTGTATACTTTTATCAACTCTGTAAGAACTTTTAATTCTGTAACCTATTTGAGGCGTTTCAGTGATTTGTTAAAGTGGCATAACGAATCAAAATTAATTCTTAGAAAGGATCTAAACTCTTAAGTTGATTTTGGTTTCTGACATTATCAACATACTCTTAGAAGGTACAGAAACGATTCAAGTGGCCTGAATTCATTCAGCAAAAATATATTTTGTGTGCTTTCCATACTGTGTATTGAGTCGAGACAGCAAGAAAAACTAGTGTCCGAATACATTTTAACAGTTTTCAGTACACTGTAGAATCAGGCCTCAGAAGAACGATGGCTGGGTTACCTCAATTTTTACCAAAGAGTGGTCAAACTACGTCCAAATATTGAAGTCCACGACCACTGACTCCCAGATAGAACTGCCTTCAGCATGACC
>JAYEAL010000420.1:0-21294 GCA_036419045.1 Scirpophaga incertulas
ACAAGCTTTACCATAGTAAGTAAGCAATAAAGCCATCATAGACCACAGACAAAAGTCGAACAGGCCTGAACAAGTTGTCAAAATACTATCAGTCCTCTCATTAAGGCATCTGAAGGATAAAGCTAGAATAAGCAAGGGACAAAGGGAAAACCACGTTAATTTCAATTACTCACTTTAAAAGCGAATGTACCTACGTTAATTCCAAGAACCTGTGAAACCGCACTAGTATTCACTTTCACGTTATTATTCAACTTATCAAGTTAACTGAAACACAGACTATTAAACGGGATGTGCACTTCAATCGCAACGTATCTTAGTTCAGGCGCACTCCGTATTTGCTGAGTAAATTAGATTCTGTGTTTAGCTTGAAGCTGCAATAACATCGAAGCGATATAACGGATGCACATATTAAACTATCGGTGATTCCATAGTATAAGAAAAAAAATAGGAAGCGCTTCACATATGTTCATTGTCTCAAGTTGTTTATAGTATTTTAGGAAAATGTTGAATAAGAAGCGGTAAAAAACGCGCGACGAGCTTTTTTGATGTACAGACATATCATATTCTTCGCAGGATTAGTATTTATATAAGCGAAGCATATCCATACTAATATTATAAATGGGAAAGTGTCTGTCTGTTTGTCCGTCTTTCACGGCAAAACGGAGATAGTTGAAGGGATGAAGAGTACATAGGCTACTTTTTATCTCGGAAAAATCGACAGATCCCACAGAATGCGCAATAAAGGCTTCGCTCAAAAACTACTGCACAGATTTTCATGCGGTTTTCATCAAGAGATAGAGTGATTCTTGTGCAAGGTTTTGCGGTATTTTTTATCTCGGAAAAACGGATAGTCCCACGGGAAACGCGATAAAACCTTCGCGCCATAAACCGATTTCCGCGCATATGTAGCCGTGGGCAAAAGCTATGACCCACATTCCAGTCATGAAATCTTGCGCCCCGATTCAATAGATAATCCACTTTTTCTATGAAAGAGAAGAAAAATTATTATGATTTAAAATACGTTTGTCAACATTATGTTTTATTAATATTTCAGACGACATGAGTGGTTATAGACTGTCGGACGGGAAGATCTTCTAACAAAGTTTATGGATGATAAAACACGACAACAATACAGAATCTGTGAGGATCACTCTGAAATAACGTGTATTAAGCTTTCTTAAAACATAACTGTAAAATATTTACTCGACAATGCGTTTCCAAATCTCAACTTGCCGTCAAATGACGGTGCATGTTTGGGTTCGAGCCAATGCCAACGTGCGAATGTGTCGACTAAAGTACTAAATCAGGACATTCAAGTCATACCTATATTTTAGACATCTTCAAGTTAGTTACATACATACTTAGTTACAAGTGAAGCTAATATAAGCGTCTTAAAAATAGCCTATTTTAATAAAAAATGTGAAAAAAGAACATTAATATTTTTTATTTATTCAATTGTGCCAACCCTACCAAAATAGGTATAAATTTTGCTAGCTCTTTAGAAGCTTTGACTCTGTCCGTTTCTTTACTCTATGTGATAGCGAATCGCAGAATAATCGTCATTTATCTTGACTTAACTTTACTTTTCTGTGCTTACGAAAAGTCAATGTATTTACCGGTAAAAAATAATCGCCGTTATTTGATGCAAAATATAATAACAATATTGCATATCCAGTATGAAAAAAAAGTGAAGAAGTTGAATTGTTGACAAATATTATTTCTTAACTATTCCCAACGGTACAAGTAATATCTACCATATTTTACTAAGCAATCATAGTAAATAATACAAGGATATGTTCTTACATTAGTTACTTGCAATGTTTACATTCATATACAATTTTTCCTTACTTTATTCATCCATGGAGCAGTGGCAAGTTAGCCTACTTTTTTGCTTATACTATGCTATCGGTGACACGCGATTGATGGGGCAATTGTACAATATCTGTGTGTCCAGTCCAGGAATTAGAGAATTATCACACGGAATGGTCTAATTACGTACAGATTTGTCCAAGTTCACTATTTCTGTTTCACGTATTTGCTATTCGATTTTGCAGAGTACTTAATTAAATTACGATTTTCAATTTATTTTTTAAAACATTTGTCTAAATACGTCAACTACTAATCCATCTTTAATAATCATCGTATAAAAATTTTACAAAAATATTTTATTTTATTTTATTTTATTTTATTTGGAAAACTAACAGTACTTAATAACTATTTAACATCTACTTATAATACTACGGACTATTTACGAGTTTTCGCATATAAAATATATTATATATATTTATCTTTATGCCCCGTATCACTCATCCACAGGATTGAAACGTTCGAATTGTAACTATATAGATAGACAGATAGACTTCATATTTGCATTATGGACTTGCGGTCAAGGAAAACATCTTATGGCCAACTTTTCTCTATGGGATATAATATACAGTACAGAATAGAATAATATTAATGCAATTAAACTTTACACTTATCTATACATATAATAAGACAGTAAAAATATTTTGTCTGTACATTTAGTATTTTTGACTGAAATGGATAGAGGGGCACTTAAATAGATTATTAGAAAGCAAAAAAAAATTTTTTGGAATTTTTTGTCTGTCTGTCTGTATGTTTGTTCACGTTTATCTCCGAAAGTACTGAACCGATTTGCTTGAAACTTTCACTATTTGCTTTGTTTTAACTCAGAATAATATCAAAATCGGTTCATTAAAAAAAGTTATCGTCATTTTAATGAACTCAAGGCATGATAATATTGCGAATTATATAATGTACACCATTCTTACATAAGTTACATGGGAAATTTAAAATCTAAAGACAATTCATCATCATGATACAATACATACATAAGATAACGTCTTTATCCCCTGCGGGGTAGACAGAGCCACAGGTTATAAGACCCCAAAGGCCACGTTTAGCATGTTCGTGGGCAGTGAGATGGAACAGGGAACCAAAATACGATGAAACGAAACCAGTTTTTATCAAAATAATATGATAAATGCGAAAGTTTGTTTGTTTATTACCTCTTCACGCTTAATCTATACATATAATAGAACAGAAAAAATATTTAAGTGTAAATCAGTTTCATTACGCATGTTAGTTTTTTCATAAATCACTAGATGGCGCTGTTTCATTTAATCAATTTCTACAACGCGCTATTGTAGTTTTTTCAAATAAAGCCTAATAAAGGAATGTGTTTCGACATAAGGCGAAAATCTCCTTCGTATCTTTTCATGATCTTTGCGCTGAGAATCGAATAGGAAATTTTCTGTGAATTGGTATATAAAGGAATTCTTTGAGTTTACCTCAAGGAATTGCTTTATACCAAAAATATTTTAATCGGTAAAATCGTATATTAATATGATTTGTGTATCAATAACATTCAACTCGAAATTTACGCAGACGAAGTCGCGGGCAACAGCTAGTACACTATATATGTTTAATTTCGAAACGAAGGGGTGATATCCCATATTCCAAATTGTTAAGAATAAATCCAATTATAAAATATATAAATCCTATACTGAAACGTCGCCCTTAAACAATATACGTACACGTTAATAAGAATTAAAAATCGAAAAAATGTATTAAAAATCGACCAACTCGTATAAGACAGGAATGGCGATGGGTATTTTGAGGGAGATATTCCCGGTCATTTGATCTCATTGAGTGGTGACATCGGTAGACCCGCCCTTTCACCTGATTTAAATCGATGCGATTTTTTACTCTGGGGGTACATCAAGTCAAAGATATACATGAATCACCCTCGATCTATTGAACAACTTAAAGACGCAATTCGTCAAGAAATTATTGCTACTCCACATGAAATCATTCAACGAGTTATGAAAAACTTCCGGTATCGCTTTGGCCAGTGTGTGGGCAATAAAGGATCTCATTTGACCAATAAATTTTTTAAAAGATAATAAAATGACATATATACCTAATTATATATAACCATTATATAGGTACCTAATGATAATGATTTTGGTTAGAAAATATCAAATTAACTATAAATTTTTGTAATTACACCACTACAAAATTGCGAAAAATAGTAAATTGAAATTCTACTTTTTATATATCGCAACTTTTTTTTTGTTGCCCTGAGTAAAACTACGTCGACACGCTGCGACGCATTCGTCGCCACGTACATGTCGGCCAGGATGTCGAATGGGGGGGAGCGTCCCAGAAGCGTCGCCGCCTCGTACCAGATGGAGAATACATTTCGCAACTTACTTAAAACTTATGCACTAAGCCAATAACTAAAATAACATTCATGAAATTCGAGTACTACCTTTCGTTAGTACGAAATATTTGGAAGTAATTTTATAATTTGGATTCATTTCTATACATTGCCATTAGATATGGAAATGATTTTGCAAACGAATCGCACGCGAATGACGCTTTGTGTCGCGCTTTGACTCTGACATAGCATGGACGAAAGAGATATTAGTCCCGAAGTAAGCTCCTCTCGCTTAAAGTGTAAATATAAGTTGGTTAGTTAGCTCATCACCAAAACATTACAATGCTCTTTTCGTGACTAAATAACACCATATTTTCCACCAATTTTTGACAGACCACCTTTTTTCAGAAAGTCACCAAGGATGGACCACACCACCGCGAGACTTCTGTGACTTCTGTGTATTTTCAAACGGACATAATTTTGTATACAGGTTACTCCTTTTTCACAAAAAGTAGACTTTTTTTCACCAATTTTCGACAGACCACAATTTTTGTCAGTGATGCGGGATGGATCATTCCACTGCGGGGTGCTTGCACCCCGCGGCAAGCAAGCGACGTCTAGTACGTACTATATAGTTCTTTGGACTCGATATACAAATATGGACCTGAAGAAGCTTCTAATCCAACTAACGACGTTGGACTACTTTATTTTAAGTGCACAATAGGACATTAGTTCCGAGTTCTATAACTATCGGCAAGAAGACCATTCATGTTGGCTGTACAAGTTCCATTGTCAATAGTCGGCTTCGACCAAGATCTCGCCGGGTCGCTTTTGTCGCCACAGGAAATTGGATATCATTGTTTATGTGTTTCGGGGGACAGGAGTAAAGTTGCTAATGAAACCGCCACTGTCCCGAGACGCTAACAGTTCCATTGTTAACCAGAATTACAAAGGAAATGACTAAATGTTGATTTAGCATTTATATGTTTTCGTAAACGTCGAAGCTTCGAGTTATCAATTTTAAGTTTGAGTTTGTGTATTTAATCGTTCTTCGATACTTCGAATTTCTTTTCGTATTATCTTAAAAAAGGATTATTAATAAACATCTAAAATTTTCTACCTTAGACCTTTAGCTCTGTCGATGTACAAATACCTAGTGAATTTTCTTGAACTTTCTAATTAAATAAAAAAAAACATAATGTGATTTATACACATAGTATATGGTGAGAAATAAGTACATCTCAGCAAATGCTTTATGATTTTCCTTAGGCTGATAGATAGATAGATAAATTCTTTATTGCTCACAATAACAAAAGAAACATTAAACAACATACAGGTATTACATAAATTACATTGTGGGCAAAGGCGGTCTTATCGCTTAGAGCGATCTCTTCCAGACAACCTTTAGAGTGGAATTTTAAAGTATGGCAGTGTACCATCATTTATAACATTAAAAGTTAAACATAAAAAAATTCAACATAGCACCAAATTAAATTTACCAGTAGTTAAACTTATATTTATATACACCTACATTAAATTATATACCTACATAAATAAATAATAGTAATAAATAAGAATATAATAAATATATAATGACAAAGATAGATAAACTGATTTATAAATATTTATTTAAAAACAAAATAATTAGACAGCAAGTTGAGAAACGTTTGCTTTGTAACTTGCCTAGGTAACTCTTCATAAAGTTGATAATCATTATGTCAATGTAACAAAACATTACTATTGTACAAAATCGCGAACAGTAATTAAGTCGAAATCAAAGAGGACAAATCAAATTGGATACCGGTGGTCGCTGAATGCATAACAATCGTATCACGTCGGTGCCGCGCGCTGAATAAACAATCCGGGACAACTTCACTGATCCGCTCCCCTACTACGGATTATTTCCGTATAATACAAAAAAAAACCAATAAATTTTAAATAATCAGCTAAGTATGTGGTAACCACATTTAAATAATTATTTACATGTTGAGCCATCCATTTCTTCCTGTAGATGTTGTAAGATCCCTTTATCCACGTGGTGTTTTATGCAATAACGTCAATTTGAACGAAAGATTAAATACTAAAATAAAATCCTAGGCTAAAAGGGATGGTATTATTGAGCACATAAATTGCCATCCATTTTAAATTGTATTTAAGCTGATAGATATAAGTTGGAACTCATTTGACGGTCTCCGTAGCCTAGATTCATATCTGGTTCAGTGCCATAGAGGTTCATTCAAAAGTATACAAAAAATAGATACTTGGTATCAGTCAATTAAATGATATAATTTTTTAAGAGATCCATGCAGTGCACTGAATAATATGATGGTTTTCTTTCTTATGTAGTATTTCCGAGATTTATTTTTTTATAGGATAGGGCAGCAAACGAGCAAATGGATCACCTGATGGTAAGCGATAGCCGTTGGCCATGGACACCCGCAACACCAGAGGAGTCACAGATGCGTTGCCAGCCTTTTAAAAGGAAATAAGCGGGGAAGGGGGGTTGAGCCTTCGGTACCCTCACTCACTCGGCGAAACACAGCGCAAGCGCTTTTTTACGCCGGTTTTCTGTGAGGCCGTGGTATCACTCCGGTCAAACCGGCCCAATTCGTGCCGAAGCATGGCTCCCCCACGGTATATAGATCCGACTATTTTGACTTTTTTATACTCACTATTCGTAGAATTGATGTTTTCGTGTCGTAAGTGGCGATAACAGCGTCACATAAATTTTGAGGAATTGTGGCAACTTTTAGGCAAATTTGAGTGAAATTTTCATGTGATGAATAGAATTCGAGTTTCAGTAGTAATAGACAAAGTTGATCTCAATTTACATGTAACATGACGTGTGCTATGGATAACTACGTAGTCACTTGTATGCTGGAGATCGCTTGTTTAAGCAAACTTGGCTTAGATACCGTGGTTCCTACTTAGTTATAGATTGGGAATATTGGTTAGGTATTAGGTTGGTAGTCCATGAGTAGTGAATTTGAATATAAAACACACTTGCTTTGTAGTTCAGGGCACTTTTAGAAGTATAAGCGTAATTTCTATGTTTATCTGATGAAATTACCTTAAAATACATTTCTTAATTTTTTTCGACATTTGCTAAGAATCATTAATAATAATATTTAATTTTAATAACTTTACAGAAAAGTGTATCAAAGATTTAAAAAATAACTTGCTTACTTTTTCTGTCTAATAAAAGAAGAAATTTGATTATTATTTGACTGAACACTCTTACTTATCTTATTTACATTCTTAGTATACATATCCTTCCATACTATAAGTCTTCCTTTGCCTTTTCACTGTCGATATTATCTCGATAACTATTTCCAGTACATAAGGTTATACTATCCTCGTCTAATGATAATGTAATAATAACTGACTATAGAGAGACTAATACGAAGTGTGTAAGGGTTTAAAAGCCGAAGCCAACTTACAGATAGAAAGTGGAGAACCTATGTCCAGCAGTGGACGTCTCTAAGCTGAGACGATGCCGATAGAGTAGGGATACATAAACGCTCTCTAAAGGGTATGTAGGAATAGTGCATTTCATGAAAAAGCATTTATCCCTGGTGACTGATATTCTAACCAGTTGAAGTCTAAGGTGGAAATTCGATATATTGTCAACTTAAAACGATCTGGACTATTATATAGTAAACTGCGAACAGAAAAAGATGTATAAATATTTTCAATCCTTTGCAGTATTCTATATAATATTAGAAGCAAAATGCTTCCTAGTAGTGGCTTCATAAAATTTTTCGCACACATCGATAGTGTAAAGGAGATTGTGACTCCGAACTTACTTAAATCAGCAATTGAACAGTTTCTAACCCAAAAAAAAATTAAAAATTTTTTATTTTAAAATTATACCTACTAATCGATAACGCAACGATTGTTTACAAAATCTGTCCATCGATAGCTAAAAACCATCCATGTTCATAAGTTCATAAGTAATAAGTGACACTATCTGTTTTGATGCCAAAACAAACAACTTACATCTTATAAATAATTCATAAGCTCAAATTATTTACAGGGTGCGTTTCGAACCTAAGCACAGTATCTAAGTAAGTAATAAATTTTTCAAAAAGCGATAGATTGCTCAAGCCAAGTATTTTCTAAATGAAAAAGTTTTGCCAATAAATATTCAGAGGTTGTGGTGTAGGAATTTAGAAAAACATTTTAGCCAGTAAGCTCGTCGCAACAGGGCTTTACCTATTGAAAAGAACGAACAAGTTTCCTATTATAAACCGGCGATCATACTGTTTTTAATAATACGTTATTGTCCGTCAATATATTTCATAACCGATTTATATTTTTTTTATATTAAATCCCGTAAATAATTATTTTATTGTAAACTAAATTTAAATAATAAGGCCAGGTCAGAAGTACCCGCAATCGTCGAGCATGTATGAGGAATGTTATGAAAGTAGATGAAGCGAAAGAGATATGTAAGGACCGTAGCAAGTGAAGGACGTAATCTCTGCCTACCCCGTGGGAAAAAGGCGTGAGTGTATGTATGTATGTAAATTTAAATAACTAATAAGTACTTGACTAGATATAAAGCTAGATATAAGACTAGTCTAACTGACCGTCGCCAATGGGTGTGTCGGTAGTATTACTACACTGTATAGTAAGTAATACTTATTATTTGACCAAAGAAATTACCTGCATATTGTTTCTTTCGTTCGTTGCTTCTGCCAAACAAGCAGCAAGAAATTCTTCTTAAAAAATTCAAGGTGCTCCTGGCCGTCTCCACTTCAAAAGGCTGAAATATATTACTTATTATATTGTAAGGAGTAAAAGTAATAGGAGTAGGGGGCGCCCGCACTTTGCCTATAAAAGGCCGGGTGCTTGGTCGCTCGCGCTACCCGTCAATACCACCAACTGTGAGCCTGTCACAGGCAACACTAATCAATACCGGCAGAGGATTCGTAGACCGCGACATGTCCTTAGCGACCCTCCCAACCAACTCACGCAGGAAATTCTAGACCTGCAAGCGGCGGCGTCTGAGCCGTCGCTCCCCCTTGTCAACCCCTAAACGGCAGCCTTCTGCTTAGCCTGAATAGGTTCTCATCAATACTGGCCGGTCCCACTCTGGAGATCCGTGCCTTCTTCTAGCGCATATACCCTCACCATGGGGTAGCGCTAACCGTGCCTCTCCTGAGGTGCGGCCCTCTCGTCAATAAAGCCAGTAGGGTCAATAGGACCAAAGGCTAGGCTGAGTTTAGTCGGTAGGTCTGTGTAGTCGAGCCCGTCTCGACAAAACACCGTCGCTCGCGCTCTCTTAGCTCTTGGACATCGGACCGGTCGGACGTAACGATTGTTTTTGGTGATATTTTTTCTATGTTTGTTATTCCCCATAGTGTGTTTTACTGTTGATTTTAGATCAATGTTAATTTCGAATTATTTGTAATTGATGTAAGAAATTAGGTTATTAAAAGTTGTTATTTTTTTTAAAGCATTTTACTTCTGATTTCCTATATCAGAAGTGGGATACGTAAATTCGCTCCCACATTTTTCTAATTTATAGTTCAATCCTTTTTATCGAGTAAATAATTAGTTTTTGTGTGCGGTCTATAGTGAAAAGAAATAATTTAACTACCCACACATTTTTACACGCAGTGAAACGTTTTCTTTTGTGTTATGTTTTTTTTTGTGATATTTGTGTCTCGTAGTTGTGTTTGGTGTGTCACAATGGACAGGTCCAGTCGCTCCGATATACGTCACTCATGCAGCCGGCATTCTCGCGATCGGCGCTCTGGCGAGCAACGCTCCCAGGACCGGCGGCGCTCCCACGACACGCGCTCCCGTGACCGGCGGCGCTCCCGTGACCGGCGCTCCCACGACCGGCGTTCCCGCGACCGGCGTTTCTGTAAGCGCCGTTCCCGTGATCATTCGCGAACACCGGCGACACCGGGGAGACAACGGAGCCGCAGCCGTAGCGATGTGCGGGCGCGCATTGATCCTGGCACAAATCTTCGGACACCGGCGCACTACGGTGACTCCGAGCCGTTGGGAGCCATCTTGTCACGTTTGGAGGCGTTGGAGGGGCGTTCACGTGATTGTATGTCACCTGCGAGCCGAGGTACGGAACAAATCGTTGAAGCGATCCAGTCATTGAAAACCGTGAGCTCTCAACACTATTATGTTTCGAATTTCGACCCAAGCATTCACGACGTCGATGTCTGGTGTGCTGAGGTTGATCGGGCCAAGGTTTTGAATCGATGGGATGATTCTGAGTGCTTGTCTCGTATAGGAAATTGTCTTAAGGGGGACGCCAAATCTTGGCTGAACGAATGGGTAACTGATGATCGATCTTGGTCTAATTTTAAGAACGATTTTAAGCCATTATGTATCAGACGCATCGACTCAGCGGGTATTCTGTATGAGGTCATGAGCACCAATTCTGATAAATTCAATACGTATGCTGACTATGCTAGAAAATCTTTATTACGTTTACGCATTGTAAGAGGCCTTAGCGATGATTTAGTGACCGAAATCGTATTGAGGGGTATCAACGACCCGCATGTTAAGGCAACCGCTACAAACGCTAATTTAAAACCTAACGACTTAGTGAATTTTTTATCTACTTTTATTAAACCTTCGAAACACAACAATGATTTTCGCACTACCCGCCCGTTAGTAACCGTTAAAAGTAATGATCGGTTTTCAAATTTCAAAAGAAATACAAAGACTTTTGGTCCTAAGTGCTTTTATTGCGGTGAACTCAATCATAAGCAAAACGAATGCCCTAAGAAATCTAAACCTATGCAAACAGATAATAACATTAGAAAAGAAACTAAGGATATAAAAACTGCAGTTTCGTGTGCTTATTGTAAAAAATTAGGTCATGATATCTCTTCTTGTTTTGCAAAACAGCGGGTTGATCAACAGAAAAATAAAAATAATGTTAACTTTTGTACACCTACCCACGAAGGGCGCAATGACGTAGTAGTCGGGGTCATCCAGGGCATTCCGGTGGATATTCTGATAGATACTGGTGCTATTGGTGTTTCACTCATATCTTCAAAAGTAGTGAAACATTTTTCGTGCAAATATAAACCAATCGAATCGCAGATAAAGGGGGTAGGTGAGTCGATTATTAAAATAAATTCTTATGTTACTTTGGACATTGAGCTAGACGGTGTATCCCTCGAAGTAGATTTGTTGGTAGTACCGAGTGAATGTATGAACGCGCCTATAATTATTGGGACGGACGTGCTAAATAGGGACGGTATTACTTACATCCGCACCAAGAATTTGCAACGTATTGTGCGCGTTTCGAGACCTAATGTGGTATCTGCTGTTGAGTCGAATGAGTGTCAAGTAATTAACACAGAACTAGTGGGTGATGATTTGTCTAAGCTAAAGTTTATCCTTGATAAGTATTCACGATACATGATCTCGGGCACTGCCACCTCAACTGTAATAACCGGCAGTATGCACATTCGACTCAGCAGCGATGCCCCTGTTAATTACCGCCCATATAGAATGTCCCACGACGAGAAGTTGAGGGTCCGTGAAATAGTTAAGGACCTGATGTCAAAGGGGATTGTACGCGAGTCGGAGTCTCCCTATTCAAGCCCGGTGCTCTTGGTTAAGAAGAAGGATGGCTCTGATCGCATGTGCGTGGATTTTCGAGCGCTTAATAGGATTACGGTAAGGGACAGATACCCCTGCCCTTATCGATGATTATATCGACCGTTTAGGTAGTGGGAGGTCCTTCAGCACTTTAGACATGGCAACAGGCTTCCATCAAATAAAACTAGATGAGGAGTCTGTTCCCCTAACTGGCTTTGTGACGCCTGAAGGCCATTTTGAATATGTAAAAATGCCGTACGGTTTGGCCAATGCTCCATAGTTTACCAGCGTATTATAAGTCAAAACTCTACGTAAATTCATCGATGGAGGAAAGGTATTGGTGTACATTGACGACTGTTTAATCATCCACGAGTCAATTGAGGAAGGATTGCAGACTTTGAGCGAGGTTCTAGCCACCCTAACTACTGCCGGTTTTTCAAATTTAAAGAAATGTTCATTTATGTGCACCGAAATTGAGTACCTAGGGCGAGTGATATCAAACGGCGAGGTTCGTCCTTCAAAGAGTAAGATCCTAGCACTTGCTGATACTTCTCCCCCGCAAAATGCGAAACAGGTCAGACAATTTTTAGGTTTGGCAGGGTATTTCCGTAAATACATTGCTAACTACTCTGCAAAGGACTTCTTGTATCGCGCGTCTTACTCGGAAGGACGTGCCATTCGTTTGGGGACCTGAGCAGGAACGCGTACGTCAGGAAGTGATTACATATTTAACTACAGAACCGGTGTTAGCAATATTTAAGCCCGAACTATCTACAGAGGTACACACGGACGCGAGTAGTATTGGTTATGGCGCAGTCCTGCTACAGGTTCACAAAGATGGCACCAAACATGTGGTGGGTTACTACAGTCAGGTAACTAAAGGAGCTGAAGCCAAATATCATTCATATGAATTAGAGACTCTGGCTGTGGTAAAGGCACTAAAAACACTTCCGACATTATTCTCATTGGTAACCGGTTTACTGTCATAACAGATTGTAACGTCTTAAAGCGACACAAAATAAGCGGGATTGTTACCACGCGTGGCGAGATTGGTGGGTATATACCTCCAAGATTTTTAACTTTTTCAATATCGAAAAGGCGCCATGTTGCCGCACGCGCTACTAACTCGGAACCCATGTAACGTTGCTTCCGGCAAAAGGCGGGCATTGCCCAGAACTGTGACGTAGAGGAAGAAGGAAAGGTCGAGCTGCAATTGGGCCCAGATCGCTCAGTCAGGGGATGAAGATACTCTTCAATTGCTGAGAGCTCTTGACCAGGGCGAGCTGATGCGTCACGTTATGTTAGGCGTAACGATATCCTGTATTATCGGCATAGCTGTACGGGTGAGGAACCTAGGCTCCTTTGTTACATACCGAAGGCTATCGTTTGAGCCTTCTTAGAATATTTCATGATGAGCATGTTTTCTTGTTGACTTGGCGTGGTCATGGTTGCTGAATTTGTTATTTTTCAATAAAAGATTGGTTGTAATTATTTAGATTTATTTTCTGAATCTGACATAGTTTTTTACATAGCAAACACAATCACAGATTAGCGAGTTGTGGTAAGCAAAGAAGCAAGGCACAGATCAGCCAGCTTTTACAGATTAGCTATCTCTAAACATCCCCCCCCTTATGAATAATACTAAAATCAGAAGAAACATAATCTTTAAATTTAATAGGGGCTTTGACACTACGTCCACTTCTAGTGGTAATAGAAGTACTTATTACATCATTTTGTAGCCTATCAATACAACTTTCATTTGATATCCCATCATTGTAATGACCATTATCACTAACATTAACATTATCAAAACATTCGTTATTTATTGCTGTTTCATTATTTTGATAGCATCATTACAATTACTACTATGGTCATTATTACTTATAACCAAATCTGTGGGATCAAGAACGTACTGAGAATAATAATCACCTATATTGTCATTCCTTTTACATGATTTTAAGTCACACGATACATTCTGTGTCAAATACCGTCTGTTTTCTTTATACAACTTGCCCTTATCATCCTCCACCAGATAAGATCGAGGCTCTTTTACATTTACTTTTAATTACACCTGGGAACCAAACAGAATTTAGAGATTTCTTAAAATACACTCTACTATCTAAGTCTAATTCTGGTAAGGGATGTGAGTTCTTATCATAGTATCTTTTAACAGTATTCTTATAATTATAATATTTTTTATCATATTTATATACCTTAGGTTTTAATAGATTTTTTGAAATAGGCAATAAAGTATTTAAATTTCTAGAAAATAACAATTGAGTTGGAGAAGGCATATAAGCTTTGGGTGTATTACGATAGTTAAGTAATCCCAAATAAGGATCAGACCCATCCTCTTTACACTTTTTCAAAATACTTTTGAATATTTTTACACCGCTCTCACTCTGTCCATTCGACTGAGAGAATTTTGGGCTAGTTTTAACATGTAAAAAGTTATAATTACTTGCAAATTTTTTAAAATATTCTGATGTAAACTGTGTTCCCACAGTCTGTTATCACAATCTCAGGTATACCATGTCTGGCAAACACTGATTTGCAATTACTAATAGTACATTCACTTGTTAAATCATCTAATTTGCAAACCTCTATATATTTTGAATAATAATCAACAAACACTAGAAAGTCCTTACTGTCAAATGTGCATATATCAATTCCCACTTTATGCCATGGTAGGTTTACAATATTATGGTGAATCAGTGGCTCTTTTGGAATGTTTGGTCTATATTTTGCACAAGATGCACACTTGAGAATAAAGTCCTCCAGGTCCTTGTTTATGTCTGGCCAAAAAATACACATCCTAGCTCTTGTTTTACAAGTCGATAGACCTGCATGACCTTGGTGAATTATTCGTATCATTTCCATCCTGAGTGACTCTGGTATTATAATCAAATTATTTTTTAAAATGATTCCATCTAATAGAGATAGCTCATCCCTAAATGTCCAAAATGGTCTCACTAATTTATTTACTTTATTTATATTTGATGGCCATCCATGCTTTATGTAATCAATTAATAATTGCAGTATAGAATCTTTCTTAGTGGCATTTTGTATTTCATATAATTTTGTATTAGATATGGGTAGGTGTTCTCTTTGAAATCTAACATGACATACTATATTTTCATTTAATAATTTTATTTGTTCTTCTATATTAGTTTCTGAATAGCTACGAGACAAAGTATCCGCAATATATAACAGTCTACCAGGTTTGTAACTGACATGCAAATTATATCCTTGAATTGACAACATCATCCTTTGTAATCTGGCTGGTACCTTGTGTAAAGACTTTTTAAATAATGTTTCCAACGGTTTATGATCAGTTTCTACAAAAACTTTTCGCCCATAAACATATTGATGCATTTTTAGACACCCAAAAACTATAGCTAACATTTCTTTCTCCAATTGACAATAATTTTGTTCAGTAGAAGACAATGCTCTAGATCCATATGCAATAGGTTGATTATTCTGTAATATTACAGCACCAAGAGCTGTGGATGAACTATCTACAGATAATGTGATATCTTTATTTGTATCAAAATAAGAAAGACACGGAGAACTACATAAAATATTTTTAAGTGTTTCTACAGCTTTGTCCTGATTGCTATCCCAGGTAAAAACAGTATCTTTTTTCATCAGCATTCGTAAGGGTTCTATTAAAGTTGAGTAATTGGGAATAAACCGTGAAAGATAATTACACATTCCTAAGAACCGCTCTAAGTCTTTTTTACACTTTGGATGCTCCATTCTCATAACTGCCTGAACTTTACTCGGATCTGGTGTTACGCCTTTAGCTGAGAAAATATGGCCTACAAATAACAATTCTTTTACAAAAAATTTACACTTATCTACATTAAATTTTAACCCATTTTTTGATGCAATTTTCAAAACTTGCTCTAACCTGCTATACAACTGTTCATTTGACTCTGCATAAATACATAGGTCGTCCACATATGGTACAACTCCATCAATGTTTTCAAACATTTGGGAAATGATTCGGCTAAATTCTTCAGGAGCTGAGCTGATACCAAAGGGAACTCTGTTAAATTTATACCTACCAAATGGTGTTATAACTGTACATAACTCAGAACTAGCTTTATCTAAATTTAGCATCCAAAAGCCATTAGAAGCATCAAGTAATGCAAATACTTTTGCATTCCGCATTTTATTTTTTATTTCATCTATAGTAGGTAATTGGTATTTAGGCTGAATTATATATTTATTCAAAGATCTAGGATCAATACACATACGTAATTTACCTGTAGGCTTGCGGACAAGAACTAAATTGTTAACCCATTTTGTTGGCTTAGTAACTTTCTCAATGACACCAAGTTCCTCCATCCGAGCAAGTTCGTCTCGAAGTTCAGACAATAATGAAAATGGAACACGCCGTGCTGCTTGTACCACAGGAATAGCATCTTCAGTTAGCTGTATCGACACTTGACCCGGAATGCAGCCAAGTCCTCCATCAAACAGTTTACTGAAATTAGTTTTTAAGCGCTTAATATATTCTAATTCATTAATATTATTACATGTTATGCTATGAATATTGACCAAATCAGTATTAACAGATATGAAGTTACATTCTAAACAAGTTTTACAACCAATTAGTGTAGGTATATTTCCTTGTAATATAATAAATTTTATGTTGTATTTATTTTTATTAGGATGAATCACTTCCAGTTGACAGGTTCCACACACTGGCACACACTTGCCATCTAACTGTACAACTTTTTTATTACACCTATTTATTTCAGAGTTTCTGATTCCCAATTTGTCACACACCTGTTTGCCAATGACATTGCATGCTGCGCCCGTATCAATTTTCACAGGTAATAATTGATTACGTACCATGAACATCTGAGAGATTTCGTTGCCTATTGCTGCCGTCCCAACAAATAAATCTTCTGTACTGTTTTGCTTCAGAGAACTTTCCTGCACTAAGTTAACATGTTCATTGTTCTTCATTTTTTGTGATTTGCGGCATACTTTGCTGAAATGGTTTGACATTCCACATTTATAACATGTTTGCTTGAAAGCAGGGCATTTATTTATTTCATGTGATGTCCCACAATTCCTGCATCCATTGATCATTTTAACATTGTTCTTGCTAAACACTTTCTTTTTATTTATATACAAAATTTCATTTGAATCTTGGCTGGCTGGCTTTTGTTGCTCTTCGACATATTTTCTAGATGCTTCGGCACTTAACAGGTATTTCATTGTGTATTCTAGTGATAATTTGTTGTCATCTTCGGCTAACAATTTTGTCTTTAAGCCGTTTAACGATGCGTCCAGACCTGCAATTATTTTGCTGACTGTGAGGCTTTCTCTCAGCTCCCCAAGTTCACATGTTAAACCTAAATTGATAACCTTTTGAAAGTAATCCGGTAGATCCATCCCATTCTGGGCTATCGAAAAAAATTCATTTCTTTGAATAACTAGATTTTTTCTGGGATTGTAATAATTTTCGAACTTATTTATTACCACTTGTAGGGTTTCGTCGCCTATGCAGTTAAATGAATTGTAAATTCGTAAACTTTTTTCGCCAATGAAATTTAGTAATATATTAACTTGCCTCTTTTGGGTCGCATTTTCTAAATTGTTTGCACATAAAAAAATTTTATACCTCTGGATCCAATCTTTAAAATTTTCACCTAGGTTCCCCTCGCAATTCATAGGAGGAAGCGGCGGTAAATAACCTGACACCATGTTTTCTTGTTGTCTTGGCGTGGTCATGGTTGCTGAATTTGTAATTTTTCAATAAAAGATTGGTTGTAATTATTTAGATTTATTTTCTGAATCTGACATAGTTTTTTACATAGCAAACACAATCACAGATTAGCGAGTTGTGGTAAGCAAAGAAGCAAGGCACAGATCAGCCAGCTTTTACAGATTAGCTATCTCTAAACAGAGCATGGGCATATCTGTGCCGATAAGACAGTAGATTTAATTTTAAGACATTTCTGGTTTCCTGGTTTACGGCCTTTGTAAAAAAATATATTGCTCATTGTTTAACTTGTGTAGCTCAAAAAGAGTGCCTCGTGCACCACTACAGCCTATCACTTCTTGGCACAAACCAAATGTACCATTTGACACTTTGCATACTGATGTATTGGGCCTCTTCCAGAGTCTAAAGGTTATAAGCACGTCATGGTTGTAATAGACGCTTACACTAAATTTGTTTGTTAAAACCAATCGCTCGACAAGATCTCGATGAGCTAAAACGCATTTTTAAAATTGTATTCTCTCTATTTGGTACGCCCCGTATGATTGTTTCCGATAGAGGTCGGATGTATGAGTCCATTGGATTTACTTCATGGATGCAAGTCTTAGGAGTTGAAGTCCACCACATTACGCCCGAAATGCATCACTCTAATGGCCAGGTGGAACGTTACATTCGCACCGTTCTCAACATGCTCCGAATTGAGACCAACCACAGGAAGCGCGAGTGGGCTGACGAGCTGTGGCAGCTACAGCTGATTCTTAATCTAACGAAACAGCGGACTACTCAAACATCGGCATTAAATCTACTTATCGGTCACGAGAGCGCCACTCCAGCTATTCGGGTTCTAGTGCGAGATGTCGCAATACACCCTACAAATGCTAACCGCGAAGGTCATAGAGAGATGGTGCGGCAAAGGACGGCCGAGCGGCTGTTAAAGAACCAATCTGACCAAGACTCTTACGTTAACGAGGGTAGATGCCCTCCTCGTGTGTTTCAGGAAGGTGACCTGGTGTACGTTATCAAGTACGCTCAGTCACGTGGGAAGCTGGACTCTGGTATGCGCGGCCCATATCACGTTGTTCGAGCTTTGCCTAATGGTCGGTATGAGCTACGACTGGTGGCCGGTGCATATGGGAAGACAACCTATGCTGCTGCCCAGTATATGGTGCCATGGAGGGTGAATGGACACCCGAGGCGTGCGCTGCATTCTTCGAGGGTGAGTGGCAGTGCTGTCTGGCTATGTGATAGCCCTCATTCTAGTGATGTGTATCACTCTCTGGTTTCTGATTGAGTATGTAAGCCTGCGGGCTGCCTCAATCCTCTCTGTGCTGTGGTGGTATTGATCTCCGTTGGAGTCAGTTCGCACCATAGCACCTCTGTTCTGGTCACTGAAGGTGGGTTACCGTATGGCAACCACCTGTGACCCTCTCTGGCCACGAGGAGATGGAGATTTTCGATTCAAAAGAAATCATTCGTCCATCATCTCGTGTCCCTCGCATGATTAAAATTAAGTGTGTATGTTTATAAATGTTGGGAAGGAAGGTTCAATGTTGCGTCGCAATCGCAACATCGTGGTTATGGGATAACTGACCTAACAATAATTAACACCAAACTAAAATAATGATAAAATTTGCAATAAGTACTATTGCTTATTCTTGTCCTTCTTGTTTAATTTAAAGTAAGCGAGCGAAATGATGAAACTCTCGTGGCACCAGGGCAGGAACTTCCCATACAAGACGAGCCGAGTCCAGCTACCGCATTGGATATGCCTGATTTGGGATGAACAAGGATCACGCGCAGCCTGGACCTTCAACACAATGTGACCTTCCCGAGCTGGAACTTAGCGACGCCGATAGTGACCTGTGAGATAATACCTGACGAGGACGTCAGGATGTCAGGAGAAGCCGTGTAAGGAGTAAAAGTAATAGGAGTAGGGGGCGCCCGCACTTTGCCTAAAAGGCCGGGTGCTTGGTCGCTCGCGCTTCTCTTAGCTCTTGGACATCTCGACCGGTCGGACGTAACGATTGTTTTTGGTGATATTTTTTCTATGTTTGTTATTCCCCAAGTGTTTTTACTGTTGATTTTAGATCAATGTTAATTTCGAATTATTTGTAATTGATGTAGAAATTAGGTTATTAAAAGTTGTTATTTTTTTTAAAGCATTTTACTTCTGATTTCCTATAATATAATTATATTTTAATTAGAGTTCTCGGTTTATTCTTAAATGATATCTACACCATGTTATTATATTACAATAATTTATGCACCATGGTTTTGCCATAAAATTACTTATATAATTTCTTTCTTTTTTTCTTGCCTTTAAATTGCGGTTTTATTCCACTGTTTGTTGATCTGATTAGTTTCATAAATTAATTTCTATCGGGTTAATAAAAAAATATGGAAACAAAAAAGTTAATATGGAAAAAACAAACTCTCAAAAATTCGAACAAACAACCTGAACCGAAAGAAAGACCAGACCTGAAAAGAAAGATATAACGCTACCAGCGAATTTTATCAAACGCATAAATATATTTACCATTACAACCGTAATTTATTTGATACAAACATATTTACTACATTAACATTGCAACCAAATTTACTTACAATTTTTACAGATGAGTCGCTTAAATATTCTCCTAGTTAAAATCGATGTTCTGATGATTCACCAACCCCTTTTGAACGCAGCTTTACTATCTCTGTTCTACGTAAGTTTATATAACTGAATTTTATGGCTCTTCGGACATTGACATTTCGAAGGGACTTTAAACTTCAGATTTTCTTTTAACTCGCCGGTGAGATAACTTGGCGTAACTTTGCTGCGATCGGAGTCATAGATAACAGATGATAATTTTATGACAGTTCGACAGCCAGCGTCTATATTACTTCCGCAAACTTGTTACTTCTAAGCCCAGTAGTGAATGAGAATTATTTAATAGGTGTTAAAAGACGCCAAAGCGTGCTTGTAGTTCTGTGTTGATATATATGACACTTCTTTGTTGTTTTACTTATAAGTTAATTTAAGTAAGGAAGTATGTCGATTTATTATCGTTGATTGTATTATTTACTTTTTTTTTTTGTAAATAATTTAATAACGAGTTAACAACAATATCTTACAATTTTTTTTTAATTTTTGAATGTAGAACGAAATACGAAATGTACGAAGTCAAAGTAAGTAATCTCAATGTTATTGCTATGTTTATTTCCCTTATTTTACTTATCGGGTAAATTACATCCTAATCCCGAATCTTGCTACACTTTTTCGCTTAAGATACTAAAATATTAATTCTTTTTTGATTTTACTGCCAAGCAGCTATCGACAAACATACCATCAATCAATGTACGAGGAATTCCATGCAGCAATCTATTGAGCGCCATTGCACTATAACTACTTTTTTGTGTTTAACAAGTGACTAGGGATGTCTTGATGATTTCTATATTAAGTGGTTATGTATTATTTATAAGTATGTTGTGTATTCTTAAGTGGTTATGTATTCTTAATATGTTGTTTATTCTTAAGTGTTTATGTATTCTTAATAAACATATATGTAAATGTTCATTTTCAAATTTATTCATACGTATAGGTACTTATACCATATTTCCTATGGAGGTAGGCAGAGATGACAGTTGTCCACTTGTTACGATCCAAACAAATTTCCATAGCTTTCTTTTAGACTTTTATGCTCGTTCATCGTTACAGAATTCTCTTGACCTGACCTTCCTTCCATATATCACTTATTTGGTCAAGTATGTTCGTATAGATTGTCTCCTACCACTACCTATATCCTAA
>JAYEAL010000053.1:0-5000 GCA_036419045.1 Scirpophaga incertulas
AAGGATATATAGGATACATACGCAGGACCGACCAATTAGACAATACTTAATAGGGCTACATAGATTATTGTTTATATTTGTTGAAATAATGTTTTGAAACATTATTAATTAATTCAATTAGATGATTACAAAAAGAGGTGATTTACCAAAAATGGTCACGAATACAAATTTCTAAATTTGCATTATTCTTAGCCAGTTTCCAAGAAATCATGTAATAATTTCTAAGATGGATGTTGTTATTTACAAGTCGTTATTTACAGTGAAATAAAGTCTATTTGGTTTTACAAAGTAAAATGTGAAGAGTGCAGTCGAAGTATTCGACTAAGCCAGATAGTGCTACTTAAGTGCTGGTTAAGGCATCAAAAGGGAGTTCAAAACCACAGTAACGATTTGTTTGTGTATTTCTTGTTTATATCACACTGTTCAATGATAACTATTTATTTATTAACTTTTCAATCAAATCATTATAGCAACTATCATTATAGAGTTTAAATAGCTTAATAGAATGGAACAATATTCCATTGATCCCATTTAACATAATTTTCTTCATAATGACAACACGATATAAAATCACTTACATATTCTTTACACAGATCTGTAGTTAGTAAGCCATATATACTCTTGAACGAAGAAAGGGCTTTTAACAGTTAAATCAATATTAATAGAAAATGCTGGATCCACTTGAACTTGTGTCGTTTGTACATAAAAACTTAAGTACAATATTCCCTGACTTACTGCGAAGAACTATTGAAGAAGAACACGTTATTATTAATATTAATCACTCTATTGTAGCAGGTGTTATTTTGCGGAAATCCATTGTATTACAAAGGATATTGGTTACGTTTGCTGATTCCGCGCAGTTGATGATGACTTGTCCAACAAGCAGACTGTCTCACGAGCGACTAGAGTCGCTCGTGACCGACCGAGCGGGCAACAGATCCTGAAGATGTCTCGCTGAGAGACGAAACACGTGTCGACCTTGTCTGCTTGTTGGACAAGTCATCATCAACTGCGCGGAATCAGCAACGTAACCAATATCCTTTGTAATATTAATCACATTATGTCAACAAATTTAAGTTGCAATGCAGTACGTATATAAATCAAAATGAACTCTTATGTTAGTTCAGAAGATTCTTTAATAACTATCCGTTGCGATTCTTACCGTTTTATTATGAATATTAATTATACGTATATTAAGGCTGTTCTAATTTGTTTTGTCCCTTCTCATAAATTTTGACTTGTGTCAGAATAGCGTAAAACAAAGGTTAACAAATCTCGTTTACATGGAAATAACATTTTACACAACAGACCATCACAAAATAACATGGTAATATACATAAGAATGTTAGTAAGTAGATTACCTCAAATACTAATTTATCTAGCAAATTTTACAGAATGGAAAATAACAATATTTTAAAAAAGAAGCAAAATTATACTCTTAATTTTTTGAATAATGGTTATCATACGCCTAAAATGAATCGGATACAATGTCTTTCGGACTACTGTATAAATATAAAAATACGCAAGAAATGTATTAGTCTCAAACGGGACTCCTGCGTCCCCGTCCGTGCGAATTCGCGTATTTAACAAGCTGTGCTTAGGCCTTCGCTAATTCAGTCACCGACTACCACAGTTTTGATCAAAAATAGACATTATTAACTTATAATAATGATGTATCAATATTAAACATAGAATTCTTTAGTCCAGGATCGTCAGTTTGGGTACCTATTTCCGTAGCAAAATTAGTTTTCGCATTGCCGTGTTCCAGTGTGGACGTAAGTTACGCAGTGAAATAACTGGGTACTGTGACTTGACATCTTATGTCATACTGTTGGCAAAGTACACTATGATTTTTATGAGAGTTGTAGCATGCAGTCAAAACCGTGATCACATCTTATCCATAAAGGATTTATTATTGTTCAACATAGCAATAGTTCTTTTATTTCTAGTCTAATTATTACAGACAACCCCTATTAAAATCATTTTTAAGGTTGCGTGGAAGAGACTTTTGATTGGGTCTATAGAGGGTTAAGAGTCATAGCTTTTGCCCACCGCTACATATCGCACTAATAATACAATAGTGTATCAACTCAAAACGTCGTACTTGACATAATACTATAAACACACGCAAAATTTGATTCCTCACGCGTGATCAAGACCGTCGTTCGATTAGTGCAAAAACAGAATAAGGATAAATTAAAAAACTTATGTGACAGTTATTCAATTTGCAACTATTACATGAAGTGAGTAATAAGTTTTTTGTTGATTCTAAAAAATGATCGATTTTGAGTTGATACACTATTGTATTATTAGTGCGATATGTGCGGAAGTCGGTTTATGGCGCGAAGGTTTTATCGCGCTTCCCGTAGGACTATCCGTTTTTCCGACATAAAAAATACCGCAAACCTTGCTCAAGAATCACTCTATCTATTGATGAAAACCGCATGAAAATCTGTGCACTAGTTTTTGAGCGAAGCCTTTATTGCGCATCCCGTGGGATCTGTCGATTTATCCGAGATAAAAAGTACCCTATTATTTAATCCGGACTTTCTTTACATCTGCAAAATTTCAAAGCAATCGGTTCAGTAGTTACGGCGGGAAAGCGGAACAAACAAACTCACTTTCCAATTCATAATATTAATAAGGATAAATATTGTGTTGCATTTGTCATATATTAATATATTCGATATTTATATATTATTATTAATAATTTGATATGTTCTCCTGTTCTTACTGTCTTGTGTGTAATAACGAATAATGCAAAGTTAATATTCACAACATATACAAGAAGTAGACGCTATATTCACTAAGCTTTTCATAAAAACATTTTTGGTAAAGATTTTAGCTATAATTTTTTTCTTATAAAAAGTCGCTATTTATACTCCAGGCTTAAGATTGAATCCGATGTCGCGATTTAGCGCTAGTGAATAGAACATTTTTTCGTGTTCCACAACAAAGAAATATCTAATCGCAAAAATCTATTGTATAACCTAAAATGTTTGTAAAGGACAGAACATCGACGTGAAAATAAAGATTAAATATTTTGTTTGTAGCGACATATGAATCGTTAAGTAAATAATCACTGCCTAATTTCTTTACATTCTTAATTGACTTAAACGAAACAATTAAATACAAAGTACCTTATTATCAAAGATAAAAAAAACTTCGAATAGATCCTCTGATAAGAAAAGTGTACCAATAACATTCTTTGCATTACCTAGCTGATTGAGGAGATTAATTCTTACGAAATCAGGTAATGTCCCAGTAAAATCTATGTGTCCCTAGTGTATCCGATTTACAAATTGTGAACCCCAAACAGCTCAAAAACGTCCCGTTATAGAGCGGTATCCTTTGTGAATTGAAGCAAACCATATTCCTACTATAAACTTGGCTCTGAAATGGTAGGCGGTCCGTTCCGTTGCGGGGGAACTAACTAAAAGTGCTCTCTTGCACTTGGACATCTGTAACTTATAACAATCAGTCTAGCTATCACGAAAAGAAGAAGCTACCTACCAGAAATTTACAATTTATTGGCTGACACAATGCCGAAATAAATTTTCTTGTCTTAAAAATCGTTATTAGTTAATTTGATGGTTATTGATGTATGTGTAAAATATTCGTCAAATTTTCTTTCTTAATAATCTAATAAATAATAAACATAAAATTCTATGAAACGTAATATTCATAAAAAAAAACTAATGTAAAATACTATACAATATAAATAATATCAAATCTAAGTATATTCTATTTCAAAATATTTTCTGTCCGAATCTTCCCATTCAGCGAATACATTAAATATATATTCGCTCTCACAAAACGCATAATAGGTATCGTCTCCACATTTCCAAGCCAGGGGACAGCTCGGTCGGATGCATTTTAGCCATCTGCCACACCAACACCGCTCAGGATATTTTATTTCAATTTCAGATTTTCTCAGAACCTTGTTTTGTTACAAGCAACGAAATATATTGAAATTTATTCACATGAGTTGCCGAGTAAATTCCTTGAATACTGATGGAATAAAAACGAACCAATACACATTGCTCGTTCATAATGACTAGAAAGACATGGTTTTTCATTGTACAGAAATACTGCCAATGGTGTGTTGGCTGCATTGGTTAGTTAGAGAGAAAGATAGAACACAGTAAAGTGTAAAATTACTGTACGATAGGTTAATATCTGAGAAAAGTTTTCTCGGACAGTGGTTTACATATAAATTTTATAGATACCACACGTGTTAATTATGGTGTGTGGGAGGCATTTTTGAATTTGGCAGCACAAGAAAGATATTTGATAACATATAATTGTATATTATACATATAATTGTATATTATACATATAATTATATACAGGGTTACCTGGTAAGTCGTGCGAACCCCGTTAGGGGTCGTGGTTCCCACCATTTCTGACAGATTTCCCCTTGGAACCCCGCCCCCCAACTTAACCCTTTTCAAGTTATAAGGCTTTAAAGACTTTTTTGAAAAATGTCCGATTTTTGTCTATTGGCCCATTTTTTTTGTTTATTATAATTCAAATATTTAGTTTTATACTATTTTTGTGTAGCAGATTAGTTTGTTCATCATAATGCAAAATAAAAATAGAGTTACCTCAACTAAATAGGTTGTAGATAGAAGATTTATAGTTATAGCATCAAACAAAAATCAGTACAAATCAACTTCAACCAGCAATAGTAAAAAAAAAATCTATGACACGTAGGCTGCAGACACCTTTAAAAATATCTACGTTTCATTAGCTATTCAACAAGGTATAACAAGGTAGGCTGCTATTAGATTTCTTGGAATAATCTTTGGTAAAAGTCCTAAAAGGAGTAGTGAAATTAATGTAAAATTTATCAATTATGTTACAAAATAAAATAAAACAATTTAAATTAGGTTAAACAAATGTATTTTATTTTATCTTTCGTGTTCAACATGTCCACCTCTGTTTCGCACACACACTCGCATTCTGTTTCTAAGTCCACTTTTAACCACCGATGTTGT
>JAYEAL010000053.1:10000-156017 GCA_036419045.1 Scirpophaga incertulas
TGTTTTGTAGAATTTGTTGTATATATTCTTATATTTACTTATAATTTTGATTAAATACTGTATCCATCATTTTCACAGCGTTTCTTTGAACTTAGAACGGTGATTAATGAAAGTGCTAAAGCGACCACGATATTTACGTCCTAATCTTCTAAAAAGTGAACAGAATCAAAGTATATATTATTAAACTTGTTAAAATATATAGGGAAACTACAAGAATCAAATATGTGTGTGTTTTATATCGTGAGGAATATTTGATCATTTGCGTTACCTATTTCTTTAACAACTTCATAATTGCGAAACTAGTTACTTATAACGACTTACACTAAACGTAATATCTTTTTTTTCTCTCAGGAGCGAGAGGCTGAGATCTTCACTAAGGAACACGAAACGTGCCCAGGATACCACCGCAATGGCAAATGCTACATTGATTATGTCGGACTCACCAGCCAGAGCGATCTGACCAGCATGAAAGAAAGAAAAAACATTTATTGACTCGCACAGACATACAACATTACACATAATAAAATACAATAAATAGTTAAAAATAAAGTACAGACATGTGCCAAGCCAAAAGGTTCCTACCTCAGCATGTGCTTTGCGCCATATATGATGCCGCAAAGCGCTGATATTCTGGCAGGGCCTTTCCATTTGTGACGTACGGGAAACAATAAATAATATACAGTTATATATTCATTGATAAATATACATTATTAATATTATACATAACTTAAAATAGACATACATAACTTATAATACACATGATAAAAGTATATGATAGTACTATAAAAATTAAAAATAAAATTATATATAAATGTGATATTTTGAACATGAACTACCAACTAAACTCAGCCTTAATCTTGGCTATAAGATCCCTACGGCTTGAATGGAGGACATAGTGCCATTTTTTATTATATAATCAAGAAATTGTTGAATTCGATAAAATGATCGAACACTACCCGAAATTCAAAATCCTAATACAAACACCATTCATCGACAGCAAAATGCTCGCGAGCTCCATTTTTGCCGATCAAATATTTATCATTCACCTCGAAATATCCTCACACATTTTGCGTTCCTTTTGTACGTACCAAGCGTGGAGATAAAAATGATTTGTACGGTAAAGGATAGGTACTTAGTTCGACCCTGTTTACCCGGCACCGGAAATTGAACCGGTAGGTGGGGAGACGAGTTACCAGACAATCGATAGGTGTAACTGTATATTTTTCCAAACGCTCGCTATCCGTATCATTTTCTCATTTCCACGTTTTCTTTATAGAACAATCCGTTGAAATATGAACATGGAATGTGGTATTATAGTGAAGTTGGGTATGGATTCTTGTTGACAAACCTTTTACATTCATCATCATAAATTATATAAGACCCCACCGTGAGGCACGAGCCTACTCCAACTGAGGTAGTGAATTTAGACCCGAGTCAACCACGTTGATCGAGTAGGTCTTGTGCGACTTCACATAAATCTTTAAGCTTCTTCTCTGATATACGCAAGATTCTTTTCAATATTTTCCGCCACCACCGAACCATCAGAAAAATGTACAAGTAAATACGAAAAACTTATTGGTATATGGCAGGATAAACTCCTGATTTCTAAACTAAAAGATAGCCTACAGTACTACCGACGCTGATGACATGAATAATTTCTATTGAAGGTTCATACATTTAGTTTCTTACATTTGAATGTTCGAGTACCTACTCTATGTCAGGCGGCAATAAGTCAGGGTTCGCAAAGCAAAAATCCGCTCAATTTGTTCGTATGTGTTTTTATGAGCTATCACGGCCGTATCGCGCACTGCGGTGCTGTACGGCCCACCCTGTCCCGCTGTGACTTGATCCAGGGTTGTCACAGTAACTCTACACGCCATGTCTTGCAATACATTGTGTAGCAATAAAATAAAGAAGTTCCGTCAATAAACTGCGACTCGGAAGAACCATATAAGTCAATCATGATGGCGAACGCCACTTCATGAGAGGGAGCGATGCAGGTCCGCATAATCAAGTATCGGTCAGACAAGGAAACGATTTTGATGAGAGTTAATATAGACAAAAAATATATTGGAAAAATCTAGACAAAAATAGCTGGCCAGGTTTTCAAGAGATTTGGAACGGGGATGGGGACAAACATAAGATAATTTTTGTCGTGAAAAAATATCCTTTCTTTTGTAAAGTTCGATATTACGCAGGCGAAGTCGCGAACGCAAAAAGTAGTATTTTATATACATTCCAAGTACGAAATCCAATCATTTGCCTCTTAAAACTGCCGACAAAACCTTTAAATCCCGTTCCCGTAATTCTGATTAAAATTTCAACAGTGACTCGGAAATCTAAGTGTTTATCGTCATTTATTCTTAAGCAGAATGCAAATCGGCTATTAGGGAATGACATTCAATTATTTTGATTAATATTAAACAAGCGACGAGAGTTAGAGTGCCCGTCAAACAGGATTACCGTTTATTATGTACCGCCTCCGAGGGTAGTTATACTTTCATGAAAATGTCTCGAAAATTAATCATAATAACAGCCTTTTGATCGCGCTTGAGTTTGAGAGATACGTATCTAACTGCTAGACCTTGAGTTATAGTACAAATGCAATTACATTATTGTATTTTATTTTTTATATAACATACATATCGCCCTAATACTTAATACAATAGTGTATCAACTCAAAACGTCGTACTTGACATAATACTATAAACACACGCAAAATTTGATTCCTCACGCGTGATCAAGACCGTCGTTCGATTAGTGCAAAAGCAGAATAAGGATAGTTATTCAATTTGCAACTATTACATGAAGTGAGTAATAAGTTTTTTGTTGATTCTGAAAAATGTTCGATTTTGAGTTGATACACTATTGTATTATTAGTGCGATATATAACATAGAATCTACTGTACATATTATATACAAAAACTAATCTAGAAGTCCACTGTAAGTGGACATTGTGCGTTGTCTCTTTGTCTACTTTCATCCAAGCCGTAGGGCTCTTATTATAGATGTGTCAATCTTTAGAGAAACGACTCAGTGATTTTTCCAAGTGATTCACTGAATCAAATCTCTAACAGCGCTTCAAATGAATCATTCGCTCAATTGCATATTATTGTATTTCGAGTAACCTATAAGTTATTCTGATATATGTATAAGCTATCTTAATATATATATTTCTTGTGTGCGTGTGTATGTGACTGAACTCCTCCTAAACGACTGGACAATTTTTGATGAAATTTTTTGTGTGTATTCCAGGGGGCTTGAGAATGGTTTAGATTCACAATACGGTCATATAGATATTGGTTTTTCAGCTAAATTATTTATTTAAAACATTTGAGACAACGTGAGACAACGTGAACATTTGAGACATTTGACATTTGAGACATTTGACAGGAACAACGTCTGTTGGGCCAGCTAGTATTATTGTAAAGTTTAATTAAAATCCATTATGTAAATTTTACGTGAAAGAGTAATAAAGATAAATCCATACAAACGTTAGCGTTAAGATATAACTAGCTGCGCCCGCGTCTTCGCCTGCGTGAAATTAGTTTTCGTCAATCCTGGTCCCTTATATCTAAGGTACCAAGATTCATGGTGTTATCTTCAATTCAACCCCTATTTTCAACCCCACACTGGCAAAAATTTCAAAATTCTTGAACAAACGATTTTTTGTTTCTTATGACGTGATATTTGACGAAACTTGCACACTATCTTTCAACCCTTATTTCACCCCCTAGCTGGTCGAAATTTCAAAAATGCTAAAACAAATGTTTAATGATTTCTTATCAAGTGCTTAAATATAAAGTTTCATGGATTTATCTTTTATAATTAAGAAATCCCATACAAACTTTCAACCTCTATTTCAACCCCTTCATCCCGTTTTTTCCAAATAAAAAGTAGCCTATGTTCTGTCTCAGGGTCTATGGATTGTCTGTACCAAATTTCATCAAAATCGGTCGCGAGGTTTAAGCGGGAAAGCGTAACAGACAGACGGACAGAGTTACTTTCGAATTTATAATATTAGTTGTAATATTAGCAGGATTGTAGAGGAATGATCAAAATGAAAATATTCTTATTTTTGACGTGACAACGTCTATTAAATTGGTACGGCGTGGAGTCATTCTCGAAAACACCGTAACGGCCGAATCTGACGCCACATGGAGTCCACGCCTACTTTACCCCCACCCCTAGAGCGCCCGAAGGCATACTCGGAAACGGCGTAACGGCCGATCTGACGCCACACGGCAACGTAATAAAAATATAAATGTTATACATTACTTTATTTTAAATAATTTCATTGCACCCAGAAAAAAATACCATGTAATAGACGTTGTCACGTTCAAATATCGGCAGTAGACGGAGTTCTACAGACAACCAATTTTTTACTCATTCGATTCTCAACATTTGAAAATTATTAAACAGTCATAATATTACATCGTAATTTTACAAACATTAAATTTGGTAATACAGCTAATCCATTAAGAGCGAGATTTACGTACAACTCTCCAAAATTTACTGCGAAGCCGATTTATTCAATTCGGATGGATTATTTTATGCCGCTGGAGCCTGAATGTATTAATGTGCATCCATTAAAATGAAAATAATCCTTTGCGACCAATCCATCTACCTTTCGGTCTTATAACGTAATCTTTATTTAATTATGCATAATGCTTTAATGTACTCTGTGCTATAGTATTTAAGTGCTACTTTAGAAGCACAATGCATCTCTTTGAATACTAAGCCCCTTGAGAGCTCAGTTCGGATTCGATGCACCAATAATATAATAGATAACTTTAAGGCGAATCGTGTTATAAAGATGATGTACCCGAAAACAAAAATTTCTATAAATTTTAATTTATTGAAATTTATTATTTTTTATTTTCAGCGTATTAGCCTCGCCATCCAACGGGGAAATGCTGCCAGCCTTTTGGGCACCATCCCTGACTGCCCAGTGCTGCCACTGGAGGTGAAGTTTTTTTTATGTTGTAAATTTTGTATATTTTATTTGTAGTAATTTTTAGTCGTTAAGTAGTTTTAAGCTTAGAATATACTCTATTAATAGTTTATTTAATTTAATTAACACTTAATTTATTGTTTATTGCATATATACATTTATTGTTTCAATAAATATGATAACAAGTATGACTACCATTTGAAACGCCGCTTGTTTATCCGTTATACTGTACTAGCTTTCTGCCCGCGGCTTCGCCCGCGTGGATTTCGGGATTGGGTGTATAGAGGGTTAAGGGTCATAGCTTTTGCCCACGGCTACATATACGCGGAAGTCGGTTTATGGTGCGAAGATTTTATCGCGCTTCCCGTGGGACTATCCGTTTTTCCGAGATAAAAAATGCCGCAAAACTCCTCAAGAATCACTCTATCTATTGATGAAAACCGCATAAAAATCTGTGCAGTAGTTTTTGAGCGAAGCCTTTATTGCGCATCCCGTGGGATCTGTCGATTTTTCCGGGATAAAAAGTAGCCTATGTTACTCGGGGAGAATGTAGCTTTCCAAAGGTGAAAGAATTTTTGAAATCGGTCCAGTAGTTTAAGCGTGAAGAGGTAACAAACAAACAAACAAACAAACAAACAAATAAACAAACAAACACACTTTCGCATTTATAATATTAGTTGGGATATTATGACCTAAATAACAAAATACATATATATACAAAATACATATGATATATGTTTATTGTAATTTTAATACGGAATATAATTTTTCTCTCATTTTTGCTGTCTGACAGGATTCACGATGTATTTTACAGTTTAAATGAGACTTTATTAACCATAGCGATAATATTCGAATTTAATATTGTTATAATTAATTTAGGTATTGAGTATTTATATAATAAGTTATTGAGTATTAAAATAATATTCAAGGTATATACATATAAATTTGAAATTGATATACATACGGTACAAGATTATTTCATTTATTCGTAGGCGAGAAAGTTGCATTACAATATTTTTAAGTTAAAGACGCCTGTACAATCTAAAGATATTATCACCTCAATTCTTTAAAAAAAACAAATAGCAGAATAAAAACAGAGTAAGCAAAAGTCAAGATACTGATAACCTTAAATTTTAATATCTAATTGAAAAATGATTTATAATTTATCTGAATATTTGGCAGCACGCTTCGATATTTGAAGATTTAATTTAATCTTATATTTATATATTTAAAGGAGATATTCCATTTTTGTATGGAGGCTGGGCCCCTCTCAACCTACAGCGATAAAATAATATTTTATAATCTGCTGATTCCAGCGAAAACCACGATTTTCTAATTCAGACTTCAGAGCCCCCTAGCGGGAAAATGAGTCGTATTTTTGCTCAGCTCGACCAGGAGAACATCATATCCAAAATTTAGACCTGGGTCCCGAAAACCTCTTGGTCATTTAAACAGTATCATCTATTTTCTCTTAAATTATAACATTACTATATGACTAGTATATGAAGATGTCGAGACCTCAATAAACGACGACAGAAGTCAAAGAATTTTATTTGATCCGTGTATTCACGTATCTTACGGCGACGAGCATTTTACATACGAGTACATTCATTATTCACGCTCCTTATTACTGTGAGGCATGGCGTCTCAGATGGCAGAAAATGGCGCTGACGACATTTTTAACGAACGTAAGTCCCACCGATCTTGGTACTTAGTGCCGCTAATAGGTACTAAGACCTGTATAAATTTCTTCAGAAGATATCAATCTATAATTATCAACTTTAATATTATGCCGCTATCTACGAAATTGATATTATGTATGGCGATTTTTATACAGGTTGATTTTTCTATACAAGTTTTTGTTATTTATTTGACAACCTATGAAGTTCATTATTATTATCGGTTCAAACGTTATACGCCCTCTATTGGATATATATTTTTAAGGACCTATGCTGAAGGCGCAGATTAACAACAAAAAGTTAATCCGGGAGAGCCGTTCATAGTGAATTGCTACCATAACAAATTTTTTATTGTCAAATGAAATCGACAATTAGGTAGATTCGGCAACAATAATATATTGCTAAAAAAACAATTGTGATCTTGTGTCATATCACAACCCATATTAGTTACACCAACAATTTAGCTTTGTCACCATAAATATTCCCGTTTTGCCATGATTAAGAACGGACATGAAGCTGGTTGGGTGAATCGTTGGGGTTACCTACGAAATATCGAATTCCAAATGATCGAATATCAATATTATCAGTGTATTTCGATCATTTGGAGTTCGATATTTCGTAAGTAACCCCAACGATTCACTTAACCTGCTTCATGTCCGTTTTTAAATCTAAGCACTAGTTGTAAATTGTCTTGCTTTTAAATTCACATTAAATAGTAGAGCAGAAGTATTTAGTGTTCACAACAGTGATTAAAGTATATTCCGCCATTGTGCTACACGGACACAACACGCGCCCGCTCGGTCGAACATTCGCGAAGGAAATGAACGAGCCGAGCCGAGTCCTGTGTATATAAAAAGTACTGGAGGAAACGAAACAACTACTCGGAAGTTGTCACAATACACTAATTTATTTGCTAAGGAAACAATCTTAAATTTTGTTATTTTTGAATATTGTTCATCCAGCATCGTAATAAATAAACAAGAACTTTAGCTTTGTTATAGATTATTTTGTCATACTATAAACACTAAAGTTAATATTCGAACAACAGTCGCGGTTGCTGTCTTAAGAACGTTAATAAACATTGTTACTTTGGTTCAGATTTCCGAAGCCGCAGGAACAATAAATCTCTAACAATAAAAAAATTGCAGAGGGCACTATGAGTCCTTTGTTATTGTGTGTCAAGTGTTTTGTTACAGTTACTGTAATTATTTAACAAAGCTTTTATGGACACTTTGTAAGCCATTTTTTTTCTCAGAGATTCAGCTTTACCATGAGTGAATTTGTGTAGGCGCATGAACAGAAAGCGACCCTGGCGCCGTTCCGAGGTCGTTAGGGTCGGGTCAAAAAAAGTCGACGCAAATTGAGCGCGCCTCTAGAGGCTTGGTCGCTCAAGATCGCCGTGTAGTGGAGGGTGAGAATCTACCCGGTACGTGACCTTGGTACCGGGTATACATGTTTGACTAAATTATGAATTACTAGCTTTCTGCCCGCGGCTTCGCCTGCGTGAATTTCGGGATTGGGTCTATAGAGGGTTAAGGGTCATAGCTTTTGTCCACGGCTACATATGCGCGGAAGTCGGTTTATGGCGGGAAGGTTTTATCGCGCTTCCCGTGGGACTATCCATTTTTCCGAGATAAAACGCAAAACCTTGCTCAAGAATCACTCTATCTATTGATGAAAACCACATGAAAATCTGTGCAGTAGTTTTTGAGCGAAGCCTTTATTGCGCATCCTGTGGGATCTGTACATTTTTCCGGGATAAAAAGTAGCCTATGTTACTCGGGGATAATGTAGCTTTCCAAAGGTAAAAGAATTTTTGAAATCGGTCTAGTAGTTTCGGAGCCTATTCATTACAAACAAACAAACAAATCTTTCCTCTTTATAATATTAGTATAGACTAGGAAATGTTTACTGTATATAGGTAATCGTGGAATGCTACAAACACTTAAATTTTGCTTTACCCTAGCTTCACGCAATGTAAAACGTAATATTCAAATACGAATAGCGCCGGACAATAATTTTAATTGAATGAATGAATGAATGAATCACTCAGAAAATTCCTCATTGACAAATGTTACAATATTATTTCAATCATTAGGTTTATTCATTTCTTCAAATCGACAATGAACTATGAATAGCAAAACGTAATTGCACCCATTACAAAAGTAAAGATAGCCTTATATACCCAAAATTGGAGCACAATCAAAAAACAATATCCGTTTCTTACCAGACCGGATCCCTTGATAGCTGCTTCAGCGCTCTTTAAACTTCACGATATTTTTCGATTTTGCCGCCGAATTACTTTTCCAATCGATTGCGTCTTATATTACTTTCGAATCCTCAAAAGATTTTTGTAAAACCAAGGACTTACACCTTGGGTTATTTTATTTAGATGACTTGAATGGGAGATATTACCTCATAATACACAGTCATGACTGGATTAATACATACAGACAGTGGTAATAAACACGTACATTTCGCCAGTTTCTTTAATACCCACCTAAAATTTAACGCGTCTATTGCCGCTGTTGTCGATTTGATTAAAGTAATAAATTGTTCAAATCGTGTTAAATATTTATTGTCAATATAAACGAAGAGAACGAGAACATTCGACGGTTAACACAAATTCTTTTTCCTTTACAACTTAAAGCAATCCAATCTAAATACGACATCAGGACCTACTTCGACACAGCACCAAGACGTAAATAGAAATAGATTTCTCTTATTTGAAACTTAATAGAGATAAATCTATATATTGAGCCGATGGGTCAACATTCACTAAAATGAAAAATAGTCACAAAAGTCATCCTTATGGAAACCCACTTCTATGCTGTCTATTCCTTTCGGCACAAGTTGATCCTTAACTTAGGCTCGCTACTCCACAACGATTTGCAGATACGAAGTCGGTTTCTCTCGTAGTAAGGATTCCCTGTCAGAATCGGGATACACATTTTAAAATATTTTAAATATTAACCTTATATTTCACGATTTTCCACACATATAAATAAATAATATATATTTCTTAAACTTACACCAATTACCTAGCCCAAAGTAAGTACTATAAGGCTTGTGTTGTGGGATCTAGGGTAACGGATAGACATACATATATTATACATATATAAATATTTTTAATAGAAATATATAATAACAACCGTGACTAAGGTACAAATACTCGCATTCATCACGCAAACATCTGCACCCACTGGGATTCGAACCCGGGACCTCAGAATTGGTGACACCTAGAAACCAGTATACTAACCACTCGACTACGGAGGTCGTCATATACATTATATAGTCAACTCATAATAATTATATATCAATTAATCAGGTAAATAGATTGTTAGATTCAGGTGTTCTTTAAAAAAATATTATACATATATAACTTTTACTTTGAACTTCAAAGTAAAAATTGCGCAGTTATATGCTTGCTCAGGTCTGTTATTTTTTTCTTGCAGTTATGCATGTATTTAATACAAAAATAAGTATTAGATTGAATGCTATTTATTTACGGCTAAAATTAATAAGCTATCTTCAATCCAAGATTGATACAATCCACAGATCCCAATTCTTATTTTCGTACTTGAAAAAAAATACAATAAAAATGCTAATATTGCTTTATTCTAATAATTCATTTGACGGAAACGTGTCCGTAAATTCCTCAGATATTAGATTATTAATTTTAAGTTAGCTTCTGTAGTCTTCTTGTGAACAGCACGACCGTGCGTTCATTTCCAATCACATAAAAGAAATCTTACTTCCAAATCATGCATAAGAATGCGTTTTTCTTTTGCAATTTCAGAAAAACTAGCCAACGAAATGCTTACACCTACAATAGATATTTTAATTACTTTAAATTGTCAATAATTCTATAGCTCCACAGATATTAACAGTTTAAAAATTAGAACTAGTATTAAAATTTTGTCGATGACTGTTCTTTAGCGTTCCCTTTTTTGTTCAAAATTATTTAAAATCCTATTTTGAAACAAAATTAAAATATAAACCCCTTTTAACTGTAATGAAAATATACAGAGCGAAGGATTGTTTTCCTTCAGCTTAACAAACAAATAAGGCGTAATTATGTCAGAAATGACTTTTTAGTACTCCACGCCGATATGATTCTTTTGTAATGTGGCAGATACCGGCTTAGCAATTTCATAAATTGACTTAAATATTTGCTCAGCGCGCTTTCTTCGCCCACAGATAAATATTCAAGAGCATCCTTCTCTAAGAAATTTCGGCGTATTACACCCGAGCCTACTAAGAAGCCTACATTGAATAATTCATTTAGTAGGTTTCACAGCTCGATGGCATTAGGGTTGCCTTACTGAAAGTTTGTGATTACAGGAAAAAGTTAGTCGACCGCTTTGAAAGCAAAGAATATATAGGAAACTTGAGAAGATTGAAACCGGAAATTTTATTAAAGTATCCAAAGATATTGTTTTTCCCTTTCATAAGCTAGTAGCGTGAAATTTCCAGGTCACTGAGTTTTATGCAAGGTAGGGAATATGAATTCGGAGGTAATGAGATATTCGGCTTATTATTTGGCTGTGATGACATTGTTTTGTGGTTTTCTGGCTTGACCCCATTAATTACCCAGATTATCGTGTTCGTACCTGCCGTAAATATTCTTACAAGGAAAAAACATTTTTTTGTACTTATCTAACATTAATATAAAAATATTAAAAGTGTTCGAAATGATCTACTGTCTGCAATACAGTCACGCACTCTTTTCATGAGAATACTGCCAATTTTATGAATTGCTTCAGGGACTTCAAAATATCATGGCGCTTCGTTATACTCTTCTAAACTCCCCATAAATCATAATGCAGCGGATCAAGATCAAGGTGACCAATACACAAAATAATCAATATAGATCAAAGTGACCGCCAGTCTTCAACTCGATGAAGTCTGGAAAGTTCATTCACTACCAAGCTTAGGTGGACCGTGGTCTTGTTGACAGGATCATACTTACTTATTGAATATGGTGTTAGGCTTATCTAGCTTCTGAAGAGTAGCATCTTAACATACTGGTACCGATCTTTTGATACCTTTAATTTTTATACATCTTTTTCAAAAATTCGAGTTAGTCACTGATTCATGGCTATCAAACTACAAAACTATTACTAAAACCGGACAATATCATTGTACTCTGTTGACTCATCAGGAAGCTTCCTTAAAGTATTGAGTATAAACACGGTCATTCTGCTTGTTAAAATATTTCTCGATTGTAAAAATTTTGCTCATCCGTAAACATGATTCTTGTTTTAATTTTACCACCCTATTTTTTTATTAGTTAAGTGATAACTAGTCCGTCTCTTATAGGCTGCAAGTCCTAAATCGCCTTTAAAACACGCCACATAGTTCTAAGTATTATCTACATCTCTCGAGATAAAATCTTTTGCTTTCTGACAAGATTTCCTCGAATTCTTTCCCTTACTGCTTTGATCGCGTTTTCGTACGAACTCGACTTTGAACTTGTATTTGATTCCCATACCTACTTTGAGTAATGTAATAACAGCGATTCTGTTCTTTTTATCATTTCACTCCTTTTAAATATCCCAAAAAATTTGATAACCGATTGGCGCAAAAATGAGAAAATATATTCAATGTAAAAAATTGAAGTGAACTCTACTTTGGAAAAATAAATTTTAGTAATTATCAGCTTATTTAAGTAAGTGCGCGCCTGCTGTCGCAATGTGGCATATTCCAAGCTGGCGTAAAGCGCATCGTAAGCTGGATACGATTTTTCCCCCTCAGGAGAGGAAAGGCTGAGAATCCCCACGGATACCACCGCAATCAAGTGCCAAGTGATAATGATGTCGACCTTCAGACCGAACGAGGCGCCTTGACCGATGCGATCTACCGACCAACCTCAGCAGTTATATGTTTGACGGGGGGAGACGGTACGGTGCAAGATACTTCTCGTATGACACGGCATTCCTAATATAGGCATGTTTTCTAATTATATTTTTATTAGTTGTATTTCCTATATTATGTAATAGAAAGTGACTTTATGAATTATCCATATTGAAGTCATTTTCCAAATTGACGACTCTGTATCTATTTAATACAGGGAGAAAAAAACAAGCCAAAGCCAACTAACAGCCTAGACTGAATAAATGATTTTGAATTTTGTATGGCCAGCATATAACCAGCAGGTAAACAAAACTCAAAACTTCAATAAATAAATACACAAAACAAGTAACTCAGTAACAAAATAACTATTGACACTTTTCTTTAAAACGCAGATTATATAACTTTTGTTATCGTATTAACGCCTCAGGTTTCAAAGCATTCATTAAGTAAATCCTGTTCGCTTTTGAATTCGAAGGAACGCAGCCCATTCAACGAGAATATAGGGCAGCGGGGCGCTGCCATTCTTTCTTCCATCTTCCCTCGCTTTATAAATGACTCAGAATGCAAGAATCTATTTTAATAGGTTCAGAGTTTTAACGAAATTAAATTCAAAGCAGTTTTTAAAGTTCGTCTCCGAAATTATTGCTTTAGGCAACTATATGACCTGAGCTTTATTTTTGGTTGCGCATTTGTTTATGTTTGCATTTACTGTTGATGTGTTTTTATTTGGGTTGTTTGTAGTATTAGGTATACTGGCAAATAGCAGACTGTCCACGTTATGATAAAAGGTTTTTTTCTTTTATTAGTTTGTTTTTTCTTCACAGACTTGTAGTCTGTACTTTTATTTGATTGTCCTCATTTAGATCAATTTCTGGTTTTTGTACATATATGTACGTATCAAATCAAATCAAATCATTTATTTGCACAAATATGGGTATAAATAAGGTACGTAGTAAATTTCTCCAGTACTTCTAGGAGGTAGACTCTGTACCAGGGTCGTCTGCATGGGTACCTCCGTCTTACCTATTTCCGCCGCCAAACAGCAGGGTTCGCTTTGCTGTGTTCCGGCGTGAAGGGTAAGATAGGCAGTGAAATTACTGGGTACTGTGGCTTTACATCTTATGTCATAAGTTGGCAACGTACACTGTGGTTCTTATGAGGTTTGCAGATTTGCTGCGAATCTCGTGGGAACCACATGTACTATAGGCGACTGTTACCACTTACCATCAGGTGGGCAGCCTGCTTGTTTGCCAACTTTAGCAATAAAAAAAAAAAAAAAAAAAAACTTCTCCCCTAAACTTAATACTATAACGAGGTGTGTTACACCTTACTAACATGAATAAATTATGAGCTAAATTGGGGGTCTCTGATTATGAAATCGGTATATTCTACTAATATTTGATGATTTTCATATTTTCTTTTTCATAAATAGTCCATGTACTAAGGCAATTCCACAACCCACAATTAAAATAATAAATTGCGATAAATTTCGTTATTTCTACAATACCAATCAGAACCGACTGATTTTTGTTGTAATCCTCTACTTCTTAATCCGTCTCCATGTATAAACTAGAATGAGGCCTATAATAAATAATAGATAGCGTTATCTTCATTCAAGTCCCAATAGAAGTACGAAGGTGCAAAATCGTATGGCGAGATATGGTCATAACTACATGAGGAACATTTTCATTAACCGGATTTTTTCCTTCTCCTCCTCTTAACATAGCCATATGTTCATCCATTAGTCCTTGCGCTTCATGTATTCTTCTTTGCTGAACGTTTTTTCTCGTCTTCAGTGAACATCAGAAAGAAAGTGTTAAGAGTCGTGCTTTCGTTGTCTGGATTCCGATGGCATTCTGCATATTTGAGACCTCAGTACTTGCCTAATTGTGTATATTACCGCATGCTTCTTTTTGAGGACAAAGAAGCTATAGTTATAGACGTCGATGAAGGGGATCTGCTTAGTGTCACCCGTAAGTATTAGTTCTTTAGCCATGGGTGAACCTCGCGACCATTATTGGTTATGATGGTAAGTGGGTTTTGTTCCCAGGAAATTGGCAATCCCTTCAAAAACCATAGTGTATGTTGTCAATATGTAATACAACATGTCATGTATACACAATATTTTCCTGTCTAATTTCCCTTCACACCAAAACATAGCAATGCAGACAATGCTATTTTGCGACAGAAATAAGTAAGGCAGAGAGGTACCCAAGCAGACGACATGGCATATATAACTTATACAATTATTTATAAACAATTATTAACAGAAAATGAAAGTATCCCTTTGCTTCCATTGCTTGCGTTAAAATCGTAGACACAGTGTAAGTTTTTTTTACAAAAAAACTGAGTCAAACGCTTTATACGTTTGTCATTTTTTTTTCTTTTTTTCCTCAGGAGAGGTAGGCTGAGAATCCTCACAAGGAGCACGAAACGTACCCAGGATACCCCCGCAAGTGTCACGGAGGTTATGTCGGACTCCACGCGACCGGAACGGTCCAGCCACGTGACCTACCGACTAAACTCAGCCTGGCCTAGGTTCTAAAACCATATAGGCAAATCGTGAGGGCGACGTTTGTCAGTGCTTCCTTTCTTCCTATCCTACCTATATCGTAAGAGTCGACTAGACGACTTCACACCATTTACATCTTTGGGGCCATCCATAAATTACGTCACACGGTTAGGGGGAGGGAGGGGATTGACGAAGTGTGACAAGGGGGTGGGAGGGATCTTAAATTTCGTGACGTCACATTTCAAAATCTATTATAAGCTAACTGTTAAAACGCAAACTTTAAATTATTACAATTAGTATGAAAAGTGGTGTAAATATCAACTTTTATTGTAAAGACTGTATACTCTCATAAATAAATAAAGGAATAGTATCTTCTTCTATCTATTAATAGGGGTACACCCGAAACGTACTATTTTTCTAATTGATTATAGTTGGTGATTTTGAAAAATATAATAAGAAAATCATGAAATGACCATATACTTATTTAATATAAGTAATCGTTTTTTGTTTTGTTAATTGATTTGATGTTAATTTTATTAAAATGAAAATAAAACTGATTTCGAAACCGCTTTTATCATTCAATAATTTCTATAATTTCAAAATTTGTGACGTCACACTCACAAATGTGACTAGCTGTGACAAGGACGGGGGGAGGGGCAAAAAATCACGAAATTCGTGTGACGTAATTTATGGATGACCCTTTACAGTGTGTCAAATCCCATCACATTGGATTTAATTTGGTCTGATTTTGAATGACCTTGACATGTCGGAACATATGCTGTGCTCAGCGTTCGTAAAATGGTTTGGAGATTTTCTTTTCCATTTTTGTGAATACAAGACAAGTAAATAGGTGAATATTCCGCAGTTTTTCTTGGAAACGCATCGTATTAGACATTGTTGTGGAATATTGATAGTACGTGGCTGCTGGTTGCAGTACTTACACATATTTAAATTCTTCTAGCGAATTTAAGGTAAGGTAACCAGAAATGCAAGAAAAATTAATATTATTTATTTTGCTAATAAGATTTGGTTGTACTAATAAGATTTTGTCCCAAACAAAAATAGTGATATAATCTGCTATAAATCTCAGCAAACACAAAATGCCTTAGGGAAATAGCGAACTCCCGAGATATACTTCAATCAAGTATATTTGTTTTGGCTAACCTCGTGTCTCAACCTTTTTCTTTGTTATTGCCTCTACGCCCTTAGAGAAAACCTAATTCAGTACTCACAAAGTTAAGCAGGTAACTTTTAAATCTAGACACCTGAACCTACATCTGGAATTGTTTGAAATTGGTATGTAGTAGCGAATTAATCTACGAGTAATTCAGTTTAACTTTATTTGTTTTAAAAATTGTTTTCATTTCGATGCCGGGGGGCGTCGTCGGTGGAGGAGACCGGGGGAGGTAGTGTAGCCTCCCCTGGAAGGGCTCCCCTGTATCGACGGGGGAGCGGAGGCTGGGGGTTCCCGGAAGTAGCTTGGTGTTTCCTGGGGCTCCCTACATGCCCGAGAAAGGCCATCCCTGAGGTTTTTAGTGGATAGGCTTCCTCCTTCTGGGGAGGAGAGCCCCACATAACCGCCGGCTCGCCACAGCCGGGGTATGCAACTTAATGCATTTTCCTCAGGGGGAACAAAAAAAAAAGACTTAGTAGTATTCGCTCACTAGTTTTTAAATGCGACTTTATTTAGAGCACGATGAGATATGCAACGGAGAAATTAAAGCTCTAATCGAGAGAACTATTCTAACTAATTTAGACTAATCGACTGAACCGTAATTAACTTATAGTCAATAAATCAGTGTGAATTTCACATACACCTTGAATGCTCTTCGCAAGTATCCTCGCGATTTTTGCCCTTATATTTTTATTGCTGTTAGTAGCAGACCTGAAATTGGTCATTTAGCTAAGAAAACTGTTACCCATGGTCATCAGTAATGCCAAGCGACACAATTTAGTCATTGCCTTACTGAAAAAAATGTAAAACCTCCTTTGAAGTCGGATATAGTAAAATTTTGTAGCATGTACGTGTAACAATAAAAAAAATAATGTATATAAATGATGGATATTATTTATCACGAGCAAATATCATTTACATATTACTCATACGAAACGAGCTTCTAAAACTAAGTCTTAAAACATGTCTTCTATAACGCTACTAAAGTCTAGTCTACAACTTCGAATTGGATACTAGATAACTGGAGAAAATGCAAGTATTACCACAAATTAATTTTATATTTACATCATCATCATCATCTATAAAACACTTCGCATTTAAATCGAAATAACGGCAAAAATTACCAACGAACCCAAAAACATACACTTTTTCCTCCGGCACTGCATCGTCCTCGACAGACTGAATACAATACACGCCCGTCAGTTACGTTACTCTTGACCTGACCTTCCTATACTATATTACGTATTTGGTCCAGGTATGTTCATCTAGGTCGCCTCCTATCAACTGGTCCATTCATGTTTGCGTTATTTTTTTTTTATCAGTTGTCTTTTGTCCATCCATATAAGCATTCGCTTCTCCATTTTTGTCAATACACCTTCTTTCACACCGCACATTTCCCTAATCATAATATTTCACAATTTATCCTTCATCTTACTTTTCGCCTTGCTTTCAAACCACTTGCAACCTATTTCTTTATCTACTTCGAACAAATTACTTTCAGGGTTTACAAAAATAGCTTGGCATTTATAAATAACTAATTCCATAAGAAGATTGAAGAGTCTCTCTTAATACTTGACCCAACAATTATTGACAACCTTAAGATACTTGCAATATTCAATCGTAGCTCTAGATCGTCCGCTGGGTATTAACGGCCTATTAATCGAACCTCTCAGTGAAGTTGCCAGAACTAATATCCAAGTTTCGTCCCGTGTGGCGGAAGTCCTGTAATCGCCTAACTAATCTAATCGATGGCGTTTATGGTCCTTGTTTTGCACAAACCACAACTTCGGAGCACCTGTTGTTTATAAATTGTATTTTACTCAATGGCAAATCAAAAGGGCCCGTTAATAATTTTAACTATTATTGATATTGGAGAACAGAAATGAGAAAACTTTAATTTTAGTATGACATTTTTTACGCCGTAATAATAATATAATATAATAACAGATAGGATAGGATAATAACAGATATTTAAAGGGTTCCAAATTACACATGACGGAACCTCACGTGCTCTCAGTGCACCATACCAACCTACCAACAAACGAGACTATGGCCCAAAAGCCTACTATTTGAAGGAGGTCTATGTTCAGCTGTAGCCTAAATGGTGAGATCAGCTTACATATATATGTGAAAATGACTCCTGAAATTATAATTTTAAATATTTTATTTACACATACTTTTTACATATTTACATTTATTTTACATACAATATTTTCAATAAAATGAGAACCTTCATTAAAATTATTATCATTTGTGTCGGTGTGTTGATGATATATATAAAATGGGACATATTCTTGATGAGAAAAAGAAAAGCGCTATTTTTCAAGTTTATAATGACTAACCTCTCTCCATCTGTCAAGTTTCCATTTAGCTCGGCGGGTAAATAAACGTTTAAAAGATATACAGTTACTTCCTCGCCATGTCATTTCCACTATAGCGGATCAAAGTTAAAATTTTCTGTTTAACCAAGCCCCTCAGAGTTCCACGTCTAAAGAGTCACTCCACCTGGGAACAAAGAAATGTAATTTATTTTCGTTTTCTATTTACTCTCAATGGAATTCAAGAACGTTTGAGGTCACAGTGTTCTTAAATAGAAATTCTTGACGTGTGTGAGTCAACTAAGCTCACAATGTAATTGAAAATGATTAAATCCATTCTTCGTTTATTTATTCTTCATTCGTTCTTTTTAAGTAAACGGCTTATATACTGAACAACTAAACTCAATTCTCAAAAGAAATATCAGAACAATTTCTCCATTGAAAGGTGCTGATCGTAGATTTATTTAATGAGATTTAGGTAAAGCTTGTTTAAGCTCCCACTACCATCACTGATATTTATATCAAACTAACTGGTGGCGCAGCATATTTTGTAATAAAATTATTAAGCTAATAATTATACCTATTAGAAATTGCGCACAATATTCATTCATTTTAATTGCATTTTTTGGAGTATTGTGTCTCAGTGCCACCTTGCGGCAGTGTTGGAAGATCATGATTGATCTCTCGAGATGGCGCTAGTCGTACGTTTCGCTCATATAGGGACGCGACAGTGCTGTCTGCCCCTGCACCGCTAGAACTTTATTATTCATCCGCTACCGCCTGCCGAAGAAAGAAGACCGCATATTGTATTTTATAGTTACTTATCCCGCATAATATATTCCTGTGACTACTCGAACTGTTTTGTGAACTTGCCATAGTGATCGTAAAGATAGGGTCGACCTGTGAATTTCTAAGGTGATCTGCTGCGTACGTGTGTGGTGGTAGAAATCCAGGAAAAACACCGGCTGCACCTGGTGAGTACGCTGAGTGCATGACCTCTTTTTGCCTTTACTGTGGTGTTTATTGTGTGCGCTTCTCATAGGTTTAATTAACCTAAAGAAAAACGAAACCGTAAAAATAGATTGAGTAGTTACAGCTCCACTGGTGATAGCTATTTACACGCTTCATCACCACTAACAGAAGAATGCCTAAATTCCATCATGACATTTTCTAATAGTTAAGAAAATGTTACTTTTTTTACCTCTGAAGAGGAGAGGAGTATCATCACGGATACCATCGCAACCAAGTATCGCATATCAAGGCGGCTCGACTGATGTGACCTACGAAGTAAACTCAGCCTAAAGCCAATGATCCTAATGACCCAGACTCCAGACGGAGCGAGGCGACACGGCCAGAATGACCTACTGACTAAACTCGTGCATCCATCAAGGTACGTAATACCTTGGATGGGAAAATGTTACTTAATTAGTGTTGTATGTATGGCTTCTATGTATATTTATATAGGTTATTTGCAGTGTTGAATGTTACATCAAAAATTATGTATTTCAATTTGAGATATACTTTGCCAACATCCTTATTTTTCGTTTCCATATATGATATAAAGTTAAAAGGTTGAAAGGAATTGTTAATTGTAATAAAAGAACTCATTGTATAACTGTTGAAATCTTCTTTTGTGTTGATGACATGATGTTATCCGAATCTGACCGATTTGTTTAACTGATTTACACTATTTTGATCTTGAACGCAAATAAAAATAGATTTCATGTGCATGATAATAATTATATGTATTAACTTCTTTGCATAAGAATTTATCGTCATCTATTTCCTCTATAACATTACGAGTATATTATGGCATCCCTTAACTTTAACATTAACTTAAAAAGATTATAAGGCTTAAAATACTTTTAAGATTCTCTCTAAAATAATAACAAAGGTGAAACAACAAAAACTTGCACATTGTAGTCTTACTTTATTAGTAAACAACATTTCATCTTCGAGCTCATCAAAAGCGAAGCACTCTATAACCCCGGAGCACGGATCCGACGTGACGTATTATAAAGATATCGAATCGAGATTACAGATGCCATGGCAGACAATGCGGGCCTGTCATTCTCCAATTATGGGGCAACTTTAATCTCGCCGCCATAATAATAGGTCTTCACCTCCGTACTCAAGTGCTGTTTCCTCTGTCACAGCTATTTTAAAAGGCCACAAAGCGTCCAGCGCGGATAACGACCAATTTCCGCGCGGCAGCACATTCAATATCCTGCCGCCATCTTTGTGACAGTGATCTGTGAAATTCTATCGCTAATTACATTTTCCAGAGCGTCAAACAGGGCGAATGTCGAATTACTCAGATAATTAATATCGACTTGCTTTGATCGTGCGAGCATCTGTCGTAAAATAATTGGTGCTATTTAACTGTAAATTTCTTTTGAGATAGTTGACATATTTTCTTGGGAAGTAGTTAATTATTGTAAGTCATCGCCCGAACGAACAATTCAAACATATTCTGAGTGATCTTTTGGAAGCTTTATAGATTCCTGGAAATACATATTTCTAGTGTTTAATGATCAGTTTCTTAGCTTAAAATTTGATTGCTGAGAAAGAATATAATAGAAGATAGAATGGCCACATATTACAGACTTCACTTACGGAGGATTCAATGAACTAGGTCTTCTGACTTTTAATCAATTTCGAAGCTCGAATATGACATATGTTATTTACTTAATTAAGCATTCAATTAATTATCTTCAAACATAAAAATAATCGATCAATATATTAGGGGTTAAAAAACAAAAGATCAATAACAAGACGGAAAGTCATTAGCTTAGACTGCAAGCGCGCCCCAGTTTCTGCGACGCCAGCTCGACATCCCGCTTCTTGCCTCTCTCGAGCATGTCTCTTGCACTGATCAATGCCAAGTAGCCACAAGACTTCATGAACGCGAGTTATTAAGCTTCTCAAATCTTAGTTCTCACGAAATATATAGCAAGTCATTTTTAAATGATAAACTCTTTAGATATTAAGAAATAAATTTCATCTTATAATCAAAATTGCACTGTAATGATGGACGCAGATAATCGATCAGTTCTTGCAAATAGGTATATAAATGGTTAATTTCATATTGCGTCAATAGAACAGTAATCTTGATCGAATCGGATAATCTGTCAAAACCTCTGTGCACCGCCGAAGAACCCACTCGGGATCACGAAGGTCCAATTAACCGATCAGATACCAGACAGACCTAGATAAATTAGAATTATCTATGTGTATTGTTGCATACACTATGCTCGTTGGCATTATTATGGTAACGGACAGGGAACAAAATAGGTATGCCGCTACATGCTTAAACGCATGTGGTCGCCGAACATTGATGAGACGAGACATACTAAGGAAACGACTAGATATATGCGTAAGGAAATAGTGCGTAATCCAGTTACCGCTATCTTAAAAGGAGTCGATAAGCAACCAATCAATCGAATAACTAACCAATTCATATCTTCTCGAACTCGGCTGTGCTTACTTTACCTCTATATACTTATGCCACAAAAACGTAGAATCTGCAGATATGGAATTAATTCCCAACAACCTCCAACCTTTCGGAAGAAGCCGTCTCTCACGTAGTCGTAACAACGTTCTTTTACGTAACTCACAGGATACCTCCCGTATTGGCGTCACGTACAGGACGTGAAACTCGGAGCATGTATGGATTACCGTTATTATTTCATTCATTACAATCCTACCAACAAACGGAGTTTGATGATCTACGATAAAGGGTCATAGATTTGTTTTATATTGTGATGTAATCTGAGTTTGTGATAAATTGATCGTGTGCTTTCTTATTATATGCTATTCTATTCAAGAACATTTTAAGGAGTGCTCCAAGCGGTTCTTCAGAACCGCGGAAGAGCACGTCAACCCGCTTATCCGAGAGTCAGTGAACTATCCATCAACACCGCCTTCAGCGGACACTTCCCACGACAACAGTCCATATTGGCAGAGGACACGCACACGCAGACCGCGACATGTCTTAAGCGACCCCCCTAATCAATTAACGCAGGACCTTCTAGACCTGCGAGCGGCGGCGTCTGAGCCGTCGCCTCCCTTGTCTCCCCTTATTCGGCAGCCTTCTGCTTCGCCACGAGTAGGTTCCCAGTCAATACAGACCGGTCCCACTTTGGAGAACCGCGCCTCTTCTAGTGCTTATGCCCTCCCCATGGGGCAGCGCTAACCGTACCTCTCCTGAGGTGCGGCCCCCTTCCATATAAGCCAGTAGGGTCATTAGGACCAAAGGCTCAGGCTGAGTTTCGTCGGTAGGTCTGTTGGGTCGAGCCGCCTCGATTCACCAGGAGTCCGACATAATCAACGCATCCCTGCTTGCCTGTTGCGTTGGTATCCATGAGGATTCTCAGCCTCCTCTCCTAAGGGAAAAAAAAAAACTTATTATATGTGTTGTCACTATCATTCGTGAACTCTTTCTTCTTTTTATGATTCTCCTGAGTTCCGAACAGATATAGCATTCGATTTATAAACACAGCAACAAATCTGATTTTAGGTGTTTTCCTTAGACAGTTCTTATGTCACTGATAATAACAGTGCTTTTCGAAGTTGTAAATGAAAAGTTTGGCGTGTTAGTGACTGTACGTAATTATCGTCGATAAGTGCAAAAATTGAATAAAGGTATTCTCATAATAACGTTATTAGTCTGCAAATGTATGTAAGCAAATATTACGTAATATATAAGTTGAAATTTTATTTTGTGTTAGTGATTAAGGTTATTCAATTATTATTATAATTATTGAAACCTACGGTAATTTTTTTTTATTCAATTCATTAGCATTTTTCACCTATGTTGACATTTAAGATATCTATATCTTCATTTGTTCTAGAAACACACACATACATAAGTAAACAACAAACAAATAAGGAGTTATGCAGATATTAATAACACAATTTAAAGGCCCTTTTGGCTTTTTTGACCTAAGCGATAATATTTTGTTATAAAATATGAGCGAATCATTAATTTTCAGTTACAACATAAGGGAACTACGAGAAAGTCAAACTACGCTCTAAGCCAAAGTATACATTTTATTCGCTGTTAATATTAATAAACTATTAATTTATTATGAATAAACTATTAATTATACTAATATTAATAAATATGAATGTTGGAGGCAGATAATCGATCGATTCTTGCAGATAAGTGGATTTTATATCGCGTCAATTGAACAGTAATTTTGATCGAATCTTATAACTTAATTAAGAATAACTAAATATATTTACCACAAGTATCAATTGTGTCATAATTTAATTCTCTATATTTATGATACTATGTATCGTAATAACCACTTAGAAATTTTTACAGATTTCTAGAAAATTATACATAACAATTTGTTGTGCCGCATTATTTGATATGCAGTAAACTATGATATAAATACAATAAAAGGTAAATGTACAATTAGATAGAGACGCCATATATTTACTATTGCAGATAAAGCCTATCTTTCCGTCTCGCACGTTCCGGCTGGATTACACAAAGTTTTGCGTATCTGATTTCCTCTTTGTATAATCAAGGTATCCGCATCAGTGTGTTATGAATTGTATCTCTTTGTTTATTACAAACCCGGTATGTGATATGTATTTGTACAAAATATTGCTCTGAAAATTATTTTGATTATATTTTCTCTAAACAACTTTATATGAGAGAATATTCACCTGTTACGGCATTAACGGCAAACAAACTTCGAGATAATGTTTTTATTATATGTTTTCATAAGTAGTCGAATAAAATAATTTAATAGAGCACTTTATTAACATAAAGAGCGCTAAACATCTGTTTTTCTGAACTTGGTTTTGCATGAAAACTATCATTTGCTTATTTCGTGTTAATTTAAACTTTACTTGCGATTTTGTAACCCTTCGTAAAATAAAATTAACTTAACTACTGTCCAGTAATTGATTTGAAACACTTAATATAGGTAACATGACAGTTTGTTTTATATTAAGCAATTATATCCTTTTTTTGTTAAAATTAATATATTTCGTTTAATTAAATATATTTTTCAGAAATTCTAACACTTGTTGCTTTAGTACTTAAGTAAAAAATTTAAACGTCGCAGATCATTAGAAAAGCTATAAAACTAGCTTAAAATTACTGAGGAATAAGTGATTCGTCCATCATAGGAGGAGAGCGATTAGTAGGTCATAGAATTTTTATTATTCCCATATATCGTCACTGCCTCTGCTGCTGACAGTGTGGAAGGCTGGCAGTGTTTTATCCATTTTAGATGAGCTGATACTCGTAAATTTTCTCATACATGTTTAATGCAACAGGAAGGTCCAACTTTCGTGGTTACGTTATCCGAAACTGCTTTTATTGCCTGCGACAAAGGGAGTTCTCAAAAATATATTAAATCTTTAAAACATCTGACAATCGAAATACTACTAAAATTAAAAAAAAAGCTGGTGGTGACTTTTACTTCATGTCATCCTAACTATTAAATTAAACTACACAAATATTTACTTATAAAACTTTTCACCGAAAACTTAGGCAATTATTCGTTAACTATATATTCCTATAATGTAAGCGCGAAAGGTTTTAGGATGGATGTTTACGGATGATGTTTATGGATGAAACTTTACAATAATATAACTCGCACATCAGAATAACATATAGGCTACAATTTGTAAAGATATTGTGTGAATTGTGTAAAACGTGGCGATAAGTATCCTGCTCAGACAAAGTCGCGGGCACCATCTAGTGTACTTTTTTTTTGTTCCGCTGAGGAAAATGCATTAAATTGCATACCCCGGCTGCGGAGAGCCAGTGGTTTATGTGGGGCTCTCCTCCCCAGTAACGGGAGGCCTACCCACTAAAAACCTCAGCGATGGCCATCCTCAGGCGTTGTAGAGCCATAGCCATTTTTTTTCTCAGTATTTTATCCCAACTCTTATGATGAACATGCGTTTTAATTAAATTAATCACTGAACAATGACTAATGTCATTTATTACATCCTACTGATTTGAATGAAAATGATAAAGACGTGGATTGTGTTGGTACAACTCGCTTTCAGAATCTCAAAACGGTGCAGGATAGAGCTGTCCGTATTCCAATAACAGATTTGTTCTTAGTATAGAATAAATGAGAGGTGTTATACTATATCACTTACAATTTTAAGGCGGAAGTTATTTAAATGTGTAGAATTGTGAAGGAACGACTCTAGCTTTTATTAACTATTCTAAACTATTGTTAACCTTTCTTAGTGTATCTTTCTTACTAACATATAAAGTTTGTATCTTTTGTTATAATTAGTGCTCGGAATAGGTAGTTTTATTTTATGTACTTGCAGAAAGAAAGTCAATGTAAGCGTAACATGGATACATCTAAAACCAGCGTGATTCCCGGGACCTTAAATAATGCGATCCAATGGAACTTATCTCATTTTATATAATCATGAAAATTACACTTATTGTTTATTTGTAGGTTTATAGGAAAAAAATCATGTTCAGATATTACAGATATTTATTGCATATTTAAAATATAAATCAAATTTAAAAATAAACATGTATTTATATTAACATTAAAGTACATAGTGTTGTTCCGATGGTGTAATTATTCGTCTTCGAATTGAAGATCGCCAACATAATCATCATCGTCATGTTTATATAAATAATACTAAGATTTTCTCGGCATTACTGCGTGTCAAGGAATTTCTTTTCATATTCATAATCCATTTTTTTCTGTTTTTATTTGCTATTCGTTTCTTTACGCTTTTATTGTAAAATTTTACGTTTACAACAATAAGCTAAAATATGAAATACTACTTTGAAAGTTCAATATAATATCTTTACAATCGCTGAAAATAATAAGTACCCAGGCATATCCATACTATTGATGTCACAAAATCGCAAGTGCATAAAATTAAACTACCTATTCCGAGCACTAGTACTACTAGTATTAGTAAACAGCTAATTTAAAAAAAACACAATTAATTTTTGAAGCGGCAAATCAAATCAAAGGCTTATAATTTGAATCTTACAATTATTTTGATATTATCTAATATTCCTACTAATATTATAAACGTGAAATTTTGTATGGATGGATGTTACCCTTTCACATAAAAAACTACTGAATAGATTTTAATGCAACTTTACAATAATATAGCTTATACTTCAAAATAACACGTAGGCTGCAACTTATTATATACGAAATACTAATCCTAAGCGAAATAAATTATGTAAATAGCGAACACCAGCTAGTACCACCACCATATATAAGTTGCACAATAAATAATTTAGAACTTTTGTTCGGAATTGCTTGAATAAAAAATACGCTGCTTCGATATCTTTACCTTCAAAGTAAACACTCCGGTTGCAATACTTACGTAAACAATACGAAAGAATACATAAATCAATCCCAGAGGAGTTTCATGATGCTTATATTTTCATTTCCGTAGATGCCTCCTCCGATATCTCACAAAGAAACATTGCTAATGTGATCTGTATCTAAATCTAAATGTATGCTAATGTTACTTTGCCTCCTTAACTCATTTTAATTGCTACAGCTATTCGAAAAAAAATACAGCAAATGTTTAAACGCAGTAGTAGATTCTAATTAACATAACATAACATAAAATACCATAATTCTTTATTGTACACCGAAAACAAAAACATAGACAAAAAAAACAAAACAACAAATAGCAAATGTACAAGAGGCGGCCTTATTGCCAAACAGAAAACTCTTCCAGGCAACCTTGGACCATCTCCGCCGGCATTGATTGCGGAAATGCTGGCGGACGAGGGAGGTTGGAGGGCTGTGGCCTCCTTCTGTGAAGCAGTGATGCTCCAGAAGGAGGCCGCCGAGCGGGGTCGGGAGATGGCCGATCCCGCTCGAAGAAAGCGGCGCCGGGCTCGGTAGCACAGCTGCGGCGCCGCCGCGGGTCGCAAGAAAGTCTCGACTGCTACGGCGACCCGGGATGGACCACGCCCCTTCCGTGGCCGGGGGGCGTCGTCGGTGGAGGAGACCGGGGGAGGTAGTGTAGCCTCCCCCGAGGAGGGCTCCCCTCTAGGCAGGGGAGCGGAGGCTGAGGGTTCCCGGAAGTAGCTTGATGTTCCCGGGGGCTCCCTACGTGCCTGAGGACGGCCATCCCTGAGGTTTTTAGTGGGTAGGTCTCCCCCTTCTGGGAAGGAGAGCCCCACACAACCGCCGGCTCGCCACAGCCGGGGTATGCAACTTAATGCATTTTTCTCAGGGGGAACAAAAAAAAAGGCAACCTTGGACCAGGGAAGTACTAAAAGGAGATTCAAGTAGAGGATGGTTGGGAGATTATTTTAAGTTAAGGAATCTTTGACAGGAAGTGAACACAGATTTCATTCTTAAAGGACTCCAGCGTCCTGCTAATACTCTCACTCTCAGGGAGAGAGTTCCATAACCTGACGGCATAAGCCGAAAAAGAATATGAAAAGAAATCGATACTTCGGGGCGGTATATCAAGAGCCAGATTAAAATTAGAAAGCAAATCACCACAGTTGATGAAAAGAAAACTATTACAAAATTAAACAATCAATCATTAAGTCGGAATTTGAGCTAATTACATTTACTAACTTATTTAAAATGTACATATATCACATTACAAACAACATTCTATTCTACTATCTTATATATCTACATATGATTCTCATATTTATATTAGTAAAGAATAATTTTGTTTATATTGTAAATAGGTTACAAGAATTTAGCATCGGAATCGGCAGCAATGAAAACGAATGTACATAACCTGACAATAACGTGATAAGGTATTCAATTTTATCTCACGTTGCGCCGCAAAACTTTATTTGTAGATACGAATATAGCAAGAGAAAAGCACTTTTCATTCGGCGAAAAAATAAAATTAAACCAGCGAATCTAGCTGCTTCTACAATCAATGTTGATTAATGAATTTCGTTTCATTCCACAGATCTTAGCAAATACTTTGAAGGGTGTAAACACCCTAACAGCATTAAGCGTTTGTGAAAGGAAATGGTGAAATTGAGGCGTGTTCCAAAAGTTTGAGGGATCGCTTCAATTGTCTACAAAGTATAAGTTACACAAAGCTCAGTTAGGCATCGACGATCGAATTGTAAGAAGCCGAATAGTGACGTCATTTCTGAATCCATTTTAGCACGACATAACCGATCAATGCAGTCATTGCGTCATATGTGTTAACATAACATCTTTAATAGTATTTACTGCAACAATCATTTTGGTGGATTTAATTAATACAGATAATCATTTTGATGGTATAACTAAGAGCACTTAGCACCCTCTTTTTCCTCTTACTATTATGTTACACGCTTTTGTTTATAAAATTGGGACTGTGATAAAAACAGGAAGATTTAATAACTAAGGTGTTAAGTTTTAGTGTTAAAAATATATAATTATATACGATATGGAACTATTTTGTCGTAGACGAAGAAGTTTATTATCATAAAAGGTTACCATTCACTTATAAAATATTATATTTCTTATTAGAGTGTAATATTTTTAACTTCTCAGTTCAAATTATAAAAGACAGACAGTGACAAATAATAAAAGCTCGTCTTTAAAAAACCAAACTCGATCGATTTGTGTCATATAATTATAGAAGTTCTAAACCCACCTTCCACCTCCATCATCAGACTCTGGGTACCAGGACAAATCAAATGAGCCCAAACTCGATAGGGTTGCATCGTTCAATTACGCTATTCTTATGGCTACCATTCAGCTCATCAGACCCTGATTATTATATAATATCTAAGTACTTGTCAAGGCGAGTCAAATGAACCCGAACGCTATGGGGTTGCGTCGTTTAATAATGGAATTTCTATGGCTACCTTCCATTATCATTGTCATTTGATTTACATATGCACACAAAATTTTAGCTCTATCGAAAACCGGGACTAGAATCCAATTTAACTTACAAGATTCGATTACACGCAGACAACGGAACAGTTGAAACTAAACAAAAGAGAATGAAAAAGAAGAGCGCTTCTTAAGATACCATAATCTAAAGAATATAAATATGTTTTATGCTAAGCATCGACAGCCCAACATCAGCGTAGGTACCAAGAATACTACGCAGCAATCCATTGAGTGCCATAGCGTCTACAACTATCTAGCATTTCTTTTGTATTAACAGCCGCCTAGGAGCGATTTTTCAAAAATGTTCTTTCATTTTGTTGATGTTTTTTCAGTTAACTCGGAAATCTATATTGTATATGCCTCAAATACTAATTCATTCTTGGGCCTTGAAATACACTAAATCTCTTATTATAATTCTTTCAACCACATACGTCAGTCACTACGTTCAAAACCTAACAGCCGTGAATACGTTTAATTTTTTTTCTCATGAAAGGAAGGCTGAGCAGGATGCTCAGCTTTCCTCACAAGGAGCACGAAACGTACCCAGGATACCCCCGCAACGGCAAGTGTCACGGAGATTATGTTGCACTCCACACGACCAAGCGGTCCGATCGCGTGACCTACCAACTAAACTTAGCCAGAGCCATGGCCATAAGGATCCTACGGCTTGAATGGAGAGAAATACGTTTCACTGCATATTATCCTAATGGAAACGCCATACCAAAGTCTTTTACTTGGACACATGTCTTAACTTTTTCTGACACATTACAACTTAGTGATAATGCCCGCAACCGAACTGGCGAATAGATATAATCCATACATTGAAAGATAAAATCCATTTTAAATATTCATACACCACAGTAATGGGTTAGCGTCCTCATTGCTTACATTGGCGTCTCTTAGACACAGGATTCATCGATTTTAGCCAGAACAAAGAAAAGCAGGCGTATCAGATAACTAACTAGGTGTTTTTTAAAAGCAAGATTTAAAAAGCCCACAGCTAACTATATCGTTTTCGCACATGTTCAGTCACTCCATTGACTCGACTCGTTCTCAATCATGTGACGTTCCCGTGTTGACTCAGTTCCGGTACAAGGATAATCAAATTAAATCCTGTTAAATATCGATAAATAAACAAAACGACGACATATATACTATATGAATCGCTATGTAATTTATATTATATCCCATAGTGACTAAACAGCTTATCTCTACTAAATATTCATTATGTTTTTGAAAGCAAATAGCTATTGAAAGATTTCAAACCTAAACGAGCTCTTTTGAATTTCAGTTTTAAGCGTGGCAAAGTTAAAAGTATTCTCGTAATGACTTTTCGCAGGTAAGTTTTGGTATTCATCAAAGCTTATTCACATTTTTACTTCATAATAGCATTTACAAAGTTTATATGTACACCTAAAGGACTACGATAAATTGATGATGATAATTTAAAAAGTATTTTTTAATAAAATTTCATATTACAAACATATTTACATTAACTGTACCTCTAACTTGAGGACTGTACACAGTTTTCAGAATATTTGAAAAAAAATTTCGTGTTGTGGAATTCGTTCAAATTACAAGGTCCCCAAACTTTTTTGTGTCGTAGATCTATTATCGTGGACCCCCATTTTCATTTCATGGACCCCTAATATTTTTTTTCGCTGACGTAGACCCCTTTCAGATTGTCATAGACCCTGATTGTCATCACTGATCTAGAATAAAGCAGATCTTGTCCGTGGACTTTAGCACTAGACACCCGAACGTGTTCCTTGAGTAACACCAAATATTCAGCACTCTACCGATAGTATATTTCGTACCGAAGCTGTTTCAACCTAGCCACCTTTTTTTTTCTTTTGTTCCCCCTGAGGAAATTGCATTAAGTTGCATACCCCGGCTGTGGCGAGTTGGCGGTTATGTGGGGCTCTCCTCCCCAGAAGGGAGAGGCCTACCCACTAAAAACCTCAGGCATGGCCTTCCTCAGGCATGGCCTTCCTCAGGCATGTAGGGAGCCCCCGGGAACACCCAGCTACTTCCGGGAACCTCCCGCCTCCGCTCCCCCGCCGATACAGGGGAGCCCTCCTCGGAGGAGGCTACAATACCTCCCCCAATCTCCACCACCGACGACGCCCCCCGGCCACGAAAGGAGCGTGGTCCCTCCCGGGGCAGCCTAGCCACCTAGTGACTCTCAACGCCATCCGGCTTAAAAGCACCACGTCAACATAATACTGTGAAGGGGGTCCGGGTGTTTTTGTGCTAACACCCTATTGTTAATTCAAATTCAAATTCAAATTCATTTGAATTTGAATTTGAATTTGAATACTATCGTGCATTAAAATTCTGGCCATAAAAAATCCCAACGAGCAGCTATGGGAACGTTGTGATGAAGTCCGGTTCGACCAGCAGGTCAAACGCTGTAAATGGAGTTGGATAGGCCACACTCTCCGAAGGGATCCAAACCACATACCGAGGCAAGCCTTAGACTGGAATCCCCAAAGAAAGCGTAAACGTGGTCGTCCAAAACAGACCTGTCATTGGCGAAGCGAAAGCCATTGGAAAAACCTGGAGTGAATTCAAATGCGAAGCTCAAGACCGTGCGGGATGAAGACTCACTGTGGACCTTAATGATGCACTAAAATTAACAATTTAAAAAGACATATTAAATACATAATTATATAGTTTAAAATATAAATAAGTATATACATATAAGTAGATAAAAAAAAATCAGTTTTATAATTTCACAGCAACTGCCGATTCTAATTGAATCAGCATTGATTTTAAATAGGAATAAAGTATTTAGTTTTATTTCTTTTTAAGCCAGGATATGAGTGTAAGTTACACAACACATATAAGAGCGTATGGAGTGAATATAGATATTTGGCGAAACCATGACGAATCGTAGGTTTTATTATGAATGGGCGGCTACACGACAAGACAACTCTAGTGTTTAAATAAATCTTCTTATATATGAATCCCACTCTCGTTAACTAATAAAATATTAAGAAAATGACTTGCAATTATAAGTTACCCCAATAAAAGACCAACCAATACACGAGAGAATAGCTGTACAAATTCTATTAGATACATCTCTTCTCTCGGTAGTCCCCTCTCTGAGAAAATTGGATGTCCTTAATTAGACAAGTAATTGGGAAAATCTACGTATCCCCGAAGTTAAGACACAAGATGGCAATTGATTGAAGGATGGTGAGCACAATAAATTAGATGTCAATTAGGTATCGTTAAAAGAAAGTTAAATATACAATCCCAGACACTTGTATCGATCGAGCCACGCAGCATAGGCAATTCGTTGAAATAACGAAAAAGCTTTTATTAAGATTTAATTCAGGAATATTAAAAATCATTATGGCGTATTGTTATTCCAAATTTGAACTTAGCGTATTGAAAAAAAAAAATTAATGTATCTTGTCTGTTCTATGTATTTTTTTTTCTAAATTAGACTGATAGTGAAATTTTAATGAAAAACAAAATTTATATGTCTGATGAAATGGTTTATGGAAGCAGAAATAAAACCGCAGTGCCAGCGAGATGGCGCTATTCGCTGCAAGAGCGGTTTCTATTTCAATATTGTTTTAACTCAACTCTACGAGCCCAACTGAAATAAGTTGTTAGCACTGATCCTATATTTTTGACTAGAGACCCGCCCCGGGTGCAACGCTGATACTGAATACACCACAGAAAAACTGTGAACGTTGTTTCAGCCTGTGTTTACAATGTAAGCGGAAAAAATGTAATTATTTACGACATCACATTAGAAACCTCGAAAATAACAGTATTTCTCCACTATTCAATAGATATTACTATACATATAAACCTTCCTCTATAAACACTCTATCTAGTAAAATATAGCATACAGATTTAAGCATATATAAGGGATACAGGGACAAAGAAAGCGGCTTTGTTTTACACTATGTAGAGATGATATATATTTCCAACACGGGACTCATTTTATTCTAATCATTCTCAGGCAACAATACATGGTATTTCAATTTAGTTCATAGAAGTCTCAGTGGTCTTAGCGCTCGTTTTTGGTCTTCCGATTAAGGAAAATCAGGGCTTAAAACTTTATATCAATAATACGTAAATAAATAAATATTTCCTATACTTGTACCATTTATCCTAACCCAAAGTAAGCTCTGTAAGGCTTGTGTTATAGAGTTTGGGGCAGGGGTCATCAATTACTTTCGCTCGGGGTCCATTATAAAAAATGGAATGACATTCGCGGACCACACATTTAATTAAAATATATTGAACAATGGTAATTACGGAAATTAAAAAGGTATTATTATTTACATATCAATGAGAAAAGTGTAATTTTTTATTGTTGATTATTTGTGTGAAGTTTGGAGTGGAATTGGTCTAAACTATTTTAATTATAAGATTTTCATCAGTAAATCGAGATCGAAATCTATTCTTAACGAAGTTCATCTTTGAAAATGCTGCTTCGCATATATATGTTGACACAAACAAAGTGAGAAGTTTCAAAGCAAATTTTTGTAGTTCTGAATATTTATTACCACACACAAATTTTATCCACATCTCTTCACTGGAAACTTCAGCATATTTGTGTTTTAAAACTGTGTTTTACTAAACAATATTACTAAACAATACTAAAAAATACTGCGGGGGATATATTTTTTCGGTTCGCATACAATGGGTCGGCGGTCCGTATGCGGGCCGTGGTCCGCCATTTGGTGACCCCTGGTAACGGATAGATAGATATATTATACATATATAAATATATTTTTTTACAAAAATATATATTAACAACCATGACTAAGGTACAAATGCTCGCATTCATCACACAAACATCAGCCGCCACCAGGACTCGAACCCGTGACCTCAGAGATGGCGACATCTTGAAACCGGTGTACTTACCACTTGACTACGATGGTAGTACCAAATTCTAACCAATCAATATTTGCCGCACATGTGGTAAGTCCAAACTTGATCTTCAATTTTTTCTAGCACCTAACGTTTAACTCTTTATGTGTCGCCTATAGCCTTATCTGGCGTAAAACATTGTCGCCCATGCATAAAATTAGCCAGCTTATCGCGCCGGGCTTGCTACCGGATATCGAATGCAGGCACAGGGGCGGAAGTTCCCGGAAGCGAACTGATGCGCCACCAAGCTCGACTTAGTAAGCTTTGGATTATGATTGTTCAATTTACATGTAAGTTGATTGCATAGCAATCAACTTAATTGACAATTTAATTTCATAACTTGATAATTTTTCTCTCTAATTCCACGAAAATGTTATGTATGCAATGTCGACCAAAATTGACAATCAGTTGTGAAATAGAGTTTTATTCTTAAATGTTTAAAATATCTCATAATTTTCCAACAAAAAAAGAATTACACGTACGCCGTTGTTTTATTTCTCTACTTGTTAACTAATCTGACGAAAAAATACTTGAGTAACAGGTATGTAATGAAATCCACAGTGTCGATATGCCTCTTACAAAGTGGACTGGCGTCATTTGGTGAAGATCAAAGCAAAGCGCTGAATGCTAGCAGCACAGGACCAATAGGTATCGATATGCTTGAGGCAGGCCAATATCCAGCTAGGCGGAGCGGCTTACGCGAGCGCAGCGCCCAGCGCATGCTCGTAGTCGCCCATTCATGGCCTGTGAGGTGTTCCCGAGGGTTTTAGTGGGTAGTCGCGGCCTTCTGCCCTGGAGTCCCACTCACCCTTGTCCCTACCCAAAAGGGCTTAGACAATGCATTTCCCTTGCTAAAAAAAAGACCAATATCCTGTCGCTGCCTGTAGCTGTCGGTAATTCTTAGCTGATATGATTAATAAACATGTTAACTAAAGTATTGGTAACTAAAGGTTTAACCAAGATCAAAAAAGCTCTCCACTCGCCACGTGCGTGTTGTAAATGTTGGCTTCGTTACTAAGACCTTTGAGTCATCTCATGCGTTGCGAATTTTAGGGCTTGGCTGCTAAGACTTTTGAGCCATAATGTATATATTGTGAAACAAATATAAATTATACATAATGGAGATTTTGTGGTATAAATAGAATTAAGCAATATGAATTTTAGTGTAACTAAAATCTTATTTGCCTTATTCTCCCACTTCATCCACAACCACATATACATGCTACCACTTTGTTATATTTTAATAAGATCAATTATAGAAATTTAATAATATTTTTAAAAACAATATGGTTATAAAAATATATAATATAGTATTAAATTTTCGTTAGCGTTGTCGTTGTATGACAATGAGAGCTTCAAGCAAAAAAGGCTCTAAACATGTTATATTAATGTTAGCATTACTAAGGATAAAACATCATCCGTAGTACTACTAAAATACTTAGTCGTACTATGAATAGAACCTTGTATTAGCATTTCTAGGCGTTGGTTTATATCTGAATATATTTAAAAAGAATACTAATGTTTATAATTTTGACTTCATTTTATTTTAAAATACTAAATAAATCTACAAAAACAATAAAACGAGAACAAAAAGCGGCTATTCGGGTCTTATCAACTTAGATAAGACCCGAATAGCCGCTGTGTTTTTCCCTTTTTTCATACATATTTAATGGTACAAAAATGTTCTTACTATCTTCACTAAATTGTCATACTACCTTCTGAGGCCTTCAAACGCTGCGTTTTCTAGACTAGTGCCAGCGGCACAGAATCATCTCTATAATCCAACCCTGAAGATCCTGCAGGTCCAATACTGACGATCGCCTGATGACGACGATAAATATTTAAGCAACAGAAAACTCGATGTCAATTTAGCAATATTACTTGTGGCACTCGGCCTGTTTAGTTCACATTAATCCGGGTCGGGCGACGTTTATGGCCAACAGTTCTGTTCCGTGATTCCGCCGAGAAAATTATATCAGCCCGCCTGATAAACGACACCGGTTATTCGAATGGCAATTCGACTTAGGGTGGAAATAAAATAAAAATGGATTTAGCTTATTTTTATAGGTATGGGTATTGCGAATTGTTTCTATTTATGTATAGCCACTTTGTTTATGATGGATTTTTGAGAGCAAAAAAAAAATATAAAATACTTTTTTTCGTTTCAATAAATAGTTCCTAAACGATCTATGGGGTTCCGCGTTACATTTGACGGGTCCCAAGCCAACTTCACCTGTTTGCAGTACACCCTGCCAAATAACGAAGGGGATTCTAGCACCCCACTCCCTACCGACCCACACTGAGCCAGCGTGATGGGAGACGGCCCATAACCCACCATGTTATATTCTATACAGGCCCCAGGGAAGGCCCCAAGTACTCGGCGTTACCAGAGGCCGTGCCGATAGCAACGGACGTTAAGAATCCCCGGGCGGCGGACACCAACCGTCGAATGACCTTACCCCTGTCAACATATAACATGCCAACACTGTGGACCGAGGAAAATCAATTGGGATTGGAGAATAAATTGAGCAGGATTCGCTAGAGTAAGATCTAAAATCCGAGGAAGGAGAATTCGATGGTCCTGTTACTCCGAAATTAATCCAAAAACCTGTTCTATTTCCAGAAAGTCCAGAATTTTGCCCCAAGACGGTGTCGGGTTCCTTGTTCAGAAGTCACCATTGTACACATCAGAAGTGTGTCGAATAGGGTAGATATGAAGTTCTCAAAAGCACCAAACGGTATTCCTAGAAAGTCATAAAGTTTACGCCCTAACCTCGACCCGCCCCGATGAGGAAGTAGAAGCAATGTAGGAGGATATTTCTCGAGTAATATATGCTATTGCTCGATAAACATCCTCATACATTACATCATTGTCATTAGCGTACCCAGCTGAAGCATAACACACCTATCACGCTCCTGAGTTATGTTTTAAGTAATTGGCTATTTTCATGTTATAACATAAAAATGTGAAATATTTTTATTTATATAGTTTTTGTACTGAGCAATGCAAAAATTATATTATTTTTTCATAAAAACGTAAGATTAATTTTATATTTCTAATTTAAAATCTAGGTTTTATTATCTATATATCACGTGACCGAAAACACCAACCGCCATGATTTTCGGTATGACGTCATTAGTACTAAAACAAAGTATGTTTGTAAGCAACGCATCAAGATGAAAGGAGATTGCCCATTCCAGTAGTTTTTGTAGAAACATTGTGTCTCAATGATTTTCTTACCAAAAATAAAACAATAATATTTTAAGTATTTTGTCTTTTCTGCTTATTTAACATTCCTTTTGGGAATAATTTTCTGAAATAAATCAGTAATAAACATCCGTTTTACAGCAAATTGACATAATCTGCCATGTTTATAGGGTTGGGACAAATTATAGAAATCAATCGATTATTACCTGTGGGGTGATTTTGTACCTAAATCGACAATCGAATCGCTTAATGTCTATTCCCTCATTTATAACAAAGAAGTGTCACATTTAGGTAGATTTGAGGTTAACTTGCTGTGCCGGTTATTGTTATAGGTATTCGTGTTTTAAATTCTGTTTTTGAAAAATGCCGGTTTCTAAAAGAAAATCTGAAGAATATTGTTTTTGTTAAAACTTGCAAGAAGTTTGTTTTAGTTACTTTCATAAGATTTTTATATATTTTTGTTAATCACTAATTGGCAGTTAATTGACAGGAAAATATTTTTCGTTTTGTTTTCCTTTATATAAATAGTTAAATACAATACAATTAAAATATCAACATATAATTTAACTACTGCAAGAATATTCTTTATGATAGTAATTAGTTAATTTTCTTGTTCTTGAAAATATTGTGATTATAAATTAATTTATAATCAAAATACAATCATGAGCCTATGTTATGTACATAATGCACCATAATGTTAATTTGATTTTATTTTGAAAAGACTGTTTGTATAATTACATAGTTTTATTAATAACTAGCGGACCCAACAGACTTCGTCCTGTCAATAAGATTTGTACAGTGGCAGTTTTTTGTTCCTAATTATTTTATAGATAATGTCGCATAGCCAACCAAATCGCAAAAAAAGTCTAAATGACCTATTACGTTTTGTGGCTATTCAATTTTGGAACGTGACATGAAATCCTCCAACGATGTATTCTGTGCTCCAACGCACGCACGCACACTGTTTTGATAGATATGATTGAATTTCAACTATATGTAGCGTTAATAAAGCGCAAATTGACTCTTTGATGTTAGGAACACACCTTCATTGCTTAGACAACAGTGAGTGCTTGCAATGTGAACTTTATACAACAACAATAAAGCTCCATTCGACTGTACGTTTTAGTTAGAAAACGTTTGCATGGGAAAATAAAAGGACTGTTTTTAGGGTATTTCCGATAATTATTCGAATTTTTCTCATTGTAAAAACTCTCTTTGAACTTCAACGAATATTAACAAAAAAGAATTGGCCAAATTGGTCCCGGCGTTGTTGAGTTATGAGCTTACCAACACATTTTGCGATTCATTTTTATATATATAGATAAATATAAACATTTTTAAAAATTAAAATCAGACCAAAAATACATAAATAAATTTACTTTGGTTAGTATAACTCTTCCAATACATTATAAACAAATATTATAAACAAATAATATAAAAAAATAATGAATTGAAACAGATAAAAATATCATTTGTCTGTTATTTTTTTTTTTACTATTAATACGAAGGTGGAGAATAAATTGGCAAAAATAAAAAAAAAACATTAACTCTTCCATCTTGTTAACTCGAGTTCAACCCGAGTTATGTGAATTTTAACTCCCGTTAAATCGAGTTTTGTTTTTACGTGTTGGCACATCACTACTATCTTCGGTGTGTGAAAACTTTGAAATTTCTTTATTTTAGTACAATTGACGTCACAGACATGGCGGTCGACGTTTTGGCGCCTTTATTTTACGATAATATTTTGATCTTTTTTTTCTGCTTGCAGGATAAATATTTTGCGAAAAAAAAATAACACTTGACTATCGCATGTAAACGAACATTTTAAAAAATATTTGAAAAAATTGTAGAATAGCCTATTCTCCAGAATTATCACGAATCGTCTCGCGCGCAGGTTTGACAACTTTTAACCCTCCGCTCTAGCCGAATTACGAAATGACTATCGTACCATACCGGCAGGTTATACAGAAGACCGAAAAATTTAATCTGCCACTATGCTTTAGCGTTTGTGGATTATGAGAAAGTATTCGATTCCGTCGAGACCTGCGTTGTATATTAAAAAATATTACATGTAACGTAAAATGTGTTTGTTTTATTTGAATTATGCAAAACAAGTTATTCGTAGCATAAATTAGTAGGATTACAAAAAAAAATCACTTAGAAATAAACGGTAAATTTTATATTTTTATACATTTTAAGATCAAAATTAAAATTTATAATAAATATATTATATTGTAGCTGTCTACACACTTTATCATACAAATTAATTAAACGAAAAATTTAATTTGCTTTTACTAAAGTGTGATATTTAACAACAAGTGTACAAATGCTAATTAAAAATGTATTTCACATTCTAGCTTGCGTCCCAAAAACGTGTCTGAAATTTCATAAAATTAACTTCAAAACAGCAGGTTTCATGGGTGACTTTAAGCACAGATTATGTTTACCGCTACCTGCCGTGCCTGCAAAAAATTATAGAAGCAACAATATATTTTAGCTGAATTCAGAATTGACCAACATTTCAGAATCCTGAAATGTCATATATCTATTTAATTATATGTTAATAATTATTAAGTAAAATACAATTTGAACAAATCTTTTTTTATTTATATCTGAAGAATATTTCATGCAAAAGCTAGAGAAACTTAGCCGAGTCGGGTCGTCTTACGACGATCCGAAGAAATTCCGAAGAAATCATTCGCAATAATGATGCAAATCAACGATTCTAGCTGTAAAAGCTCTCAATGAAACCCTTACAATATCACTATAAACACAACTTTCTTCTTGTGAGTAAACCAGGTCTTTATCACACTCTGTGAAACCTGACCGACCTTTGGCCACGACCTTTTTCGCACGTTCGTATCGACGTGGTCCAATTTCCATAACCCAATTATCAATCTCTTCAAAAACGGTTCAATTTCATTATATATATATATATAATGAAATTGAACGAAATATATATATATATATATATATATATATATATATATATATATATATATATATATGTGTGTGTGTGTGTGTGTATACCGCGGATACCGCGGATACCGCGAACCGAGAGAGACCACGCCACTTCCTTGGGCGTCGTCCTCGTTCCGAGGGGCGTCGTCGGTGGAGGAGATCGGGGGAGGTAGTGTAACCCGAGAGGGCTCCCCTGTATCGGCAGGGGAGCGGAGGCTGGGGATTCCCGGAAGTCGCTTGGCATTCCCAAGAGCTCCCTACTTGCCTGAGGAAGGCCATCCCTGAGGTTTTTAGTGGGTAAGCCTCCCCCTTCAAATGGCTAATTGGTGTTAGGGTAAGAAGTGTGGCTTTTCTCATCATGAGGTGTGTCTTATATGCTGAAAGTATATAGGTATAATATATATAAGATACTTATGGAATTTTCAAATCTTAGTTTGTACATATAAATTTCTGTTTTATTACACAAACTTAAGGCTCACAATTAAACTCAAACAGTGTTTACAAATATAGTATAATAATCTTCAACTCAAAATAAAACAAAGAAAATAGCAGTAAAATTATAAGTTCTGAAGTAAAATAATCCTAGCTAGTGATTCGTTCAATTTAGTCGCCACACTTAACATAAGAATTAAATTAAATTATAAACAAATATTAAACCAATGTGGACCGACAATTTCATGAAGGCTGCTATTAACTGAATGAATGGAACTAGTATCAAGAAGCACAATCCCTATAGAGGTCCTTGAGAGAGACCTATAGGCCACTGAGCATCTATTGCTTAAAAACTCCCTTGGATTACATTTTCACCTTCATAGGGCTCTGTTATTACTATTGTACTACAAAAATTAAAAAAAAAATACGGTTTTCTAAAGTAATGCTTAGATTTTACTTCAAAAATTTGTGCATTACTGATTGTAACTTAGTTACAACATATTTTTATCCTGTCATTATCTAATTAATTATTTTAATATCTATTGATATGAAAGTCAAAAATTGACACCGATCGTTTTCTTAGAATTTTAAAAGAACAAGACGAAATCAATACTCTTTCAGATTTAGGCTTTTAGACACGTAGATAACTATTTATTGAGTGTATCCAATAAATAGTTATCTACGTGCCTAAATAAATTGTCATGTAGTCGAAGTAACTTGGAAATGAAATAGTTATAAATATTCTATACATATGACCATATTACAAATCTGATCAACGCAAGAAACTTGTTCCTAGTTGTTAATTGTAGAAAATTTAAAGCGAAGTTCATGTTTTGAAATTCAGCAGTAAGCGCCAGTGACTTTGGAAACTTAAAACAAGTCGAAGCTGACGTGTAGCTTCGTTAAATGTGCTTACACAAGCTAATTAATGCACCGAGTGACACCAACAGCTAAAATGAGGTCAAATGTTATGTATATACGTTACATATGTTACATTTATCGCATCTTAACCTACGAGACACAGAAAGGTTTTTGCTAGTACCATCTTAAAGTTGGACTTGAATATAATAGCGTAGAACAAATGTTGCAATAAAGAAAAAATTACATGTAGACATACTCAATATCTTTACAAAATCGAGCACACATTCGTTCACTTGTGCGGTCACATAAGCTCCTCGACGTCTCCTGAGGAGCGATCACTTTCAATTCAAGCCGCAGGGTTCTTATGACCATTGGTTTTAGGCTGAATTTAGTCGGTAGATCACATCGAGCGAGCCACCTCGATCGGTCTGAAGTCCGACCGTGATACTGGGTTGCGGTGGTAGCCATGAGGATCTCAGCCTCTCCTCTCCTGAAGGAAAAATAAACACGCATCTCCCTTACTCACATCGGTTTTTCATTTCATTCATTCATTCAAGTTATTGTAAATAATATCTTAAATTATGATACTGTTGTTTCTTATGGTCGAAGCACTACAGATACTGGCGTTGCACTACTTAAGCCCATTTTTTATTCTTGGATTATATATGGATATCTATAGATTGTGTGACGTGCCTAAGGCTTTTGACTGCGTTAACCACCACACTCTTTTGAATAAACTCAGACATAATGGTGTCTCTTTCGAAGTGGGTAGCCTAGTTGAGTCTTATTTATCGAAAAGAATTCAGAAAGTAGTCATTAATGGCACTGAACCTGCAGGTACACTTATAATAGGCTTGTATCCACCATGAACAAATCTGATGCATTAGGTTGCATAACTATTAAGATGATCATTTAATTATGAAAAAACAAAGTTTTATAAAATAATAACTTTTGATTATTTATATTTTTATAAAATAAAATTGCACAAAATAAGCCATAAGTCACGTGACAGCAAACACCAATTAAAAAGTGTTACGTCACGCCGTGCGAAACGTCAAAGTCAAAATGTCATCCCAAGTGTCTTGTGGAAGTGCGAAAAAGAATGGGCATCATTCCTTCTCGCGAGTGTCAGCCACTTTTTACGTATCTGCTGATTGTTTGGCACGTATATAAATAATTTTTTTGGTGTTTTTATACTTGTGCTTGTACACTGGGGCACTATGCAGTACTTCTAATACGATGAATCCATTTTTTATTAAAATAACTTAACAATACCGAATATTCCGATACTAAAACTTCGCGTGACGTCATTCAACACGCCATGACAGTCATGAGCGTTTTTGATGACTAATGTCAAATATTTAATTAAATGCAAAATTATTCTTATAAATAAGCATTTTTTTCAAAAATAATTATTATTTTGTATAGAATAGGCATCAAGATATATTAGTATCTAACTACTGAAATTTAGGCAACAAGCCTATTATGGGAGTGCCCCAAGGATCATTCTTGGAACCATTGCTTTCCTGATTTATATAAATGATCTTCCATAGTTGCATACAGTACTGTTTCCATATAATATATATTATCATTCATATTAAAGATTGATAGAGGTAGTAAAAACAAAAAACATTGACTTTATGAATAGTACACTTTCCAAAGTATAACACTGATTCACGTTGAATAATTTATCGCTTAATTCCAAGAAAGCTAAATATTTAATTTTTACAACAAAGTTCCACAAAGTATTACCAATTTGCCGTTTCACAAATTAAAATTACTTATTAAAAATACTCTTATAAAAAAAGGTTATTATACTTGGGTTTAATTTTAATAACTCAATCGTTACGTTTCCAAATATTTGAATAATGATATAATATAAATAATATGATAATGAAACTATAGTCTTTACAGATATAATGTGAATTTGTTTAAATTTGTAAAGGAAGTTGGGTTCAGACTATTTATCTCAGACCAGTTTCTAATTGATAACTAAATTTACGAAAATAAAGGGAGAAAAAATATTGCCCTTGCTGTTTTTCTTGCTGGAACTAATGCAACTTTGACGAGCAAAAGTGATTATAAAAATTCCATTTGAAGAATATTTTTTTAATTTTGGCTATACTTATTTCAAGTAATTAGTTTTGCTTTGTTTTGTGTAGTGTAAATTTTCTATATCTTGAATAAAACTCTTGTACTGTTCCACTACTTTTTTTAATTACTGTCGACCTGACCGGTTTCGCGTTACAGCATTTTCAAAGGCTCTAAGCAAACACAGCTGTTCGTGTTTACGCTTCTATCTAAAAATTAAATTATAAATTACCTCCACAAAAATAACTATAACAAGTAGGTAGAATGAATATTCTTTTGTCATCCACACTAATAATAATTGAGAAAGTGGGTAGATACTTGGTAGTTTTAAACGATTGGGATACCAGATACGGAAAAATTACCCCAGTGTGGGGAAATTTAGTTACAATAATCTAAGTCTATAGGGTATATGAATGAAATGTCAAAATAGGTGTATAAGATGTCAACACAGGTAAACAACTGCAAAATTACATACATAATTACATAAAAGGTCAAAATAGGTATATAAAATGTCAAAACAGGTAAACAATTGCAAAATTACATACATAATTACAAAAAAGGTCAAATGGGTTCATAATTGCAAAACATTGATAATAATTAGACATGTCAGAAGTATTGAATGTCAGAAATATTGGAAAGTTAATTGTCAAATTTTTTTTTTATATTTAAAATTTATTTTTTTAAATTTTTTAAATGTCAGAGAATTACTCACAAAATTGTATGTTCTTTTTTTAAAATAATTATATCTACTATTCAAAATAATGTAAGAGTGGGGATCGGCTCAATTCTAATTGTTGATTTAATATATTATCCCGGCTATGACTAATGACTTTATTTATTTCTAGAGTCTCCAAAGCAGTCAATCTCCTACCTTTGTCGCAAAAATGCAAAGCTTTAAAATTTTCATGTGGGTCAAATTTGTGGTCGGCTCAATTCTAATCAACAATTAGAATTGAGCCGATCCCCACTCTTACATTATTTTGAATAGTAGATATAATTATTTTAAAAAAAGAACATACAATTTTGTGAGTAATTCTCTGACATATAAAAATTTAAAAAAATAAATTTTAAATATAAAAAAAAATTTGACAATTAACTTTCCAATATTTCTGACATTCAATACTTCTGACATGTCTAATTATTATCAATGTTTTGCAATTATGAACCCATTTGACCTTTTTTGTAATTATGTATGTAATTTTGCAATTGTTTACCTGTTTTGACATTTTATATACCTATTTTGACCTTTTATGTAATTATTGTATGTAATTTTGCAATTGTTTACCTGTTTTGACATTTTATATACCTATTTTGACCTTTTATGTAATTATGTATGTAATTTTGCAGTTGTTTACCTGTGTTGACATCTTATACACCTATTTTGACATTTCATTCATATACCCTATAGACTTAGATTATTGTAACTAAATTTCCCCACACTGGGGTAATTTTTCCGTATCTGGTATCCCAATCGTTTACAACTACCAAGTATCTACCCACTTTCTCAATTATTATTAGTGTGGATGACAAAAGAATATTCATTCTACCTACTTGTTATAGTTATTTTTGTGGAGGTAATTTATAATTTAATTTTTAGATAGAAGCGTAAACACGAACAGCTGTGTTTGCTTAGAACCTTTGAAAATGCTGTAAAGCGAAACCGGTCAGGTCGACAGTAATTAAAAAAAGTAGTGGAACAGTACAAGAGTTTTATTCAAGATGTATAATAAGTTCCACCAAGCGCCAACAATCAACTCAATACAGAATAAATTTTCTATACTTTGTTGATTGCATTTTAAGTAGTATCCGCAATTTTATGACTAAATCCCCAGTTAGGTTGGCTGGAAGAAATCACTATTAGGGATAAGCCCACCTATGTACATATTTTATATTTAATGTTATTCCTGTGAATTTTTTATGTGCAATAAAGAGTTATATATAAATTAATAAACGAAATTTGGGGGTGGACCTTAATGGATGCAACATAACTTTTTTTTACTAAAGCGGCTATTATCACACAATATTTTTAAATGAAATATGATTATTATTATTCATTGGAGCTTAATATCAAGCATCTTTATAAGACATGGTCATTTATAAGGCGTGCGCGGGGATATAGATCAAACACGTAGAGGCCATTTAAAATTTAAAGAAAGTCTGAGTGGAGTGTACCAAATGGGTCTAATCTCCATCTGCATAATGAGAATAGCAGCTAAAGACTATACCCAGTTAAGTGCATAGAAGCCATTGTCATTACAGGTCAAAACGTTTGTGGACAATTCATTCCGATGTTGGTGATAATGAGAACCAGGCTATGGAAGAGACTCCGGTCAGGTGTTGAATATTATTAACTTTACCAAGAGTATCAGTGTTATAATCCATGTATTGGTTTTATAATCAGTGACATCCGTTCACATTACAGTATTATATTATACAAATTTTATACAAACAGGCCAGCTTTACAAAAGAGATTTAAACTTAAATCGCTACTTGAGTACAGTTAAAACGTGATGGCGCTATGTAGAGTCAATAACACCATCCTTTTCTACACTCAAGCAGAGATTTGAGTTTGAATCTTTGTTCTTTAATTAGGGTTACTGTCAGCAATACGTAAAATTTTACATTAGCTCTACGAAAACAACCTCTATTACGAGCGTAGAACTGTTTCAAGGTAAACATGTAGTCTGACGGTCAAGAAAAATATAGTTAGCTAACCTGCATATGTGCAAATGCAAATAAAAGCCCCATGCAGGTCCATGGTAAATATATTCATCTTTGGCTAAACCTAATCACCTCAACTTAGGCTAGATTCGTATCGTGTGTATATAATTTCAAACAGCGAAGTTAAGTATACTATATTTTCAAACTGATGGTAAATAATTAGTCACTTGTAATTTGAGATTCGCACTAAATGTAAAAACCAGCTTATAACATAAGATAAAGTCACGGTATCCCGTATGTAATTACACTTCCTAATTTATTCGATAATATAATAATACCTCTGGCTAATAGAGGAAAGAATAAAAATCAAAAAAATAACGATACAGTTTAACTAATAAAATAAATGACAATCCGGCCAAATGTAATAAAAAAAAGGAAAATCTGTCGCTGTATAATTTATAAGTTAATAACTGGTGTCCGCGACTTTGTGCTTACTTGTATATCCTTACAAATTGTAGCCTACGTATTATTCTGATATATAAGCTATATATAAACTCTTTATTGAACACAATTAAATATTCCAATAACAATAAAATATAAAAATATTAGGAGGTACTATATAGGTTAATTGGTCGAAAGGTAGACTTATCTCTCAAAGAGATTTACTTCCAGCCAACCCTAGATAGATTTGTGAAATTTTTAAAGTAAAATTTGCGGGGACACAGTATTTATATATAATTGTTGCTATAGGCTATATAATAATATACTACCTCCGTTCAAAAAAGATTCAAAAATGATTGTCTCGTTAGTTTCAATTTCGCTTAGACAACTTTTTTATTCATAAAATAAATATTTTATTAAAAACTGTGTTCTTATATTATTTTAAATATCTCGTAATGTATTGCGAGCAGTTTCAATTGCTTCCAAATTACATGTTAATGTTTCTGGAAGTTGATTCATTCTGCGCAATGCTTCTTTCCTAATATGTGCTAATTGGTAGTTATTGTTAGATCGCACTAGAAGTGTTTGCAAAATGGCATTTCTCTTCTCGTTACTTAAATTTTTTGACTTTACTCCAGAATGTTGGATGTCCATAATTTGAGGCTATTTGGACCGCGTAGAAAACAGCAGCGGCTTATTTTTGTATAGCGTCAAAAATTACCAATTTCAGACACTGATGGTTATTGGTGAAATTATTGTAAACTGAATTTTTACTTATCAAAAATTATTCTATGATTCTACTCTGCGTACGGTTCATACACAAATGTCAAATTGACAGCTTATATTGTTAAGTTGGCGAAATGTTTCAAATGAGACAATCATTTTTGAACGGAGGTAGTATATCTTTGCTATGTTATAGAAACGTTTCAATAAAATGCATTCAGTTGTTTTTACATTAAATAGTAAGAAAAATTCATCCATACAAACTTTTGCGCTTATAATATTAGTAGGGATAGCTATTTAAATAACAAAAATACAGTTCAAAATGGACATCAAATAATATAGAGGTGTCACAACAAAACTTGGCGAACAGACATTGAAAGGCATAGTCAAAGTTTCTTCTAACATGCAGAAAACTTTTATTACTACAAGGTATCGGTGAAATATCAAGGGCAAACTTTTAGGTGGTTGGAAATTGTTTACAAATACTGTTTGGAATTTTACTCTTGTACCTTATTCTCGGAACATAAAGACTACTTTTAAATAACCAAAAGTTATAGACCTGCAAAACTTTGAGAAATCTTTGCTGGAGACCTGTTTGGAGAAATGCCAGCCATACCAATCTTCTGGTGAGGTAAACATTGGAAATGTATAGTAACAATACGTCTTATACGGAATATCATAAATGATTTATATGGTAGCTTAGTTCGTTCCATATTCTGAGGTATTTATTGATCCCTGAAACTTGTAACAAAAAACCTGATGTCAATAATAAAAAAATATACCTATTGTTTGAATTATACTACAACGATAGAAATTTCTAAGTATTTTAATGATAAATGACAACATGGGGTATAATGGGAACGCTACTAGCATGTTGATTCCTAACACTCTTAAAAGCTTCGGTCCAATTAGATGTAATTCATTACTCCTTCCTTTAATTCAAATATAACTAACATAAGATAGTTTATAACACACATATCGTATGAAAACATACATTACTGGACCAGAGAAATAATGTTTAATAGATGCCTATTAGTAAGTTTGACATTCAATGAACCCTAGATCATCTGCGAAAATATCTACTTTCTTCTACGGATATAAATACTAACAGTTTATCGATACCGAATCAATCAACGAATACCATCACTATACTAAAACCTCGCATGTAAAAAAACAATTAATTAAAGACACTTCTATACAATTTTATACTCTATGGCCTGTTGTTATTAGAGCACATCTTTAGAAAACCTTAAATAGATAATTGTTGGTTAAATTATGGAGTGAGTCTTCGCAGAAATATGATTGCAGTAAATTTCCTTAGCTCTAACAATATCCACGAGACATCAAAGAAATGAAACGAACATACAAATATATTAATCACTTACCTCACAGAAATAATAAATAACAGTAATTGCACACAGATATAAAAAACAATTGCCAAAGTAATATTATAATACATATAATTGGGCGACCTTATTGTTTAAAAGCAATCTCTTCCAGGCAGCTTTAGCAACTTTTACTTTTAATAAATTAAACAAAAAGAACATTCAAAACAGGGGAAAAGTGCTGAAATAAAAGAATTTTTGTGTGACAAATCAAGGAATGGAATAGGAACGCAGGCGGTTAAGGACAGGTGTTTAACTGACTCTAGTAGTTGAGCTCTCATATTTCTTTCGGGGAGTGATCGCAAAAAAAGTAACAACTGAGACAGGAAGGGAGTACTGTAAATCGAAATATTAGAAGATAATTTGAAATTAAAACTTCAAGTACAGGTTGATGTACAGCAAGAAAAAGAGAAACGAGACTTAGATGGAGATAATAAATACAATAAAATATTATGAGGACGGGACAAGAAGTGCAGGTTTCTACATCGTAGAACTGGAGACCTAAAGTTGACTGTTGAGTTGTTATTTTAGTTTGACATATTATGTCTAAAAATATCAAACAACATTTAGAATGCGAAAACCACCGCTATTGAAAGCAACATAAGAACTATGTAAAAGTTAACGTAAAGTATGACGCATTGATGAGTGTCCACCAGAATTCTCAAAACCACCATTCTCATTAAAATAACTTGTTCCTCGTAATAACATAATATCTGATTTTTCTAAAAAAAAAGAATATTTCGAGGAAAGATTAATCAACTCGTAAGAAACAGCGTCGAGTAAAAAGCCTCCATCTGAGGAAGGCGTGACGATAATTAAATAATTAATTAACTTGGAAGTTCAGTATCATGCCCCTTTGCCTGGCTATTTTTTCTTGGCAAATGTATTTTATATTTAATAAGTCTGTTTTATAAGAAGGCTTATAATATCGTAATAACATAATAATGGCGGTAATCTCGCAAAAAGTGAGTTATGCGGTTCTGCTCCTCGTTCTTTTTACGATGATTTCTGTTTACCGTGTGCGGAATTAGGCGTAGGGCCTTTTTATATTTGCAAATAAAAAGCAAATTGCGAATTACCATATTTAAACTAACTTTTTTGAAGTAAAAAGATTAAATAGTAGAATAAAGTAAAAGATAAGCCTTACATTTCTTTTCCTATATGATCAGAACTTTCGGAATTCCAATCCTTATATTGCAATTTTCAAATTTCTCTTTTCTATGTGCCATTTATCAGACGTTCCTTTCCAAAATGAAAGAAACTAGGTATGTATTTCACTATGGCAGTGGAGTCGCTAAGCGGATCCTGTCATGTGCCCCGCAAAAACACGGGGAGTTTTAGTGGGTAGGCCGGTCCTCTCAGACCGGAGAGCCCCACACACGACCGCGCCTTGCCAGCGCGACATCATGCTCTCGCAAAAAAGGTATGTATTTGACTAGTACTACTGGTGCTTAACCAGTCGTTTTGGCACTTGGAGAGGGTCTTGTTAACTAGGATGGAACATACTAGTGTCACTACAATGATAGCGGCTCTTTGTTGAAGATACTCTACCTACGGATAAGACAAATTAAAATATGATTCAAAATAAAATTAACACCAATTCTTAGATTTGAAATGAGTATTAATAAAGCATATAAATTTTCAATCAGCACATGGACTTTGAACTATCTTTATATTGTTTTCATATCAGTAACTTCGTTCTAGCTTACTCTTAGTTCAGCAACATTCATCCCAACCAAATCGAGTATTTAATTTTTGTTTTTTCTTATTTATATGTATAAATAAGACAAAACGCAAATTAAATTTATCATCATGAAATTTAGGATCCCTTCCCACCATCCTCGTCGCTTTATCACATAACATCACAACTTCATTGAAGACCTTCTTTCTCCTTAACATGTGACGTAATTATTGGAAGACCCTTCATTCGCAAAAATGATAATTTGAATTTCCGAAGTGTAGAGTACCACTTTTTTTTTGTTTTCTTTGTATATATATTCGTTTTATCCATGCACAAGGTTATATAGGTCTTAAGCTCTTTGTGTCCTTAAATTTAATATTTATTTGATGTTAAGGAGTGCCTTTATATATATATATATTATTTTGGTTTGTTTAAAAAAAATGAATAGGTATAATTCAGTCTAGCGATAAATTTATTTTTAGCGAAGAAGAAATAAATATCAAATTAATAAAATGTTACATACAAACATCTTAAACTTAACAAAGGAGCAACTTTTACTTTAATGGAACTCTATCTGTGATACTTCATCTGTGGCCCACAGTACACTCGTGTCAATATTGCATAATTCGGCACGGAGTGCGGAAGCGGCCATATTTTTCAATAAAAAAGGGTCTGCTTTTGATATGGTAATCCCATGGTCGGGCCCGAGATGTGAATGCCTCTGGTTGATAGAACAGTGCTCAATATTGCAAATCGTGTGTCCCGCTTACGTGCGTTGGAAATTGGGATCGACAATAGGTATGTTATTTATTATTAATTTAAAGTATATGATACTGTTTAAATCACAGAACACAGAAAGAGGTTAGAACGGCTATGTAGGCGTGGCACGCGAGCCACAGTTATGATCAAATGATCATGACTGTGGCCAATAATGCGAACGCGTTGCTTAGTCAGTCACGAGTGATCACGGAGAGTGTTTTACGAAGTGCTGCGCGTTTATTAATGAAAATGCCTACTTGTGCTGTAATTACCTGCAAAGCAAGAAGTCAGGTCTCAAGTGTAGCTAAAGATGGAATATCTTTTCATCGGTAAATAGCAAATTTAATCGTAATAACTAACGTTTTACAAAAAAATTATCAAAGCTTGATCGTAACGATAAGACACATAATATTTTTCCAAAAATATACATTGCCGGCTATGTACGCGCATGCGTCTAATTATATTACTCAGAGCGCGTAATGTAGAACACTGAATTCGGTAGCGACGCATTTGAATAACAGCAATAAAAGTAGTAAAAGGCCATAGTGCTGTGCTTACCAAAAAACGTACGCATTATGTTTTATCGATAAATATATTTTTTTAATATTCTGGTAGGAATAAATGATTGTGTGATAAACTCGAACATTTGTTGGAAGATTGTTCAAGTATTTATTTAAGTTTGAATGATATTACAGATAGCTAGGGCATAATAAATTATAAAATTGTGAAAAGATAGCCACTGCAAAATCGCAAAATGTATGAACATGTCGGAAAAATGTCCTATCGCACACATATAAAAGTGCCTGTATATGTTTGTTATGGAAACAAGATTTACAGAAATATAGTTTACTTTGCTTCCAACCTACATCTATTTCACTTAATAAGTTTGTTTCATCATTATAGTATAGGTATATACAATTAAATTAATTATTAAATTTTAAATACCTACATGAATGTAATATTTCGTTTTCAGTATTGAAATATTTGTAATATTAAATTTGCTATCGACATTTTATATCGATAATTATTCATTTTTGTCAATCACTAAGGTAATAATATCGTTTTTAGACGGAATTATTTGAATCTGGTGAGTGCAGCGCTGTGATTGGTTCAGTTCGTTATCGCGCGATGCGCACTTCTCCTGATTGGTTATGCGTGACTTTACAGACGCAGCGCTGGCTTCTTAAACTGGCGACAGCGGCTCCCGTACAAACGATGCATGTTCGCCATTCTAACCTCTTTCTGTGGTTTAAATGGCCAAGTGGTTTTCGGGACCCAGGTCTAAATTTGCGCATGAAAAATGCAAAACTATTGAATAGATATACATAATACTCGAGTTTGATTTGTTCCACTTCTACTAACCTGTTTCTTTTTGCAACTTTAAACAGAGTTCATTTCTTGGAAAAAAATACTTATGACGGACCAAGAAAGGTAGGATCTACTCATGAATGATGCGTTTGAGGCTCTTAGCATATTCATTAGTTTGTATAAAAATCTCAGTTATTGGTATTCATTGCAAAAACAATGCGGTCTTTTACGACGATGTTCAGAATATTTTTTACCGTGGGAGAGCCATGCTTCGGCATGAATTGGGCCGGCTCGACCGGAGTGATACACGGCCTCACAGAAAACCGGCGTAAAATAGCGCTTGCGCTGTGTTTCGCCGAGTGAGTGAGGGTACCGGAGGTCCAACCCCCCTTATTCCTTTTAAAAGGCCGGCAACGCATCTGTGACTCCACTGGTGTTGCGGGTGTCCATGGGCAACGGTTATTGCTTACCACCAGGTGATCCGTTTGCTCGTTTGCTGCCCTATCCTATAAAAAAAAAAATATTCTGAATCAGCTCGTCAAGGAGAACAACATATCCAAAAATGACCTGAATCTGCCGGAAACCACGATTTTCTAATTCAGACTTCAGAGCCCCCTAGCGGGAAAATGAGTCGTAAACTTTTTTTGCGACCAATACATTTTTTGCTCAGCTCGACCATGAGAAGAACATATCCAAAATTTTCACCTGGATCCCAAAATCCACTTGGCCATTTAAACAGTATCATCTACCTTATCAACCCTAATGTTTTACAGAGATCTGTCTGACTCCTATTATCGATGTCAAACGACTCGCTAGGCTACTTTAAAAACTACAATTATTACAAGGAAATAAGGTATTTACCAATACGAGTGATAGTGTGACAGGTAGTCAACGTCCTAGCCCATAGGCCTTAATGTGAGTCGTCATAATCATTTTGGCTATCAGACGCCTACTGTTAAACATATTCAAACTCAAATTAGAATAACCTCAATTCAATATAAGCTTTTCAAGCAATTAATAAAGTCACATCAAGTTTAAAATGAAGAGTTTGTAGCGTCACTACCTATTCTATTTTCGAATGTTCCTAGGTTTTGCAACTGTCATGGCGGTAGTATCGCGAAAGCGCACCCCGTCATGTGCCCCGCATGGGCCTAGAGAACTCAGGGGGGTTTTGGTGGGTAGGCCGGTCCGTTTAGGCCGGAGAGCCCCACACACGGCCGCGCCTTGCTAGCGCGGTGACATGGTGCAAAAGGTCGCATTTCCCCTCTCAAAAACTAATTTTTAACAAAAAAAAAAACCGACTTCAAAATTGAAAAATCAAACACTAAAAAACCAATAAATGGTTAACATAGCACAAAATATTTCGAATTATGATTTACATGAAAAATAAACAATCAAGTACTAAAAAGTAAGAAATAAGTTTTTTAATTAAATATGAGTACTGTGATTAACAGCTTAAGAATTTCTTCATTTCCGCGTCAGTTCAATCTACCTAAATCTTAAACTATAAACAATATTTACATGATATTATTGTAATTTAAATGTAATTTAATTAAACAAGATTTTGCAATATACAATTATTTTAACAATATTACTAACTATAAATAAATTTTGAGTCGGTGCCAGCCTGTAATCACAGATAGATAGTAAGGTGAATTTAATTTTTTTATTATAGTAAAATTATTACCAAAATTAATTTATTATAGTAAAACTGTTAAAATAATTGTATATCGCTAAATTTTGTTACATTTTTTTGGGCTTATGTCTAGCCATGGGTGTCTTTCGGCTGAAATAATAATGATGACATATAAATGCGTTTAAAAGAAAAAAATAAACTTTTATTTTATTTATTTTTTCTTTTTTGCGCATTTAAATAAAAGCTTGTTTTTAAATATTTTTTTACCTTATTTTTTTTTTCTAGTTCCCTTTCATTTGATACCCATATTGTAGGAACGAATGAAAGAAATTATCCGTCATTTTGGGTGTTCTGCCATATTGGATTAAGAGTGACATCACATTATTTTTCTAGTTATTCTTGAGAAGCCCTTTTATTTGATACCCATATTTTAGGAAAGTCATCCAAACTAAACGTGTATACAATATTTCAGCTTAATCGATTGAGGGCAAGTGCCTTAAAATTAAGTTGTAAGATATCACCCGAACATACACACGTTGCATGTTAAATAAAAGCTTGTAATAAAAGGAATCTGATTAGTTAAACACGTTAATCTCATGAACTACTGGTTCAAAATATATCAAAAATATGTACAAGTAGAGCGCATTTTATCCTTCCACTGCAGAACTCCACAAGAATCTCCATACCGAGCGGTCATGCGCTGCCAGCGTCCAGTAAACGTATTTTTGAATCATTAGACGTGAATTTGGAATTCGAATACGAATACAAATCGTACGCGAAATTATTTTCTACTGCTCACAATTTTATAGATTTTTTAATCATTCGAATTCAGTGCTGTCATTAAAAACAAATTCTTAATTAGATTCCGTTTCACGCAGAAAAGTTAAAAATTACATCAACAAAATTAAAATATATGTACTCAAACAATATTTACTATTATGTACCTATTTACAAGCTTTACATTAACCAGTGTAAATTTATCACTGTCAACGTCACTTCAGCGTTGGATATTCTATTAGTAGAAATCAAAAACGAGTGGGTTAAACCACTCGTTGCACAACGCACGAAATGAAAGTTCAGAAATAGTGAATTCGTATACGAATCTCACGATTTCGAATGCGAATTGGTTTTCTATTGTTTCAAAAATTCGTTTCCAGTGCCTTCCTGCAATCTTCACCAAATTGTATGCCTGCCATTCTGGAACCTTCCTCCTTATATATACATACATACTAATACCTCTTTCAAGAGGTACCAGAGAACACAGTTTTCTACTTACTACAATCCAACATACTTCAATAGCTTCCTCGACTTTCATGCATGCTCGTAGGTTATAGCTATTCTCACAACCTGACCTTCTTTCCGCATATAAATAACTAAATATACTCATATCTAATTCTTTTACCAAATTCGTGGAAATATCACACCTAGATTTAACAGTTAGTCTATTAATAATTTCACATTCATTACAACGTGCATCCGTGAATTTACGTATATAATTCACAAACTATTGGGCGCTGTACAAACAGAATTCTAAATATAGAGTTCTGTGTCTAAACCAAATTCACAAATTACCAAATCTCAGAATACACAATAACTCAAGTAAGCTGTCACGCGAGCAAGATGCTTATACTCTCAGAATAGAAGTAATATGAAATAGAAGAAACTAGATTAGGTACTAAGGGGCCATCCATAAATTGAGGGGATTGACGAAGTGTGACAAGGGGGTGGGAGGGATCTTAAATTTCGTGATGTCACATTTCAAAATCTATTATAAGCTAACTGTTAAAACGCAAACTTTAAATTATTACAATTAGTATGAAAAGTGGTGTAAATATCAACTTTTATTGTAAAGACTGTATACTCTCATAAATAAATAAAGGAATATTCTTCTATTTATTAATAGGGGTACACCCGAAACGTACTATTTTTCTAATTGATTATAGTTGGTGATTTTGAAAAATATAATAAGAAAATCATGAAATGACCATATACTTATTTAATATAAGTAATCGTTTTTTGTTTTGTTAATTGATTTGATGTTAATTTTATTAAAATGAAAATAAAACTGATTTCGAAACCGCTTTTATCATTCAATAATTTCAAAATTTGTGACGTCACACTCACAAATGTGACTAGCTGTGACCAGGACGGGGGGAGGGGCAAAAAATCACGAAATTCGTGTGACGTAATTTATGGATGACCCCTAATAAGAGTCACAAATCTTAGTTCAAAGATTTTGCTGATAGGAGATTCGGTTCGAATTCAAACATACACACAGAAAACAAGATAGAGAGTAAAAGTAAGACAGTAATTAGGTAAAAATTTGCCGCTAATCACCAGTAAACAGTAAGACAGTAAGATTATTCGATACTGTGACTTCATAATGTCACTAGAAGAAAAAACCATGCTTTCCAACCTTACAAAAAACATATGCGAACCCACCCTCAACGAATCGCTGGACAACAAAGGGCTAAGGGTGAATTGTGAGCAAAACTTTTACGTTGTCGCACGCTAACTTTAAATTGGGGAAGTGGCCCTCCCGGACTATGATCAACACACGCGAATCTTCCCTTTGAGCCTAAGGGCCGCTTGTGAGAAATTTCCAACGTTATTACGACATTGTTACTTTCAATTTAGCTGATTTTCCTAAAATCACAAATTGGTACGCATGCTTTTTAAATTGCTACACAAATAGCTTTATCTGCTAATCCTATTACTATTATAAAGGCGAAAGTTTGTAAGTATGGATGTTTGTTACTCTTTCACGTAAAAACTACTGAATGGATTTGAATGAAACTTTACCACAATATAGCTTATACATCAGAATAACACATAGGCTACAATTTTTGAGGTTTCTAATGTGAGGTCGTAAAAAAACACATTTTTTGCGCTTACATTGCAAACGCTGACTGAATCCTACAAGATAGATCAAAACAATTTACTACAGTATTGTACAACTTAAAAAGGTCTACAAAAAAGTCGTTTATAGGAGCATACTGCAGTAGCTACCTATAGGCCTATGATTAGGGCTCTGCAGTGCTTAGTTACCGTATTTCTTACTTATTACTAGACTAGACGGGACGAACCTGAAGTCCACGCGAACGAAGTCGCGGGCAAAAGCTAGTCCATAATAAGACACCAAGTTAACGGAATATTAATCAATCATGTTCATCACATCTGTTTATATACTACATTAAGGGTCATGTGTCCTCTGTCTGTCCACTTTTGAAACTACGCCGGTATGATTAAGTATAATCCAGTATGCTGCCTCAATACGGGTTGGTCGACTTGCCATCCTACTTTCATTTTTTTCCCCAAGTGCTCACATGTTACCTTATGATGTTTTCCTTCGTAATAGAAAAGTCGTGTATGAACAATCGCACATATAAAAGTCAAATAACTAAAAATGCCGTAGAGCACGAACGGGCTCTACTCTCGGACCTCCATCAGTGCCAACGCCATGAGCTGTAATCTTTCTTCACTCGTAAACTCCATGGCACAGTTAATATGGCATTTTGGCGAGCGGCCATCAACTCCAAATTTTCGATAGTATTGTTCTCCTTGACGAGCTGATCACGAATATAGAAGTTTTAGAAAAAAATAATGACAAAAATCGCCGCTAGGGGCTCAGAAGTTTTGGTAAAAAAATCCTGGTTTACGGCAGAAGCAGCTGAAACTTGGAACAGCGGAAATTTGGAGTCGATCGCCGCTCGCCAAACTGCCATATTAACTGTGAAATGTGCTTTGATGAAAATACTTTTTAAACAGTACATTTTAATTTGTCCAATGATCACTTACCAAGCATGAGTAAGCTTAAACTTTCATTATATATCAATAGCCGGTAAAAACCACTGGGTATAAATATCCAGATATTTCAAGATATTTATTGGAATTTTAGCTAATAGCATAAGTATCGTAACTTGTGACCGTAATCAAACGAAAAACAATATCCCCCCTCAATTTTTGTGGCTTCTCATATGAGACATATTTCGAAGACATGTTATAATCACATTGGATTCCAAGCAATAACTGATTTTTTCATATGCTTAAATTTATTTTATGAATAATGATTTTGATTTTGAAGATTATTATATATAAGATACTTCGACGTAATGAAACTTATCGACTTCCGTTTAACCTTTCAAGGAGATAGGGCGTTTGTTTGCGTCAATAAACAAAAATATATTTCAAAAGTTTTGCCGATGACGCTTGTTAAATGTTAGTAAGCTTTGGCTTCTAAAGAGTTTGTGGTCTACTGGTGTCTAAAGCAGTTCGTTAGCTAAATCTACGTTAACATAGCATAGAGAACAGGGATCAAGGTTTAGTGGGAGTTTTGATGGTACTCCCGATAAATTTCTATAACAAAGCATAGTTTTCTAACAATTAGCGAATAGTCTAGGGTTGTCATTAGTTATATTTACTTTGATAATATGACCATATCCGACATTGATCATGTTACCTCACAATGTTGTCTTTCAACATAAGAACGCCCAGTAAATGTACTTAACAAAATTCGGAACCCCGAATCCAAATCTATACAAGTACTACATATTACGTTTCTGCTGTAAGGAACGCTTTACAAAGTTTTCATATAAAAATACGTTATCTATATAAACTGCAAACAAATGTAAACTCAGAGTAGTTGTAACACAGGTCTGTGCTGCGTGGGTTAGCATTAGATGTTTTTTGATAAATTATTGACAATTAACCAAACTACCCAGCGATGGTATGTGTCAATAATACCAATCTATATACGAGGTACATCGCACTAGTTCCCATCTATCCCTGACACAGGATCCTTATGGCCAAGGCTGAGTAAAGCTGGTAGATCATGCCGGCCGGACCACCCCCACCTAGATAGAGTCAGCTGCACTGTATAGCAGGTGTATCCTGGACACGTGTCGTGTTCCATAATGACAGATTCTATAATAGTGGCGAAGAAAGCAGCTGCCCAAAGAACTTGAAGATGAAGCCAGCAGTACACCACCGATGAACGCACGAGGACCGCGAGGAGGCGTTCATGTGTGTGTCTACCCCAGAATGGGTAGAGGGGCGCTCTGTCAATTGAGACTAACGTAAAGAATTTGCAGAGAGTCAAGAAATGTGCGCGGCAGAATTCTGTATGCAGGTCTGCGCGCATCTCCCGCAGTTGGGTGGTTGATAGGGCCATGGAGGGTCAGTGACGGATTCTCAGCCTTTCTTTCGAAATTGAGGCGTTCAAAATGGCACTATGGCACTTGGTTGAAGGATATCCATGAGGATTCTTAGTCTGTCCTCTCCAGAGTAAAAAAGTACAAAGTATTTTCTACTTATAACTAATAATGATAAATACCAATAAGTATTCTTTTATACAATTCACAACAACATCACATCCGGATCCAATATCAAATCAATACAATTATAATAAACCGACCCGACCTTTTCTCTTACAAAAATCTAATTAACAGATTCCAACTCGTACGAAACTGTACGAACAACAAGCCGGAGTGCGAGCTTTCAACGACTTTCAGATTACATAAAGGCCTCTCCTGTAGTAATCTCGGATAACCCGAAAGAAAAACTGAAATAAAGCTATAAGAGACGATCCTCATTCGACGCACGTACCACACAATATCCGCGATATGCAGACATTCGACTAAGATTCAATCGTGATTGTATCGAAGTATAAGCCTGCAAAGTCGATATTATCTACCTTGCTCGTTTCTACATGTGTGGTACAAATCACAAGCTATCGCTAAAAATATTCCTCAAATAAGATGTAACTATATTATGCTAACTAGTGCCCTTCGCCTTCGTAGAGTAGCTTCTATTAGCGTGCCGTATATCTTTAAAATTGTTTTCTGTGTGTTATTCTAAAGTATTACTGTAAAGATCATTAAAATCCATACCATAGTTTTTACGTGAAAGATTGAACAAACGTCCAAACAAACTATCGCGTCTAAAATGAAAATCAAAATTAACTTTATTCAAAAATGACTTTATCGTGATGACATTATTCCTCCAAATTTATATAAAATTTGTATAATAATATAAACATTAATAGAATAAATAAAAGTAATATAAATATTTGTAGGATAGTACAACTGATCTAAAACTAATTACTGAAATAATCCTTACTTAATTTTGGTAAAGTGAAGAGTAATTCATTATCTAAACTAAAATCATTCCAGTGACGTTAAATGTCGTGTAAACAATTTTCTTAATGGTATTTCTTTGGTATTTGTCTGAATGGTATTTCAAATTTGAAGTCGACACAGCATTTTAGAGCTACGAATGTTTGTACTAAAATCCAACAGTAGCATAAGTAGTAGATGTCTCGTTTATGGGACTATGCCAAGTATAAGAACCTATCTTTATGTTGTTTTTGTGTTTTTTTTAAAGCATTTGTTATTTACAGATTTCGAAAACAATTTGTTCTATCAACCCCAACATTATAGGAGTCATGCTTGAATGACAAGTAGGTAGTTTATATACCCAACTACCGTCTAGAGTGCTTTCACAATACAAATATACCTTTGAAATCCAATTATCTATTATTTAAAATATCATACATTAATCTATATCTGAAAATTTCAAAAATAATATGTACGAGTATATAATTAATAAATATTACGCAAATAACAGTAACGTCCAGAACTTGTTTTTATTTGTATTGACCACATACTGTTTGGTGAGGCGCTTGTGTCTTAGCCCATACTATTCGACAACAGCTGGTTTTATCGAGCGGCTCTCGCAAGCCTACCTGGTTCTCGCGTAAATCGCGAACTTTTATCGTAACATGACTTCTCAGATATAAGCTACGCCTTTGTTTCAAACAGACGTAAACACGAACGTATAAAGGGATTATGTCTGTATATTACTTGTGTGCATTACGAATTGCTTTGTCTTTGTTATATTAAAAGCCATAAAGTTGAACATAAAATCAGCTCATCCAAACCCATACAGAAAGCTATTAAAACAAGACCAGTCCCTTGTAGCGTGATCATAGAAAGACGATATAAGCGCTCCCGCTCACGGGCCACCGGCCACAACCATAAAACGCCGCCACTGGCATATTTTCTGTAATTTTCATACATTTTATATGGACTCGCCGCACACGGTTGGCGCCGGTGGCGGTCACACGCCACAAATCGTCGCAGCTCGCTTCTTGTGGCCCGCATCGGCCACAAAACGCCCACAAGCCGCCACACGCCACTCGCGCGATTCCCCTCTCTCCCTTTCAAAGTCAAAGTCAAAGTCAAAAAGATTTATTGCAAACTACAGGTATAAACATGATTTTAGGGTATTTTGCATAAGTATCACTATAGTTTGCCTAAAAAGGCGTACAATAATTTTATGTCAATGAACTCCTATATACTACATTATTACATTACATTATTACATTACATTATACATTATTACGTCAATTAACTATTTGATTACATTTACATTATTACGAAAAATATATCTACTTAGTCACTTATTAATTAATATTATTAAACCATTCAAAAAATTATATATTACCTATTTGTTTTTATCATTTATAAATTCTGTAACACTATAATACATTTTAGAGAATAGCCATTGTTCAAGACAACTTTTAAATCTGGGCATATCCATTTTCCTTATTTGAATAGGCAGGTTGTTGTATATCTTGTGCGACATATGAAATAAGCTTTTATTATAAAACGCTGTAGTATGCATGTGCTCTGTGACTATTCTAGACTTATCTCTAAAGTTAATGCTAAGCGTGGTGACAGATTTAAATAAGTTTAAGTGTTTTTTGACAAATACTGCTACTTCTTTGATATACAAACAAGGAAGAGGCAGGATCATATATTTTGAAAATAAAGGCCTACAGGAATCTCTCTGTGTTAGCTCACCAATCGCTCTAATGCAGCGCTTCTGCATTTTAAATGCCTCTATACTGTTCACCGAGTTACCCCAAAATATTAAGGCATAGCTTAAAGTAGGTTGAACATATCCATAATACGCCAGAATTGCAGTTTTTTCTGAAGAAGTTCGTGCAATATGCCGCAGTGGATACGTAAATCGCGATAGTTTGTCACCAACATTTTGTACATGCGGTTTCCAGTTGCAGTGGCTATCTACCGTCAGCCCAAGAAATTTAGTTTCATTAACACATTCTATTATTTTACTGTCATAATCAACTGTCAAATTTATTGGTTCTCGACGATACGAGTAGAATTGTTGAATATTCGTTTTTGTCAAATTAATATTAAGGCTATTCTTGTCCATCCAAGTAATAATGTCAGTTAAAGACGATCTAATTGATTGTTCAAATTCGTAGCTATCAGCTGTGTCATTTTTAACTAGTAAAGTGCTATCATCAGCAAAAAGAACTAACTGTTTATTCGTACATTTTGGCATATCATTTATATAAAAAAGAAACAATAAAGGACCCAGCAAGCTACCCTGCGGTACGCCTCTACTATTTTTTCTATATTCGGATCTAATTTGTGTGATAGTCTTTGTTTTATCATCGAAACTTTTTAATTCCGTACATTGTTGTCTATCCCATAAATAACTCTTTATCCATTCCAATGCATTTCCGCGAAAACCATATCTTTCCAGTTTATTCAGAAGGGTATAGTGATCCACACAATCGAAAGCCTTGGACATGTCCGTGAAAATAGCCGCTACATCAATTTTCTTGTCAATGCATTCATGTACAGTTTTCATTAACTGATACATTGCTAAATTTGTTGACCTGTATTTTCTAAACCCATTCTGTTCATTTACAATAAGATTGTATTTATCCGAAAAAGCCACTATTCGTTTATACATAATGCGTTCCAAAAGTTTGGAAATAATCGGAATCAATGTGACTGGTCTATAATTACAAATTTTGCTTGTATCGCCTTTTTTATATAAAGGTTTGATAATGGAATATTTCAGTTGAGACGGGAATTTCCCAGTTTCTAAGGATAAATTTATTATAAAAGTTAGGATTGGCGCTATTATAGTTGCAGATTCTTTAAGTATGTCTGTACTTATTTCGTCATATCCTACCGCGTTTGTATTTTTAAGCCTTTTTAACTCATATACTACTTCTGTATTGGTTACCGGAGTTACATACATAGAATTAACATTAAAATTTATTTCTTTAGCGGCATTTATATCCCTTTTCAAGGATACGTCTGGTAATGAGTCAATAAAATAGTTATTAAAGGCCGTCGCTATGGCAAATTTGTCAGTTATATTGTTTTGTTTATCATCATCTATGCTGTCTATCATATCGGGTATTTGGTTTATTCCCATGCTATTCTTCACAATATTCCAGGAGTCCTTATTAATATTTTTAGATGTTGATAAAATTTTATGGTTATTAGCTTTCAGTGAGGCTTTTACGCATCGTCTTAATAATTTGTTATATAAGTCATATTTGTGTTGTTTATTTTTTTTACCATTATATTTTACATCTACAAACAGCTTCCGCTTAATTTTACTCGACACTTTAATTCCCTTAGTAATCCACTTGGGTTGCATTGAGTTTTTTATTTTAATCAAGGTGAAAGGAAAGCAAAGATCATAGAATAATTTAAATAACTCGATGAATTCACCATAGGCATGATTTACTTCTTGTTGGTCAAAAACTTGGGAAAAAGTTAACCTACTTAAGCACATTTTAAATTTATTTATGTTATATCTATTATAATCTCTTCTTTTAATAAACCAGTGTGGTAATATTGGCTTTCTTTTTGTTTTTAATTTCAAGGTTTGTGCAGTGTGGTCAGATAAATTTAAATCATGAATGTCAGTTGTTAAATTGTTTTTAAAGTTACAAATAATATTGTCAATGCATGTCTGTGATTTATTTGTCAATCTAGTAGGGTTAATAATTTGAGGATAAAAATTATAAGAGTTCAAAAGTTGAATAAATTTACGTGCAATAGTAATTTTCTCGTTCATTTTACTAATTATGTCTATATTGAAATCACCACAAATTATTATTTTCATTTTTTGTTTAGTTATGAGATAAGATAGAAGCTCTTCTAGTTTGTCAAAAAATAGGTCTATATTACTAAGCTCTGGTACACGGTAAATACAAACAATTACTATATTTTCCTGTGGCAGTAAAACGCCACAGCATTCAAAGATCTTACATACGCTTATTCTCTGTAGGTATTCTAGCCGTTTGAATGTAATATACTTCTTAAGAAATATACAAGATCCGCCCCGTCGACTGTTAGTATTTTTATTTTTAGCCTTTTTTCTTGTATAGTGGTCTGCTAGAACATACCCAAATAAATGCAAATTGCTATACTCGCCTGCCTGAACAAAATGTTCTGTCAGACAAATCGCATCCACATAATTTTTTTCAGTATCCTCTAATTCTGAAATTGCTAATTGAATATTTTCTCTTTTATTAATGAAACCACAAATATTTTGATGTAACAAGTAGAAACACTTTTTGTCCTTACAACCTATTACATTTTTACTAGACAGTAATTTCTGGCTCTCGAAAAAACAAGTCTTGTGTATCCTTTTGAGTTGAAAAATAGTATGGAATAGTGCCTTTCTTAGGAACTCTACTACCCGTTTTTTCCACATCGCTTTTGGATAAATGAGACATTCTTATTCGATTCCGTACACTCTGTGCTGATAAATATTCCGATTCGTATGTCTGACTATCTATATATAAATTAATTTTGTTACATAGATACAATTTAAGGTATTCTCTTGTCATCGGATACATTAAGTTATTGGTATTAATGGATAAACAATTTCGGAAATTGGTTGACCAGAATCTCAGGTAATAATTTAACATTTTTTCATTTAAATATAAACTATTTGTCACCGGTAATATGAAGATATTTTTAACTTCGGAAAATTGGTACAAAATATTAATAAAGTTAAGGTTTAATAAAGCTGGGTTACTGTCATGTCTACCAATTCCAAGAACTACTAAATCGTCCTTAGCCAGCTTTCCTTCTAAAGTTTTGCAATATTTCAGGATCTGCGAGCTCCCGGCGCCTGGCATAAGAAATCCCGATGGCATGTAGACGTTGTTCCATTGTCCCGACCTAAACTTGAGTAGAGCCGCTGATAACCCTGATACACTCTCATCAGCAATCACATAAACTGTCTTGCGTCTTGTTGGATGACTGGAGGCACCTACTGGTGCCGAAAATTTTCTTTTTTCGATGTTGACGTCTTTTAACACCTCTGGCACAGCAATTGTACTATTCTGTGTAGTCTGTCGTGGTCCGTCTATAGTAGAAAAATCTAGTTTTTGTTGGCATAAAGTTCTACTCTGATTCTGTTGACTTTTTTTTATAGTCGAGCTTTGAGTTTTTTTACCTTTTGTTGTTGATTTTCAGTAAACTATCCAACCTTCTTCGCCCGAGTCCGTTATGATGCTGCATGCCTGAGTAAAAAAAAGTAACAGCTACCGACCACAAGTGGCGACCACCGGCCACAAGTGGCTGTCGTGAGCTTCAGCTACTTTTGTAGCTGCGTCTAGCTTTTCGTGGCGGCGTTTGTGGCTGTGGCCCGTGGCTCGTGTGCGGCGAAAGTAATTGTGCGATTTATTTATCTATTTATTTATCAACTGTCTAAAGCAGCGGTTGCCAAACTTTTTTGTGTCGTAGACCCTTTGCCATGTTTTTCGGTTTTGAGTAGACCCCATACTACCCTTTTTTTTTTTTGTTCCCCTGAAGAAAATGCATTAAAAATCAAAATCAAAATCAAAATAATATTTATTCAACATAGACCTTTACAGGCACTTATTGACGTCAACATACAAAACAAAAAAAGCTTAAATAATAAAAAAAAACAAAAACAAAAACCTTGTCCGTACGTACGAATAAGGAAAAAAAAAAGAAAAAATATATTGACTCGACACCTGTTCGGAAATTGGGAGAGCCTTCTCGAGAAGAACAGGCAAGAAACTCTGAAGGTCTATTTTTTATCTCCTCTTTTCAATGTTAATAATTATAATAATATAATATAAAAATACAATATAGTATAAGATACAATCATACCTAATACGATTACAGTCGTATGTATGTTTACATACACATATAAAATAATACAATATTATAAATAATGTTACCAAACATGGCTGTATGAATAGTGTCCCTATTCCCAAATACTGTGATCATTTATATAGTCACTTACTTTATAATAACCTTTACTCATGAGTGTATTTTTGATATGGATTTTAAATTTATATAAAGGTAAATCAATGACACTTTGCGGAAGCTTGTTAAACATAGATATACATTTCCCCAAGAACGAACAGCTAGTTTTATGGAGTCTGAACATTGGAACGGCAAGTTTATTTTTGTTTCTAGTATTCACATTATGTAGATCACTGTTTTTATTGAATTTATTATAGTTTCTATATACAAAAACTAAATTATCATATATATATTGACTAGCTAAAGTTAAAATATTAATTTCTTTGAACAATTCTTTTAGGGATTCTCTAGCCCGTAAACAGTAAATAGCACGAATCGCTCTTTTTTGTAAAAGGAAAATACTTTCAATGTTAGCCGCTGATCCCCATAGCAGCAGTCCATAGGACATAACACTATGAAAGTAGCTGAAATAAACAATTCTTGCCGTTTCAACATTAGTTAAAAGTCTAATCTTTTTTACTGCGTACGCCGCTGAACTAAGTTTGATTGATTGATTTGATTATTAGTTGCGAACCAATACAAAACTCTCGAGAGAGCACTATTTACATCGTCATAACATTCCTTTTGTCTATCAACTTTGAATAGTAAAGAAGTATCATCTGCAAACAATACTGTCTCACACGATTCTGTAATGTAGTAAGGAAGGTCATTTATATATATTAGAAACAGTAGAGGGCCCAATATTGATCCCTGGGGAACCCCCATAGTTATAGGCGAGCTAGCAGATTCTGATCTATTAATAACGACTTTCTGCAATCTGTCTGATAAATAAGATTTTAAAAGGCTAACAGCTCCATCCGAGACACCATAATGTCTAAGTTTACTTAAAAGCGTTTCATGACTCACACAGTCAAACGCTTTGGAAAGGTCGCAAAACACTCCAATTACATCCCGCTTGCCCTCCCATGCGTCAAAAATATGTTTCATAAGTGCAGTTCCGGCATCGGTAGTGGATCTACCTTTGGTAAAGCCGAATTGGCTTTCATGCATGAATCTGTTTGTTCTCAAGTGACCTATTAGTTGATTGTAAATAACTTTCTCGAAGATTTTGCTGAAAGTAGGTAATACGGATATAGGTCTAAAATTTGAGGGATCTTTTTTGTTACCCGATTTGAAAAGTGGTATTAATTTACTATATTTCATTAGATCAGGAAAGATACCCTCATCAATACAAGAATTAAAAATTTGTGCTAACAATGGGGCTAATTCATCGATGACAGATTGAATTATGTGAGTTGATTAAACTGCATACCCCGGCTGTGGCGAGACGGTGGTTATGTGGGGCTCTCCTCCCCAGAAGGGGGAGGCCTACCCACTAAAACCCCTCAGGGATGGCCTTCCTCAGGCATGTAGGGAGCCCCCGGTAACACCAAGCTACTTCCGGGAACCCTCAGCCTCCGCTCCCCTGCCTAGAGGGGAGCCCTCCTCGGGGGAGGCTACACTACCTACCCCGGTCTCCTCCACCGACGACGCCGCCCGGCCACGGAAGGGGCATGGTCCATCCCAGGTCGCTGTAGCAGTCGCGACTTCCTCCCGGCGACCCGCGGCGGCGCCGCAGCTGTGCTACCATGCCCGGCGCCGCCTTCTTCGAGCGGGATCGGTCATCTCCCGACCCCGCTCGGCGGCCTCCTTCTGGAGCATCACTGCTTCACAGAAGGAGGCCAAAGCCCTCCAACCTCCCTCGTCCGCCAGCATTGCCGCAATCAATGCCGGCGGAGACAGATCTCGCCCGATCTCTGCGACCAAGACTCGGCGCTCGGAGGCCCACGCGGGGCACTCCGCCAGCGTGTGCTGGGCCGAGTCAAGGTACCGGATGCGCAGTGGTGGCAATGTGTCGATCCCTCCCGTCCTATTCGACACAGATACTCACCGAAGCAGCCGTGCCCGGTGAGTATCTGAGTCAATCGGTAGGTGACCTCCTCCTTCCCGTGGAGCCAAGCTTCAAGGTGCGGGAGTACGGCACCGAAGGCCCGCTGGCGTGCGCGTATCCGTAATCCGAGCTGCGGAATATCTACATTCTACAACTTACAAAATTTTATAAACATATATTATATTTTTTTTTCTTCATAGTTAGTTTTATAAATAATGTATTAGTCTTCTATTAGAAGACAGTATAAAGAAAGTAAATAGGTAGGTACTGACAGTGTATGTTGAGATCCATTATCGTGGACCCCGATTTTTATTTCATAGACCCCCAAATTTTGTTTTCTGATTCATATCTGATTCAGTCATAGTACTTACAGTTACTCTGTCTCATAGATATGTCTCTTAGTGTGAGAAATTACTCAGCTTCGAATTTACAGCGCGAATCGTCTGTAAAACTGAATTCGCTAACAACAAATACCTTACTACTTGGCTACAGACTGATTTCTGACGCTCTACCATAAAATATAAAGTGATGTAAAAAGAAAAATGGTTGGTCAACTTTGTTAATTTCTTGCTAAATGATCACTTTCCACTTTGGGTTTATTAAGGGTCACAGAATTAGGGATCGTAAAATTTCGAACTTCCGAAGGACAATAAAGTTCGAAGGAAACGGGGAAACTTTCATTCCATTATTTTTGCCTTCTCGTACTCATTGAACTTTTTTTTATGTTCACTGATAACGAGTCACTCAATTTAATGACATAACTAATAAAAAAATAACATCGCCTCAGATAAATAGTGTTTACATCCAAGCCATAGGACCCTTATAGTCAAGGCTAGGGATGTTCATGTAGAAAAATATCGATATTTTTTGCGATATAATATATTGTATTGTTATATCGATACTTGACAATATATCGAATAAATATATCGATATTTTACAAATATCTTAAGTACTTGTATTTAATAACTAGTCTGTAATATGAAATAGGTATCAGGTTAATTTTGAGTAAAACACTTTATAGAGTAGCAACAAATAAATTTTATTTATAAATTGCACGAAAAAGAATTCAAGGCCATACTATACATAATACGACCCAAAAGTGCTAAGAAACTGATATACTACTGGATGGAAAAGATCAAATGTTTGTAAGCATTGCACAACCATTGACAAATGTCCGTCATATTGTCTATTGTCGATTCCGTATTAGCGATAGTTTGTGCACATGTGAGTGACTCGCTTAAAGCAAGTAAGTGACCATAAGACACTACCCACAGATTATAAACGTTTTACAGTGCTACCATCACATGCCTGCGTTACATTATTACAAAAGCTAGTTTTGTGTAATCCGGATATTTTCGTTTTAAACTCAAATTAACAATGTAGCAGATTTAATGAAATAAGTCTTAGAAAATAACTAGATAAAATGAAAATGGAATGTGATCCGATATTTGATAGTGAAATATATCGATATTATATTCGATACTAGATGATTCGATAATATCGGATTGAAGCGAAATATCGCGTACATGTATCGATATTTTTTGAAATATCGATTTGTATCGCCCACTCTTAGTTAAGGCTCAAGCTGAGTTTAGTCGGCAAGTCATTCTGATTTTTTCTATTCTATATAATAAGAATACTCTTTTAGCTGAGAAATATTGTAGACGTAACGATCTATCTAAGATTATTTTTGAAGCGAAGATACAGCGACATATTTGCGGCTTTGTCGCGGATTGACGTAAAATCCATACACTACAATCGAATTATCACAATTGAGTAAACTCACCTAATTTGTATAAGCGTATAAACAATTATTTCTTATAACTTTGTTATTTGTACAGATATACATTTTATATTAAAAAATATTTAATGTGTAAAAGCTTAAAAAATATGCAATTTTAAAAATTCAAAATTTTATAAACTCAAATTAGGTATTTTTGTAATAATAACATCCATATTGAGTTGTAGTCATCTAGACTATTTTGAAATAGAATCGAATTGTCAATGATATTTCAAACAATCTATTCAATAATAGATGTAATATTAATGGAAAAGCTATATATTGTTCGCCGTAAACTAGAGAGAGCCGACGGTTGTCAAAGAAAAGCAAAGTTTTCGTAATCGGCTTTGTTTAATACTGTTAGTTCTTTGTTACCAGAATATTTGATGATAAAGATTTTCAACCACATTATTATAACAATGAGCTAGTTCTTAAGTTGAAAACCTAAAACATTTTCTTATTCTCTGGTACCACTAATCCTCTGGTATTAGAAAACTGGTCCGATTTACAGCACCTATTCTTTCTAATAATTTTGCTATACTGAGGGAGAATTTCACTTTTCAGAGGAAATAAGCGTCTAGAGGAAAAGAAAGGAGGAAAAGGGTGAAAAAGGAAAATCGACCAAATCATGAGTAAAGCCTAACCAATAAAAAATTCACCATATTGCGAATAATTTCAAAACTAATTTCTGTATCGACTATACTATAATAATTTTAGCTGTATTTTTCATAGTGCAGATAGAGATTAGACCCAGTTGGTACACTAGATGCACACTTTCATTAAATAGCCTCTACGCGTTGGATCTATATTCCCGCACACGCCTTATAAAGGACAGTGTCTTATAAAGACGAGTGATATACATAAGCGGCAATAATAATAATATTTTTATTTCGGATTCAATCCATATACTTTTATATAACGCAATAACAATGGCGACACACCGCACAGAAAACGCGCGCAGAATACTGGAGACGAATTTTTGAAACAATAGAAAGCCAATTCGTATTCGAAATCGTGAGATTCATATACGAATTACCGAATTCACTATTTCTGAATTTTCATTTCGTGCGTTGTGCAACGAGTGGTTCAACCTACTTGTTTTTAATTTCTACTAGTAGAATATCCAACGCTGACGTGACCTTGACAGTGATCCGTTTCACGTGTGAGACATCACCAGATTTTCGTTTTTGTTGTTGTGGTTTTGAATTTTTCTGCGTGAAACGGAATTTAATTAAGAATTTGTTCTTAATGACAACACTGAATTTGAGTGATTCAAAAATCTATGAGATTGTAAGCAGTAGAAAATAATTTCGCGCACTATTTGTATTCGTATTCGAATTCCAAATTCACGTCTAATAATTCAAAAATAAGTCTCCATTTCGAGCTGGCGCGAACGCGCGCAAATAACGATCAACTACGCTTGCGCATTAGTGTGTAGAAACAATCTATTCGTCCTTCAGCAAACATAGAGGAGGCACTGCAGTATAGCGCCAGCTCCAACAATATCCTGAATGCGTTCTTGTATTGGACTCGTAGTGAATTGTAGCCTCTCTGTGTGAAGTCGAACCACAGGCCGCACGTGTAGAATCTCGGACAGTATGATTTAAATAAGGTAAGTAACTATGTACTACCGTACAAAAGATATTGAACCTCCTTACAAGACTAATTGAAGGTGGCTAGTTTTGTTTTCGCATTTCATTACTGCCAAGATACACGAACTTAAACATAATACCCGAATAAATTTATTTATAAAAGCGTAGAGGGTGATGCCAGAATTAACGACGTTATGCGTTAGGCGTTGACCAATGCGGGAGTACAAGCTGTTCTAGAACCAACCAGCCTTGTCCACGACAACGGTAAGAGATGATATGATCCATATATCATGAACGATGGGACGACTAGTTTGGGACTCGCCGTGTGCAGACACTCTGGCGCAGTCCCATTTTCATGGCTGGCTTTGCTGCAAATTTGACCGAACTCGTCAAACGGTGCAAAAATGCAAACATAATAAGTGGATGCATATTGAAGCCGTTTGGAATCGAGTTTCTAAGACCCTGGGGAGAAAGTACCTACAGAGTATTTAAAGTATACAGCCACAGCTAATCAAATCGATACGTGATCAAATGTAGCACATTGGATCAACATTGCCATACAACGTGGTAATTCTACCAGCGAGCGTTCAGGGCACGTTGCTGGTTAACGAGGATTTGGGCCAGATTATTTATTTATTTAATATATTTTTTAATTAAGTGTTATTAAGTTTCATTTTAAGATTACATTTACTGTTTTGGAAAATTCTGTTGGTGTGATATTATAAAGTAACTTTATAGAACTGTAAGTACTTTATAATAAATGTGGTTTCACTAAGATTTTGTGTTATCTATGGCTTAAAAATAGCAGTATTTATTCGATTTAAATAAGTTTTTTTTACATCTAAGTTAGTTCTATATGTATTTTTTTTAAGTCATATAATTTACTAAATCACAAGTTGTAAAGTTGTACGCTGGAACAATTAGTAAACAAAGAGAACGAACTGATGCATATATTAAATTTGTTTCATTGAGAATGATAAGCACGCTTCAACCGTAATAAATCCTATTGATATTCTCATAATGTACGCGCTCCTTCGGATTATTACTTGATTCGCAAACATTTGTGTTACATTTCTTTAATGCCTGCTCTTGGATTAGTCCTGATTCGAAATTCACTACAACAATGTCTGCTTTGGCAAAATTCTCCACGAATAGAATGATTTAGGTCGGTACGTGTATCGGATATCAATCATAATTTAGTAACCAAGTAATTATAATAAATGTACGAGGGCTACACTATACATTTTTAGAACTGGCAACTTGAAAACGATGTAAAGAAAATTTAAGAATTTCTTAGAATTCATTTCTTGTTTATTTTTGTGTATATGTATGTCATTAATTTCTTTCTTCTTATTTTACGATTCGACGACAATTTGAAACTGAGTAATGAGAAGAGAGAATTTTCGTGATTTGTTTTTTTGGAACTTTCAATGTTATTTAAGTCAACAAGAAAATTACGATAGATTTTGATTGGCCTTTCAACACCGAACGACGACGAAACACCGTCGTTCTACTGTTGACAACTAGCTAAATGAATTTAAACGTGATCGGATTAATCTCAGTATAAGTATTGTGCGCCGTATGACAAAGACTAACAAAAGTGTGAGCTATCAGTAAATTTCGACAAGCTTAGGTAATGGTAAGTCATGTGCAGAAAATCCTACATGTGATGTGGAAATGGTAGTGGAATTGGTCAAGAAATATGTGCTCTGAAAATACCTCATAATTTAATCGTTACTTAAAAACGTTGACGCTTCAATGAATACCGTGAATGATTAAAAAAATGAAATGAATGTGACTCAAATTCTATATGTTCGACATACTTACAGGTCACAAGAGGGGGATTTACTGATATTATCTGATAACTAAGTGAAAGTCTGCTTAGCGGGTGTTTTCTTTCCAGACTGAACTACTAACTAAAGTAAAGAGAGGTTGAAACATGGGAAAAAAGATAGTGGCCTCGTTCTTGTAATTTTAAAGGATCGATAGACAGTTTCTGCAATGTGGTACATTTATAATGGAGGCTCCTTTACCACGACAACACTTCGTCGCACACTGCCAAGCGGACAATGGATTATTTGGCGATGTCAGGCGTAAAGTTACTGGGTCACCCGGTTTAGCATCGACCTCTCGATTTTTATTTATACTTGAAAACAAAAGAGAAGCATCACAGTAAACCTTTTATAAACACCGAAGAAGGCTACGATTCAAAAGGCCGTCGAAGAGATCCTTAAGGACCAGTTCATTGGCTGCAGTGACAATTGCTAAGAAAGAAGACTATTTTGAAAATAACTTAAAACTTGCTAGTTTTTTGCTAACCAGCTTTCTCAGAAATGTCTATGTACGTAAAGCGGTAAAGCTGTAAAACTTCAAGTTTAATTTATATTACAAAACCACCGTTAATACGAGCAATATAAGAGGTGTTTCAGAGTCAATATGTATAGAATGAATAATTAAAAAACAATGAAAAAATTAGAGCATCTAATTATCGAGTAATAAAGAATATTTTTGTTAACATATTAACAAACCACAAGTAACAGAAATATCATATAATTCTATTTTTATTTACTCAGTAGCGGGAAAATTACATCTCCCATGTGTATATATTATCATAAAATAAAATCGTGTTAAGTACATCATTTGTAACACAAGGACGATTGAATCGATTTAAGTGATCACAATTTGTTGGATTTGTATCCGTGGAAGGTAGCAAAATAAGTATTCAAATATTAAAAAATTATGAATAAAAGTTGATGTAAAACGTACCGCCAGCTGTCACAGACAGATCACATCAATTCATTGACTGAACAGATTAAAACCGATTAATGTGACTATATAACTTATATACGAGTATTGGATTCATCTCCGTTAAGAACAACAGAACAACTATTGTTAAAGTTATTAATTATTAAATTCTTTTAATAATATATCTCATATTTTGGCTTGTTAAAACTACAATTGACGTAGACTTTCCCTATTTCCATTTACGTGTGTCGAGTAATTTACGTGTGTCGAGTAATTTTTTCCACAGTGGTTTTTGCTCTCTTATGCTTAAATCTGTTTTGACGTCAGTAAGTTCTCTTATATAAATTTAGAGCCTCCTTGGACATTTTTGTTTGTTTTTCAGTTTGACATCTTAGCACCATGCAAATCTTCACGTTCCTAAAAAACATATATTTTAGTAAAACCTACACTTATTATAATTGAAATTGAGTTATTGTGAAAAAATATTACATATTGAACGATTAACATCTACATTTACAGTTTGATGTTTATTAGGTCAGGCTAACGTAGAAATGTTCGTGTTCAATTTGATAGCGACCTTCATAAACCAACCGCGGATGCTCGTTCACAAAATCTGTTATGCCAACTTTAGCCATTTAACGAACGTTATGAGCACCAGTCTCAGTTGCCAACGATAACTACATAATCACTCGCTGTGCAACATAAATAACTAGCCCACACTCATCAATCATCCCGCCCTCTTGCTCCGTGACAAGTATGATTCAAACTTTACAACCACGCGGATAACGACGCTGTAAGTTCACTTTTAAGGGAACTATGTAACTCCTATCCGCAATACGAACGCTTTTTATTTTGGAGCACAAGAGAATAAAGCGTATAATAGGCTTGTTGCCTAAATTTCAGTAGTTAGATACTAATATACCTTGATGCCTATTCTATACAAAATAATTATTATTTTTGAAAAAAAATGCTTATTTATAAGAATAATTTTGCATTTAATTAAATATTTGACATTAGTCATCAAAAACGCTCATGACTGTCATGGCGTCTTGAATGACGTCACGCCGTGCAAAACACAGCTGTTTTAGTATCGGAATATTCGGTATTGTGAAGTTATTTTAATAAAAAATGGATTCATCGTATTACAAGTACTGCATAGTGCCCCAGTGTATAAGCACAAGTATAAAAACACCAAAAAAATTATTTATATACGTGCCAAATAATCAGCAGATACGTAAAAAGTGGCTGACACTCGCGAGAAGGAATGATGCCCATTCTTTTTCGCACTTCCACAAGACACTTGGGAATGACATTTTGACTTTGACGTTTCGCACGGCGTGACGTAACACTTTTTAGTTGGTGTTTGCTGTCACGTGACTTATGGCTTATTTTGTGCAATTTTATTTTATAAAAATATAAATAATCAAAAGTTATTATTTTATAAAACTTTGTTTTTTTCATAATTAAATGATCATCTTAATAGTTATGCAACCTAATGCATCAGATTTGTTCATAGTGGATACAAGCCTATTGTGTCGCTACTTTTTTTCTTAAGAAATAATTATCTTCGATTATAATTTCTCATGTTTTTCTTTAACTTACTATTTTTACTATGTTTAAATATTCGTGCATGTCTTGCAAACAAAATGTAAGCCAGGTATCCTCGGTCGTTTCTGATGGTTTTTTCCTTACATATTCAATTTGTAACACGTATTACGTAACGCAATTTGGGGGGAGGGGGGTTCTCGTAACACATTACGATGCGTTACAGGGGCGGGAGGGGGTCTTTCTTACAACACGTTACGTAACATTGTTTCTTTTTTTAATAAAAAATTAGAAAATTACAGAGATGTGAAAAATAGTTTAGTAAAAGTATTTAAATACAAAATGCAAATGCATAGTTGCTAGCACTATTTCAAATAGAAATACAAAATAGTTTTGAATAAAAGTATTTAAATACAAAATGCAATATACGTATTTTTAAAATAGGTTTTGAAAATAAAATACCTACATTGTTAAGCATAACCACTTTTATTTATTGAACTGATTTTAAAACTAGTATTTGTTCAAAGAGTTCATCTTTCATGTTCCGCCTATGGGGCCTAAATGTTGGCATTATTGTTCTAGTTGACAAATGACAATGACAACAAACACTACGATCACGATCAGTGCGTTCATAAATAAGGAAATCATGGATTTAAGAATGAAAAATTGTAAAAATTAATTAAAAATGCAACGAAACAATTTTGTATTTTATAAATACTAAATATTTATATAGAGTATTTCAAATAAAATACAAAATACATTTAGAAAAAAGTATTTCAAATATAAAATAAAAATGGGTATTTTGCATTTTGTATTTGCATTTGAAATATATGTATTTCAAATAATTCACATCTCTGGAAAATTAAACTCCCAAATTGGCAACCCTTTTCGTTTACGTTTTACGGGGAATCCCTCGACTGTATCATTTTTAATTTGTTCTCACAAATTGGCAAAATCTTTTCGTTAATATTTCATTTCATTCATTATTTTACGTAACGTTTTTAGGGGGGGGGGGGAGTCATAAATCTTCAAAAATTGCGCTGAGATATGGACTTTTTTTGTGCTGCTGCTACACACATGTCCAATAATTATTAGTTATGGCGTTCGGATCAATTTCCCTGTTCTAGGCATAAATTTGTTTAATTTTTAATGTTCTTTAATTTAATAGAAATTGATATGTATGTGTGTGTCTGTATCTATAGAGCGAATTAAATAACTATCTATCTATCTACTATTTTATATAAGTGATGTTATTTTGTCAATATAGTTGCTTATTTACGCACAAATGGTGCCAATTCTAAAATCTGCACTAACAAACTAACATAAGTTAGTGATTCTTTTGAGCTATTCCGTCGTTCCCTCGAACTAACTAAATTTAGAGAAAACTTTGTGCCGTATTATTCTCGTCTATTGTATTATTCATCAGGTATTTCGTTGACGTCAAATTAGAACACAATTAAATTATCAAACTTTAATTTTACACTGTAAAAATAGCTCCATTCCTTTTGCTTGCATTCATTCGAAACATCCCTAACAGGCTCCTCAAGTCCACTCAATCGCACTTTGTCTTTATGGGTTTATCCATAATACTTAATTTATTGCTATTACGAAATTTTTACATTACTAATCAAACTTTTGGTTTCGTATATCATCTGCCCGTTGACTCATTCCCCGACGATAAAAATTATTTTGAAGACATTTTTTTTGAAGTCACAACACCTGTATAGCCTGTACGAATTTTCAATTTGAACCAGTTGTTTCTGAGATTATCACGTTCAAACATACAAATAATCTCTTAAGGTAAAATAAGGTTACGTTTATTAAATCGGGCACATGGCATTATAATTCGAGTTGTAAATCTTTTCAATAGATTTCCATATAATAATTATTAAATATACATATGCAAAATAAATTGTAAGTATATGTTTTCTCTTGGTAAGGCCTAAAGGAATAAATTTAATGAACTACTCGTTAATTAATTAAGCTAAGCAGCTAATACAATAAAAGTTAGATAACAAATGCTCAAGAACTTTATTAAATTAAAAACGTGCCAGCAATAAATTTTCTTAGGTATTGGAAATTAAATACTTCGTTAGCCAATTCATCAAAGTTGATTCCAAATTTAGCGTAGCTCGCTAAATTTATTACTATCACCACCACGTGACTATTTACAGCAACTGCTTCCTCCAGGACCACCCGAATATTTAAGTGGATCTAGTTCTGGTGGGGGCTTCTTATCTAATCCCGATATGAGCCTTTTAAGTTTGGCGATAACAAACGCTGGCTCCAAGCCCTTTGGACATACTAGATTACAATTCATAATCGTGTGGCAACGGAACGCTTTGAAATCGTCTCTTAGATCGTATAGCCTTTTCTCCGTATCCTCGTCTCTCGAGTCTATTACCCACCTATAAGCATGAAGTAGAGTAGCTGGTCCAAGAAACCTTCTTCCATTCCACCAATAACTCGGGCACGATGTTGAACAACACGCACACAGCACACATTCATAAAGACCAACCATTTTGGTGCTGTCAGCAATACTTTGTGCGTATTGCACCTTCCCATTGTTGTTATTGTTTCTTATCAAATATGGCCGGATACTGTTGTAACCATCAAAAAAATGCGTCATGTCGACGACTAAATCACGAATCACGTACATGTGAGGTATCGGGTAAATTGTTATTGTTTTATTATTTGGGATCGAAGTTATGCAAGCGAGGCAATTTGAGCCTTGCAGGTTTATAGCACAGGAGCCGCAAATTCCTTCTCGACATGACCGTCTGAATGTAACCGTTGGGTCCATATCCTTGATTTTTATTAAAGCATCGAGCACCATTTTGCCGCACGAACTAACGTCCAGTTCATAGCTCTGAAGCTTAGGCTCTTCCTTGCATAAGATACCTGGAAATCGATAAATTTTAAAGACTCTTCGAGGGTCAACTTTCTTTTCCGCAGGTTTACTTTCGCACTTTTTTGCAATGACATAAGTACGCTTTAACAAACATAATTCAGCACTAAGGCTTGAGAAAATTAATCTAGTCATTTTATAAAAAAAATATCTAAAACATAATACTAAAAAGATAATTTCACTTCAGTTTGTTATCAAAATCAGTATTAGACCAAGGTTTAGACCTAGTTTCAATTATTTGACAAGACTACTGTCATTTGCCTAACAAAGACATAATATTTATTTTTTTTGACAGAGTTTAAAAAGATGTTTAAAAAAGTAAGGTTTATACTGACGCAGATATTTTATACTGACGTAGTAATTATGTCATTTCTAAACGACGCGACGGCTCAAAACATACATAGTTTTTTTTATTTTATGTATATTAAGAGTATACTATTTAGTAATAGGTATTGTAGAACCAATAGTGTTTGAGTATTACTTTTGTATATACAGCATTGTCGCGGATTACCCTTCACACTAAGTGTGCATACCTATTTTGACAGATGTCAACGTCATAGTTTACCTTTCAAAATTATTTTGACATATGTCAACGTCATAGTTTACCTTTCACAATTATATTGACAGATGTCAACGTCATAGTTTATCTTTCAAAATTATTTTCAGAGATTAAATATGGAGATGGCTTCTGTCAAAAAGAACTCCCTAAATTGTGAAAACTTCAAATACGTTGCAACCATGACGATAAACATTTTGGTAAAGTCGCTTAATTAAATTGCCAATAGCTTTGTTATTTGTGCTTTTATATTGTATACTTTATACAGAGTTACCGGAAAAGACGTCGCATAGACGACGATAGTAGACGCATTACCTGTCAAATTATCATATAGAGAGAGTACGAGAGTATACGGAGCAACTGTGAAACACTTTCGACCAATGCTCAAAATTATCTTCTTTTCTTTAAGACTATTTAAAAAGCGCTACACTTTCGCTTTATTTAATAACAATTGAAAAGATAAGAAAAAAAATATCCTTAAGAGTTCATTTCTTCTCGAGAAGGTACAGAAGTATGAGTTTCTCTGTGTATAATATTAGGTATTTTATGTTTATTTTAGCGTCAATAATTGCCCGAAAATATTATTTTGAATTTATTTGTAACTATTGCAGTATTTTTAATAATTACTAAATGTATACACTATGTTTCATACAATCCGCCGAGTTTCTGTTACTCGGTTACTTTACAGATTACAGATTTTCCATTAAAACCGGATAGTACCCAAAACCAATTTCCATTTAATTTTGATGTAAATTGTTACGATGGTGCCTGGCCTCGTAAAGTGGCCAATCTAGGCCGCACTTGCTCGGGAAGTTAACTCCTTTCCATTTTCTTTAATCCTCAAAATAACTCTGCAATAAAACAACAACCTTACAACTTTACACAGAAATTTCGGAACCATTAGCATACAGAGTTGATGAGAAAATAAATTAAACAGTCCGGTTGTCGGTAAAACGCGAAAATTGGTAACGTGTTAGGCTTAAAGCTAACTAAAAGGAAAAAGTAATTTACATAAAAACTTTACAACATTGACTTAAACTTGAATTCAGTACCGTGTTTTGTATATCATACTTACTAGCTATGCTAGTGCCCGCGACTTCATCTACGCAGGATAAGTATTTCGAGTAGTTTATATTAGGGTGACTTATCACTACATATTATAAAACATAGTCGCTATCCGCCTTCTGTCTGTCTCTATGTATGCTTAGATCTGTAAAACCGCAACGGATTTTTTTAATAGATAGAGTGATTCTTAAGGAAGGTTTATATATATAATACATGCCTAATATTACTATATTTAGAAACACTGATAAATTTAGAGGTTTCTAATGTGATGTCGTAAATAAGCACGTTTTTTTGCGCTTATATTGCCAAAAAGCTGGCTGAACCCTACGGGATAGACCAAAATAATGTACTACAGTATTGTCCATTTTAAAAAGTTTTACAAAAAAATCCGCGATGGTATATGTCTATCTCTTTGGGATAACCACCATAATCATGTTTTATCCTGCACGTGTATAAGGATATTTTGTGGTAGGTATATTTACATAAGCATTGCACCCGTGCGAAGCCGGGGCGGGTCACCAGTATCTTTATAAAAATTGTATAATATATGTATGTCTATATACCCTAGATCCCATAACACAAGCCTTACAGTGCATAATTTGGGCTAGGCTAATTGGTGTGAGTGTAAGAAATATTTATTTATTATTACTGTAGCTTAAATCGTGCGTCTTTATAAGACACGGACCTTTATAAGGCGTACGCGGGGATACAGATCCAACGCGTAGAGGCTATTTAAGCAAAATTTTATGAAAATGTGCGTGGAGTGTACCAACTGGGTCTAATCTTTGTCTGCATCATGAAAAATGCAGCTAAAGACTACACCCATTTAGATGCACAGAAACTATGGTCATTTGTGGTCCAAAAGTTTGTGGACTGCATTTCGATTTTGGTGGTAATGAGAACTGGACATGGAAGAGACTCCAGTCACCTCATCATCAAACTTTTATTTCAAAAAAGCTTTCAGGAGTTCATTGGGCTCCGATAAAATAATTCTTTTTTACGATTTAGGCCCAATTTCACCAACAACAGATAAATGTTATTCCTAGAATAAAGACCCCAGTTACTCTCAGCTAACCAAATTTACATTTCACCAACCATGTATCCTTAGAATAACGAAGTAACAGTTATCGGAGAGTAAATATTGGGAGTAATTTTATCTGTAGAATTGTTATACTTGGATAATGACGACTTGGTGAAATTGGGCCTTAACCGTTCAAATTACAGTTATTGTTGTTAAGTGAGTGATAGGTATTCGTCATAGTGGGTGCATTAGTTTGTCGTTTAATGAAGTGATTTAACTTAATATAGTTAAACATTAAAAGTGCCAATCATCATATGTTGATGGAATTGAAAGAATACAGCCTAAGTTTAACAAACATATCTATACTAATATAATAAAGCTGAAGAGTTTGTTTGTTTGTTTGTTTGAACGCGCTAATCTCCGAAACCGATTTGAATAATTCTTTTTTTGTTGGATAGTCCATTTATCGAGGAAGGCTATAGGCTAAATAACATTACGCTATGACCAATAGGAGCAAAGACAGAGCGGTAAATGTGTAAAAAACGGGGAAAATTATTCATTTTTGAAGGCTTTCTTTGCGTGCGCTGCGAAAACGGTTCAAGATACACAAAAAATATGTATGAAAGAATTATTCCTCTATACATGATCTAAAAAAAAGTCCGCGACGGCATATGTCTATCTTTTAAGGTTTAGTCACAATGACCGTTTTTATGGTACCAAATTTGGTCGAAATAATTTGTTTAAGTTGTATCAACATAATAATACTAAAAATTCTGCGGAATCTCGACCATTCCGAAAATCCCGCAAGAACGGGAACTATGTGGGAAAAACCAAAAATCTGCCGGAAGTCACTATTCCACGCGGACGAAGTCGCGGGCAAAAGCTAGTAAATTATAAACAGAATATGTCTCGTAGTGCAGAACCCCTCCATATACTTACCTTCGTTATCATGGCGCCGAATGGAAAAAGATCAGTTGCTGTTATTCAAAATTTTTAACAACTATATTGATTCTCCCTTCCTTTTAAGTAACATTTGTTTGAGGTGTCCTCGGTTAAATTCGCGTCATCCTTTGACATTCAGCGTGCCGGTAGTATCCTCCACAAATTATGCTAGTAACGCCTTTTTACTGCGTACGTGCCGTAATTAATCTATACTAATATTATAAAGAAGTAAAGTTTGTGTGTTTGTATATTTGTTAAATTGTAAGGGGTAATCTCAGGATCTACTGAACCGATTTTAAAAATTCTTTCAGCAATAGAAGGCCACGTTATTGCTGAGTGTCATAGGTTATATAAAAAACCGAAAAATAAAAAGGTTTTTACGTGGTAGTCCGTTTTGCAAAGTGAATCGGAGAAAAAAACAGGCAGCGGACGGCGCGCGATGGCTTCGGGTTTAATTCGGATCGCGTTCGTGCTCGCTTCGGGGATTATTAATATTATGCCCAACGAAAGTGGGCACGGGTCAGCTAGTAATAAATATTTTGAAACTGTTGACTTATTTTGTTGTAGGATAGGAGCGTATAAAAAGACAGTGAAGGATATTGCTGGCCATTGAACGTAAAAAAAAGAACAATTTCCTTTTGTTTTTGTGTCAACATTAGTCCTTTTGTTATATCAATATTATTATAACATATTTTTTTTATTATATAATATTTTTGTATTTGTGAGCACTGTTGCAATAATGTAATATTATTAGTGGAAACTTAATTGGTATAACAATTAATTTTATAACTTACATATGTTAATCATTAGTACACACTGTTTGTTTGTACAATAAATAAATAAATTTTGTAATCAGCAACGAAGCTTATCTTGCTGTGTGCGATGTTATTCGCGGAGTGCTTTCTTTGAGGCTCGTAACTAATGCTATCAGTCGCTAACAGGTGGCGCTGTATCGTTTGTAGAACGCGGTTGAGACATAGTCACCTCGCACGTATATAAACTCGGATCAGACCCGTTGAAAGCATACTTACCTGGCATAGGAGATACCGTGATCAATAAGGCGGTTCTCCCAGGGCGAGGCTCCACCATTGCACTGCGGTGGGGTTGACCCCTGCGATTATCCCTAATGCGGATAACTCGGATGCGTAATTTTTGGTAGTGGGGACTGCGTTCGCGCTGTCCCCCTCATAATCCCGATGAAAGCGTTATAGAACCTTTAAACGTGTAATAATCATTTAAAGATATTAGAAATAAAACTAAAATGTTTAAATACCTGCCTTCTCAAAGTGTCCTAATTAATTTTAAATATGGCAGCACACTTACTTTAGTGAGCCCCCCCTCAAAAAAGCAGACCAGTATTGGTGCGATGAGAGCAACATTAGGGTGTAAACAGGTGTGTCTGCGACAGCGATCGAGATGCCATCGGCGTTATTATTTGCTAACTTGCTTCCGTATAATCACTATGAGTGAAAGCCTTCAATTTGCCTTTTTACAAAAACACTTTAATTACGGGACAAAAAAACATATATAATCAAATACCAGAACAGTATAAATGAGATATTAACAAAATCCTTGTGAAGCTTTCTCAGGTAATATCCCAATGTTAGGGACACCTTGTCTCTAAAATATCAACAGAGCTTTAATCAGCTTTAAGCGTTTCTGGCCAAAGGTATAGCCTATGTGTTTTTCTGATGTATTATAAGCTATGTTATTGTAATGTTTCATTAAAATCCATTTAGAAGTTTTTACGTGAAATAGTAACAAATATTCATTCATACATACGAATTTTCGTGTTTATAATATTACAACTTCTAATTTAGAAGGCTTTATGACGTGTATACAGGACGGAATTTGTTAATACGCTAATCATTTGACGCTACATAGATGAAAAGAGAAAGTATAGATAGCTTAGCCTTGTATGGATTTCTATGATTTAGAAAGTCATAACAGACGGCACTACTACTACGACGGTATTGCTTAAACCGACAGGTGTGTTAAAAATAATAACAAAATTATAAATAAAATCATTTCATTAACTTTTTTTAATATTGGAATTCCAATATTTCTCATTAATTATTTACTATATTGAGATTAATTTTCTATGATAAATACTATTCGTAAATCTTTGAAAGTATGTAATTAAGACGAAACGTTTAATAATAGCTCTTATTGCATTATATCTTATTATTATATTGTATCAAAGCACTCAACAGATGGCGCTATTCCACACTAATTAATAGACAAAATTTGTGAATATATTAACTCCATCTATACATAGATAATATAAGTCGAATCAAGGGTTTTAAACGACAATATCAAATGTTAAGCGAGCTTTATAACTTTGTATGGAATAAGTTATAATCTATTCTACTTTAATTGATCTATCATCGTCATCGGTCGTTATTATCGTCGTCGTCATCATCATTAACATTGTCATCATCGCCATCGTTATCATCATCATAGTTCATATAAGTCCGATGTTACGATGATTCGATTAATAACAAATGTCAGCCTCTCAAAATATATACATGTCTCATTCATCAAAACAAGTCTGTCTTTTCTATTCGTTACAAATATTCAAAAATACAAATATTTTCTTAGTGTGATATTAGTTTAATTTAAAATAAAGATTACAAGAAAAACTTTTAAAGTAGTTACTTTGTTTATTTTTATTAATAATGTGTGTAGTATGTACGTTATTTAAGTTTCTACTTCGCATTTCGAACCGCTTCAGCCAATTTTCAGGTTAAATAATGTTTTCTGTAATAGTCTCTTCCTCGTGACACAATGAAGTATACACTTCATCGTGTCGAAAGAGGGTTAATAATGAAATGTTCATCGCCATTTTTCCCACTTCAATTTCTAACCCGGATCATTAGTCTAGGAATAAATTCTCCCCATCAGCTCCGCTTGCGTTATTAATCAAAGACTTGATGAATCGAAGAGACGTGCCGATGCAAACGCCTCGTAAACCACGGAGAAATATTGAAGGGTTGAATGTAATTTTTATGGACTTTATGAAGTAGTATCCTCATAGCATCGAACATGTGAAAAAATTGCTTAAATAAGTAAAATGTGTAAAGTAATATTACGTAATAGTAGTTCCTTTTTTAAAAAAAAATATAACCTGGTAACATAGACCTTTAAGTCATATCTTATTTGGAAAATGTTCGCTACTTTGGGGTCACTACGCTTCACTTCACAAAATTTCGTTAATAGTGAAAAATAGCCATGCCTCACCGATGGCTGTCACATTTGTAGTACTTCTACGTCCACAATCCATGTTTTTATATGGTTTAAGTTTTATCATTTATAATAATTTTATTAATAATAATATTTACACATTGATCATGTTATTAAGATTTACAACGCGAAATAATACTCACATGCTAAAATCAGAAGTACTATAATCCCTAATCACAATAAATCTCATAATAATAGACGTAACCTGATATACGCATTGTTTGCACAATATAATTGAACTAAGTGATCAATAAGCTATATAATACAAAATATTAAAGACCTATTATCTATTCCCAATTTCTGAAAATATAACTATGGAAAAAAAATACAAAAAGTAAAAAATGTTACAAAATTTCGGTTACTAAAGTGGAGTTAACTGTACTTTGCTGGTTCCACTTATACAAGTAGTAGGAACCAGCAAAGCGCATTAGTGACACATATATTTGAATATTAGTATCCACAATTGGCATTCATGTTATGGATATTCACTAAAATCTATATGTGGTCCGAATTGTATTAATACGCAATATAAAGTGGCCTGGTCGGATCTTTAAGCAGTATGTATTTCTTTAAAAGCTTTTGGTACATAATTTAAAATATATGCCTTAATTTTTTAAGATCACTTTCGGATTACAATAAGAATCTATGTATATAATTGGCGGCCTACCGTGGCGGCATTTGTTCTGAGGCTCTTAATTTATTTTTTGTATAATCTATCGTATATATATATTTTGTATAATTTTGTATAGACTATCATTTGACATCGACAATTGTCCAATTTCGAATGATCTAGAAAAAGCAAATGTACACAAATAATTTGCAGATTATCAGAGTTTTCAAAGTTCTTTAGCCTTGTGATCTCCACATGTCTTTTTTAAAGCAAAGAGCAATCGCTCGCGGTGGCCTAGTTCCGGAACCGGGTCAGAAAAACGGTTCGTTTCTGAGTTCCTGGCTCATTTTTCACTTTACACCAGACGACAGACGTATGCGTTAACACTGGCTTCCGTTTATTGTTTTTGCTAGTGACAAATTGTATCTGCGGGAGAATATGTTAAGCTTTTCTTTTTTTTAAGGATTTGGAGTCCATCCCTACTAATAAATATTACTAGCTGTGCCAGCGACTTCGTCCGCGTGGAATAGTTATTTTGAGCATCATATTTATTTTTGCAAACAATCACCTCAGCTGTTACCCGATCTTGACAACGCGACATTTCTAAATTTGATCACTATAAAAACGATTCTAGTGAGTTAACATTAAAAGATATACTGTCGCAGACATTTTTTTAGATCATTTTAAGAGGAATAATTCTTTCATACATCTTTTTTTAGTATCTAGAACCGTTCTCACAGCGCACGCAAAGGAAGCCCTCAAAGATGAATAATTTTCACAATTTTTTCCACATTTTCCATTATTTCTTCGCTCCTATTTGTCGCAGCGTGATGTTATGTAGCCTAAAGCCTTCCTCGATTAATGGGCTATTCAATAAAAGAATAATTTTTCAATTCGAACCAGGAGTTCCAGAGATTAGCGCGTTCAAACAAACAAACAAACAAACTCTTCAGCTTTATAATATTAGTAAAGTATAGTATAGATTATAGTGAGTCAACCATAAAAGATAGACATAATTATGCTGTTGCGGGATGTTTTTTAGACAATTTTATGTAGAATATTTCCGTCATACATGATTTTTATGTGACTTTAACCATTAAGGCTACACACGCGACGGAAGCTAAAAAAATGGAGTTACTTCTCCCGTTTTCCCAAAATTTCCCTTCACTACTCTGCTCCTATTGATTGTAGCGTAATGGAAAGTATTCTATAACCTGCCCAGGAGTATGAAGAATAATTATACCAAGTTTCGTTAAAATCCGTCCAGTAGTTTTTGTTTCTATAAGGAACATACAGACAGACAAAAATTTTACTGATTGCATTTTTGGCATCAGTATCGATCCCTAATCACCCCCTGATAGTTATTTTGAAAATATAAGTATTTCATGTACAGAATTGACACCTCTACAGATTTATTATAAGTATAGATAAACGCGAAAGTTTGTAAGTATGATTGTTTTGTTTTGTTGCTCTTTACCTGTCTCTCTGTACCGGGTACCGTCTAGTACAGGGTTTCCCAACCTTTACTTCACTGAGCCTCCCCAATTCAAAAATAATATTCTCATGCCCCCTTAAGTTTAAAAACATTAAAAACACATAATTTTTTTACAACTAAATTATTTCTTTGAATTAAAATTAAAATACAGATATTTGTAGATATTTATGTTTTAAGAATAAGAGAAGATATATTATCTACACTTGAAAACCATTAATTACTTTCACTTTAGGTAAATATCCTAGTTTTATTTTAATTATTAAATACTAATGAGATACTTGAGCTTGCATCTTCTGTACCAGTATGTCGATTCTGGGTTCAGTCTTTGCTAGAGCGCTTAAGTACTCGATTACGCCCCCCCTGATATTCCACTACGCCCCCCAAGGGGGGCATGCCCCCCTGGTTGGGAACTCCTGGTCTAGTATGTATATAAATTGTAGCCTATGTGTTATTCTAATGTATAAGTATAAGCTATATTATTATAAAGTTTCATTAAAATCCATTTAGTAGCTTTTATGTGAAAGAATAACAAACATTTATCCATATGTTCCTTAAAAACTCACGCGTTTGTAATGTTACTGGGAATAATGTGAATTGTCCAAAATATAACGATAAGTGTCATGTAGTAGGCAAAATCTACCATATGTGCAGACGAAGTCGTGGCTCCAGCTAGTTATTCCTCAGGGATGGCCTTCCTGAGGCATATAGGGAGCCCCCGGGAACGCCAAACGACTTCCGGGAACCCCCAATTCAAACAATTCCTTGATGATATCGAAAGCGAATATGGAGATTTACTGTATTATACAGAAGTAAGGTGGCTAAGTCGTGGATTGACCCTGGAACGATTTCTAAATTTAATAGAAGAAATTGGAATATTTCTGGCGGAAAAGCAAAGGGATGTCCCGGAACTTAAAAATCCTGATTGTTTGTGTGATTTGGCCTTTTTAGTTGACATTACAAATCATTTGAATGTCTTGAACACACGGCTTCAAGGCAAAAATCAACTAATATCCCAGCTCTACGCTCATGTATCATCCTTTCAATGTAAGCTGACAGTTTTCAGATCGCAATTGAACTCTGGAAATTACAATCATTTTCCGAATTATAAGAAAATGGCTGAAAAATTCAACAAAACTGCGATTAATTTCAGTTATGTAGAAAAACTAGATATTCTGATTCAAGCTTTTCAAGACAGATTTTCGGAGTTTAAAAAAGTGAAACCTCTGTTGGACATATTCAGCAATCCTTTCACGATTTCAGTTGAAACTGCGCCAGAGTCAATGCAGTTAGAAATTATCGACATTCAAAACGACCAAGATTTACGCAACAAATTCAACGAAGGAGACTTGCTGAACTTTTACCGCTGCATTGATAAAAATACGTACAAAGAGTTGCGCATAAACGCTCATCAGCGCATCAGTTCATGATTTGCCCGAGTGGCCCCTAGTCTTAATAAGTCTGTGCATCCCTGTTATATTGGGTTAATCAGTAAATCAAGATTCCTAAGATTGTTATCATGGATAAGCGTCATGCAGCCGCCATTGTAACTTACCTTAGAATATTCCTGTATCCTTACGGGTTCCCACGAACCTGTCACGCCGCAGGCAGTTCTCCTCGGCGCGTCTGGCGGCGATGTAGGATGCGCCGTCGATCGAGCGCTCGCGGCAGGCGTCAGTGGAGGGGCATCGCTGAGGTTTTTAGTGGGTAGGCCTACCCCCTTCTGGGGAGGAGAGCCCCACATAATTCTGCGCTTTTCCCGGGATGCAGGGTATGCAATTCAATGCATTTTCATCAGCAATAACAAAAAAAAAAGTACTAGTGTAATTTTTACAGTTGGTTCCTTAAATTATGAATGTTTCTGCGTACTGCTAGCGAGGTAGTTTTGAACTCTTCTGCTAAACTTTCCAGCGCCGTCTTTTTTTTTTACTCCATTTTAATGCTTACTGGATAAAACTTGTCAAAGTTCTAGTAGCTTCTACAAAAATGATACGGCTCTTTGTAGTCTCTTTTTTCCCTCGGGAGAGAGAGGCTGAGAATCCGTCACTAAGGAGCACGAAATGTGCCCAGAATACCCCTGCAACGGCAAGTGTCACGGAGGTTATGTTGGAATCCACGCGACCAGAGCGGGCCGGCCGCGTAACCTTTTTTTTTTTTTTGTTCCCCTGAGGAAAATGCATTAAATTGCATACCCCGGCTGTGGCGAGCCGGCGGTTATGTGGGGCTCTCCTCCCCAGAAGGGGGAGGAGAGCCTTCCTTAGGCATGTAGGGAGCCCCAGGGAACGCCAAGCGACATCCGGGAACCCCCAGCCTCCCCTGCTGATACAGCCCGGGGGGCTGAGCCCTCCTCGGGGAGAGAGGCTACACTACCTCCCCCGATCTCCTCCACCGACGACGCCCCCGGCCACGGAAGGGGCGTGGTCCATCCCGGGTCGCCGTATTCACACAGCAGTTGATGCGACAATAATTATCGATTCGCAATAGATTTTACAACCAGAGACATCCTTGATGTATACACAGAGTGTACCGTATATAGTGTCATAGTATAAGCACACCGTAGTATACACCGTAGTAAAAAAAAAATCAATTCGGTAGTTTTTACGTGAAAGAGTAACAAACATGCATCCACGCTTACAATGGATACTCAATAACTACTCGTACATACAAATTCAAATTCAAAATCATTTATTCAGTCTGGGCTGTTACAAGCACTTGTGAATGTCGAAAAGCTACGCCATCGGTTCGCAAATCTACGGCGGGAGACCTTGTACTGAGAAGAACCGGTAAGAAACTCAGCAAGGGCTGTTTTTTTTCCCCTGTATTAAATAGATACAGAGTCTTCTTCACTTTCCATTACATAATATAATTAATAAAAATTTATTTTGAAAACATGCCTATATTAGGAATGCGGTGTCATACAGTTTTAAAAGAATATATTAAAGTTAAATTAAAATTATAATACATACGAATATTTTTGCTCTTTGATTTTTTTGGTCCCTTATTATAATAACTCTGTTTTTAATCAATTTAATTGACATTGACAGTTAGTGCTTTTGGCTTTTTTTAATATACAAAGTGACAATTATCCTCAAATTTTTGATAAAATGTGTTAGCAAGAGAGTTAAATAATCAGCAGATAATCGTAAAATCGTATTTGACACTGCATAATGCTGTCGACGCAAAAAAATAAATTTTCGACTTATAGCATTCGATACTTGAAGTTTGTTATTGCCTTAACACTTAGACACTAGGGATTTGTTGTTGCAATATTTTTGTTATATACAAAGATTTGTTACCAAACTTACTATGAGACTGTAGATAAAATGCTAAAATTGATCTAGCTCTATGTTCACAACATGTTATATACCGTTACTATACCTCTCAATAGCAAATTACATAACTCCCTATTTAATCAGTGCTCAAACCATATAATAAGTTAAACCGCATCGCAGTAACAGCTACAACAAAAAGCAAATAAACAAACCGTGTGTATTTAAACTTAATTATTTGCGATTATACGCGCTGGAGCGAAGTTTGAAACAAACATGGGACTACAGCGACCCAGATACGCCGGACGTTACTGGCTTTCACACGTTTGTGTTGCTTTGTCTGTACAAACAACTTACTAACGCCACCCTTTACACTGTGACCCTTCGTCAGTAGGTAACTTTTTGTATATCTTTGGTTTCATTTCACACCCTCCCCGTGAAGCTGGCTTTACCATTACAGAACATATTGCAATCTTAAGTATTATATTGCCGGAATAGTGTCTTATTTCTTCTTCTATACGAAAGCTGAAACCAGTTTCTTTTTGAAAGTTTATTTATATTAATTTTTAACACAATTGTGCCTTAATCACAATTCGCCATATTGTATGCAGAGCTATAATCGCATTGCTGTTTGAAATTCTTGGTCTTTGGATTCAAAAAGTTCGACTAAATTCGAATCGAACACCGAATATTCCACAAATGATTTTACAAATTGCGATATTTTTTTAATTTATTGTTGCAAATTATTGGATCTGTTCCACAGACAAAGTACCAGATCGAAGAAGTTATAGTGAAAAAATCTATTTCGAATAGAGCTTAAGAAAAAAATTTTTGGCGAATATTCCATACACGAGGGCAAAGTATTGTATTTTTTTAAAATTAATGAATACCAAAATAAAACTGAATATGCATTATTTTTACAATATCATTGAAATTTGAATTATTGTGTAATTATTCTTGTTTTATGTAACAATTTATGTTATTTAGTATTTGTTTCTGTACATTAGCATTGTTTATTGTATTGATTTTATATATTAAAAGCTGGTTAAATTCAGGATTGTGTATTTTTTTATTTCATATGTGATATACACCCGTATGATACATAATATGAATTGTTATTACATCTTCTTAAGTTATGGTTACAAAAAATGTGTTTTTATGACTTGATCTATATTAATGGGTTGAACATTACACAGAATCCACTACATAACAGAACATTAGAGATATCAATATTTATTTTTTATGTAGTCATAGAATATTGCGCTCGATGTTTTTTTTACCATAGTGCATTAGCAATAATACATTACACTCCAGTTAAGGTTATGTATAGGTTATTTGGGCGAATATAGTGTCGATTTGGAACTTATATGAAAGTATTTTCAAGAATACGCGACATTTAAATGTAGTTATTAACATCTTACTTATCTTTTGATATTTTGCTAGATTAAATAATAAAACAAATCATATATAACTAGCTGCCGCTCCGGCTTCGCGCGGGTACAACGCTGATACTAAATACACCACAGAAAAACTGTGTGCGTTGTATATATTATATTTATTATATATTCATTGAAATCATGTGCTGTAAAGGGCCATGCACATTTATATAAAATCAACAATGTATTTTAGGTATTTAATTGGATAAGGATTAATGGTTTTAAGCATAGAAAGCGACTTTGTTTTATACTGTGTAGTGAAGTACACGACGAGAAGAGCTAACCAAATAAGAATCTATAAGGGTTCCGTTTTTTGCCATTTGGCTTCGGAACCCTAAAAATTGGAACGAGGAATAAAATGTTCACCCTCAGGCTATTACTATTCGAGTGAATGAAGTTACACCAATTACCTGAATTCGAACACGCGATATCTACCTCTTGTGTGTAAATAATACCATTGGTTTTTAATTCGGTAAAAGACGTCGGAGAGGTTATTCATTTGTTACAGACACCATAATTTGAATTTATGACAAATTATCTATGAAGTGTCAATCATTGACAAAAGCTTTTTTGTTCAATACATAATTTTACCATAAATAATTATTTATTTATTTGAAGTTTGTCTTTTTAATACCTTAGGCATTTTCTAACTGTCAAAATTCAGGTAATGCACAGCTACAAAGAGACAAAAAGGTGTAGATGTTCGAGTACCAAAGGAAATTAGAAACACATGTTAATAAATACAAAATATAAAATTGATGAAAAATCCTAATACATAAATAAAACAAATTTATTTATTAGAAATTTTATAATTGCCTTATATTTCATTTTATAGCCCAAGATTTCCCTCGAAGAAAAGTTTTCGCAAGTTATTCTTAAGGCGAGGCCTGCTTGGAGAGTTTCTCAATTCCTGAGGGAGAGCATTCCATAATAGAATAATAGAATGAAAAAGGCGGAGTGTACTGTATCAGAATGGTGAGACAAAAATTATTTCAATATAGATACAAATTCCGAGTGCTGGTTAGAGCGACGTAAAAGTGTGAAATTCTAATAGTTAAAGACTCGGAAGAAATTGCTATTAAATTATGATTAAATTGTGTCATGCTCTTGACGTCATCTCCAACGACCCCTATAAAATTGAGGTCCCAAATAGGATAAGTGGATAAACGACACCGTACGCTTATGAAATTATATACAATATTTCGCATTTATGCCTTGAGGTACATTTTACTTCTCAACTTAAATTAATTTAGATAATTAAATGCTAGTATGAATTTTGCTGTAAATAAAGAGGGATTTCTTTCTCACTAGTTCCGTATTTAGCCAAGTGTGATATTCTAGAATTAGAATTCTTATTGTCTGTGAAGTGGATGGGCGTTTGGGGGGAGGAAGACCGAAGAAAAGAATGTGAATGTAGATATATATATTTTTTTTATACTATAGGGCATCAAACGAGCAAACGGATCACCTGACGGTAAGCGATAACCGTTGCCCATGGAACACCAGAGGAGCCACAGATGCGTTGCCGGCCTTTTAAAAGGGAATAAGGGAAGAAGGAGAGGTTGGGCCTCCGGTACCCTCACTCGCTCGGCGAAACATAGCGCAAGCGCTATTTTACGCCGGTTTTCCGTGACGCCGTGATATCACTCCGGTCGAGCCGGCCCAAATATTGAAGGGGATAAGTATCGAAATTGCGAGTAATAGAGGAGATTGGAAGGGGAAGACATATTGCGCCAACCCCAAATAATAATGGGAACAGGGCACGACAAAGTAAGTAAGATTGTCTCTGAAGACTCTTTCGCGCAGGAACGAGTTCAGGTGTCGAGTTTTTCTTAATTCAAATACTAAGGACTACACTCCCTCGCAGCCTCGAACAGTGAAAAAAACTTTTAGGAGTTTGATTTTCTCACAGTATTTTAGTTGCATCGTCGGCTGGCTTAGGCGATTAATTGATATTGTGGCGTTTTGGTATAGAGATTGCAAAACTTAGATGTATAGATAGTTCATATGGTTTCTCTTGGAGACAGAACCACAGCCGTGGTCTTGAAGAATCAAAAACTTTTTCATAATTCATAAACGCTAAGTACAATACCTATTGCAACTGATTACGTGATCTGCGGTACTGTCTCCTTTTCGGAATCTGCCTTGTTTGGAAGACATCACACCTGTACGCGAGATGATTCGTGATTACTCTCAAGAACTTATATATTTGCCATGGTCAGAATCGCTCGACGCTAGATGTTAACCGCCCAGGTATTTTTATCAACCCCGGCACAAGCACCGCACAAATTTGAAAGCAAGAAAATTTATATTCTCTATAGCAGCTGTGTTGATTGTGTAATGATTTTCTTAATTAATATACAAAAGTGAGAGTCAGTATATATTTTTTTTTCAACATTACACTATAGTCATGTAAGTTAGAGTACAACCTGTATTTAGTTCAGGTTTTATCTACTACTGTTAATTTCTTCATATTTTCTAATTTTAGCAATATTTACAAAATATAAACGTTTTTCCAAATTTTTTGAGTCTCTGCTCAACAAGTGGAAATACTTGCTACGGACCCGGTTCTTGCCTAGCGGTTGGCTTCGGTATCTAAGCAAAACTCTTCCCCGCCGTAGTATTATAATCTGTAAATTATCAACGTTGATAATAGTGTTGAGAGTATAGTTAGTTAAGTAAAGTCAGTTGTGAACTATTTATATAATAATTTCATAGAACAAGAATATTGTAGAGTAAAATTTAGTTTTTTTTTTTAAACAAAGTTAGCCTAATATAACAGAATGAATTATGTAGTTAAAGGAATACCGCAACCAATACTTTTAACTCAAAACGAATAATAAGCAAAAATAGAACAAGAAATTACACTGTTTAAGTCCATTACTCGATTTATCAAAGGTTTTAACAAGTCACAAGTCAGAGATTCGCACGGGAAATGGCGCCGACCAGACCTGTCGAAAATTCGAGCAAATTGTCATAAAACATCGACATAGGTCCCGACCCCTGTCAAGGTGTAAACGTAATTGACGTTTGTATAAGTTGGACCTATAATTGTGACATGCCGTTTTCTTACTTGTGATATTCAATAATAATATATTTATATTTGAATCGTTTATATTAAAGAGGCATCGTCGTGGTTCTGAAATAGTTGCTATTCTTGACTCTAGAATAGAAATTTTATGGAAAGTCAAAGATCAATCTGATGATAAGTGACAGTGAAATATAATTCGGAGAAATGTTAGTGCAAGAAAAAATGTACATGTGACACTAACCGAGTTGAAAGATAGTTTAATAGGTATAAAGGTATAACAGCAGGAGTATTCTTGCTGTTTATGTCTTCTTAATTCTTGCTATTTAAATGTGTTCTTATTTTTATTAATAAAAACATGCGAGTGTTTAAAATATACAAATAAATACTAACCTGCTCAAATTTGAAATAGCTTATGGCAAATTCCAAAGAGTGCTTATTTCAATTGTTAAATAGATTCTTTAACCGCTTATACTCTACATGTTATATTCTAAGTTTAAAAAGTGAATTTTCATTGATTTATTGCCACATTGACTCAGTTTAGATTAGTCGATTTCACTTACACCTTTGAGTTTTTTCTCATGTTGCCTCATAATGATTTCCTTCATTGTTCGAGTAAATTACAGCAGCACAGCAAGACAACAGTGGAATTACGAAAACAGCTTTTATTACATGGGGAATAGAGGAAATCTTGGGGTCAATATATACAAGCAATATGTACAAGCTGTGTTTACCTACATTTATAGTTACAAGAAACATATCTGTACATGGCAGAATCGATTACAAAACTAATGCCGAGACCACAGTGTCGTAATCTACACTGCAAAAAAGTTGTTACGGTGTCCAGCCTCCGTTGCTAAGTCTATGCCTGAAGACATAGATTATAGGTAGGAAAAAAAAAATTGAACGATTCAAAAGAGCTTTCTATAAAATCATACTTGAATAAAGTTAATTTAGATTTTGATTTTGATCTGGCAAACTTCATGACCTTCTTTTATAACGCAAAAATCTGTTGTTTTAAATTAATTGACGACGACGCAGATGTTGATGTGGTCTAATGATTGATACTTTAATGACTACTTTTAAATCGATATAATAAGATCACTTGATACAAGTTTTTTTTGCTAAAATGACTTGTATCCAGCGGCCAATAACTTTGGTTTTATACCTAGTACAGTTGTCAAAATAGAGTAGAAATAAAAAGTAGTACTCGCTTATAAGCATGAAAGATCACCTCTCTGATAGAGCTTCTGATTGTTTTATTCATCTATACTAATATTATAAAGAGGAAAGATTTGTTTGTTTGTTTGTTTGTAATGAATAGGCTCCGAAACTACTGAACCGATTTCAAAAATTCTTTCACCTTTGGAAAGCTACATTATCCCCGAGTAACATAGGCTACTTTTTATCCCGGAAAACTCGACAGATCCCACGGGATGCGCAATAAAGGCTTCGCTCAAAAACTACTGCACAGTTTTTCATGCGGTTTTCATCAATAGATAGAGTGAATCTTGAGCAAGGTATTGCGGTATTTTTTATCTTGGAAAAACGGATAGACCCACGGGAAGCGCGATAAAACTTCGCGCCGTAAATCGACTTCCGCGCATATGTAGACGTGGGCAAAAGCTATGACCCTTAACCCTCTATAGACCCAATCCCGAAATCCACGCAGGCGAAGCCGCGGGCAGAAAGCTAGTATTTATTATATTCTGTCGTAATTTAAACAAATATATCGTTGTAATCAATAATAACGAATAACAAAATAAAATTTAATTATGTACTTTGTTTACATAAATTACAGATTAGTAATACAGTTTTAGGAATGTTGCCATCGTACAAAAAAATTAGTTCCGTTTCTACACTTTATTGACAAGCTGTATACAAATATGACTTTGGACCGAATCGAAAGTCTCGCAAAAACTAGCGAAAGCATCCGATACACTCAATTTGCAAGAGTGATACGCGACTGACACAAATTGACAGCGCGCTGTCTACTCTATTTCTATGCAAATAACATTTGTCTCGTTGCATTCGGAACAACGTGACTGAACTTTTAGTTTTTTTTTTTATATTTTGAGAATACAAAGTGATTTGTATTTTACAAAAAAATTTGAACTTGGCTCGCTCTTTGCTTTTAATGCGAGGGTAAGTCAAAAATTATCCGGACTTTATTTTTTACAATTTATTTATACAACAATGCAGTTTAACGCATACATACATTACTTTTGCTACATAGTCTCCTCTCTTTATTATTATGATTTTGATTGATTTTCGATATTATGGAGTAACTAATTAATACCTTACCAACTGTTTTAAAATCCATCATGTTTCAAGCACGTTTGGTTGCTATATTGAAGTATTTTTTTACATATTCATACATAAACAAATTCTAGTCAAATGTACAAAATTCTAACGTAAAACAGCAGCAAGTATTTTTTAGATTTTTTTTTAGTTTAAAATATCCTAACTTAATTTTATAAAGTTATAAAGTAATGAAGTTTTAAATAAAAGTGAAAAATTTGCAATTTCATAATTAACGACTTATTTTATTTCACCTGTATATTTTTAAATCTTCAGGCAACTCAACAAGACAACTCAGTTTTCTACTTCCGCTTACATTTCACTATTACATGAAACAAATGTGTTTTCCTATTACCATTAACATATATGATAAGATATAATAACATTTTGTTTTTTGATTACATTATATATTACAATAAAATAAAATATATTAAATACCTTATAAGATATATGTAAATATCTTTTAAATAGAGCTTTGTTAGACCTTAACTATTCAAATTGCCAACAAAAGAGTCCCCCAGGAACATATAAATAATTCGGCTATCTGATTATTTAATTATATTTTCATAGATACTTTCATATCTACTTTTACAAAGTAATTGAAATACTTAGCAGTGACGACGTTAGTCATACTAAAACAAAGGACACACTGAGTGCGACGTCAATAAACAAAAATATATGACGGTGAAATACGAGAAATATACAAGTACCTGTGAATAATTTACTTACTAAAAATCCATCACGTCATCACAACATATATACTTATCGATGTCAAGCATTGGCAATACTATAACTTTACTAAGTTATATAAAGTGGCAGTTATATACCTATTGAAATCAAGAAAAAAATAATATCTTTCACTTATACCCTAAAAAGCATCATTAATATAGTTCGACGAACCGGGACTGAAGTGACAAATTATAGAGTAAAAAGTTATCGGATTTTTAAGTTATTATCATCATCATACCTCATATCCGTCCTATCTCATCTAATCGCGCAACTGACCTGTGTCAACTGACTATCCACACCACCTACGCCCCTAAAATTTATTACGCGAAATAAATTACAATAATTAAACAATCAAAATACAGATACAGATCGTACCTAGTACTGTTAAAATTATAAAAAATCGTCTATTCCGCTTACAAAAACAAAATCTTTACTATTTATAACATACAATGTATCATATATATTACGACACTGTTAAACAATGACCCTCGCTTAAATGGATCTGTCAGCGTCCTCCAGGGACGGTAGCTTTGCAGTTTCGGTTGAGAACACGACCTTCCAGCCGTGCGCTATCCTCGTAATAGCGCCCAAAGACGATTTCCTATCACCGTACCTGTATGCGGGCTATACCAACGACCTACCCTTTAGAACCAACTCCAGTCGTGGGATGCGGTTTTGTCCCATTCGCTGACGACTGCGCCTTCTTCAATTCATCGTGGAGGGTGAAGACCTCCTGGCGGATACAACAATTGTTGAACTACCTGACCGCGTGCTGAACGAGTGAAAGATGGTCATCAGCGTCAATAAAACGGCTGCCACTCTGATGGGGGCGCACGCCCAATGCCACTCAAACTCGGGGTTCTGAATATGGCGTGGCAGACCACAGTTACATAACTCAGATAAAGCATCGACTGGCAACTGCGCATGACGCACCAGGTGAATCACGCAGTCACTTAGGCCAAAATGACCTGGGATAATCAGTGCTCTGTGCATCCCCGCTTCCATAGCATACAAAACTGTTGATCTACAAAAGAGTTGTATTTAGTCGCGATTTACATAGGTAATAGATACATAGATAGGCGTTGGCCTTGGCACAGGTTTTGCTCCCAGCGGTCCAGATTGCCTTCACAGCCTCGCTCCATATGATCCCAGAATTCCAGACGCTCCCGGGCTTGCCCTGCCGTTCGAGCTACTGTCGCTGAAAAAAACCACTTACCACGTTTTTTCGCATAAAGGATATAACGACTTTATGTGAAATTTAAAGATTAATTGTGCCGATAAAGCTTTAACTTAATAATCATAATATTGTTTGTGTATAGTATTAAAACTTCTAATATAGTTAAAATTGCCATAAATAGTTAAATTTCCCACCCTTTTTCAGACTCAATGTTCGCTCTATCAATTTCGTCATCAGTGTATGCCACACCTTAGTCCGTGCAAGAAGCTTCACTGGTATTAAGAGGGTTTATTTTATTTCTATCGGACGTCTCAATATACGAGCTCAATTCGCATTTACGGCTTTATAGAATCGTCTCCTTCGTGGGTGTAATTAAGAAGAAGCTATATCAAAGCTAGCTTATTGGAGATTGAATTCTATGCCGCAGCGATGAGGGTCTAGGACTTAGATATCGGTAAATACGTGTATTAACCCGGCGTGAATGAGGTCGGGTATATCATACCCGAATAGTTTATGAATGCTGGTTATTTAATGTTACTGTTGTCATGCAATGTCTAGCGGTGTAGTAGCTGGAGATACTGCGAGTAACGTCAAACACCGGTAAACATAATGGACCTAGGACACTTCACAACTAACCTCATAGTTGCTCTTATATTGTGTTGACGATTATTAATTATTTTAGAGTTTTATTATTTATTTCTTTATTTATCAACAATGTCTGATGAATTGATTAATATTGGTTATATATATATAAATATCGGTCGCCATCTCTGAGGTCCCGGGTTCGATTCCCGGTGGGGGCAGATGTTTGTGTGATGAATGAAAGTTTTTGTACCTTAGTCATGGTTGTTAATATATATTTCTATGAAATATATTTATACACCGTGATTCTGCAGTGGTTGTTTTCCCGCAATCAAATTATTCTGTCTTTGTAGAAGAATAGATTTGTGCTGTTTTTATTTATTTAAATAAAGAAATAGCAGTTTCACGATTGTGATAAACGAAACTCGAAAGCAACCTCGAACCAATAGTAGAAAACAAGCGCGCGCGCCGCGCCCGATCAGCGCGGCTGGGGTTCATTGCGCCGCGCGTCAGCTGATCTGCCGTTCGCCGCACGCAGCTCGCGCGAATCATTTTGTGCTGTAACCGCTACTATCGTTGCTCATGCTTTCGAGTTGATGATTATTTATTTAATTAATTGAGGACAAAAATATTATGATTTACAAAAAATAATACCTATGATTTGACAGTACTAATAAAGGTAAATCTTTTTGCTGCGGGAAAACAACCACTGCAGAATCACGGTGTATATGTATGTTTATCTGTTATCCTAGATTCCATAACACAAGCCTTCAGAACTTACTTTGGGCTAGACTAATTGGTGTAAGTGTAAGAAATATTTATTTATTATTATATATATAAAAAAGAAAAGCTAATAACACAAAAATAATATCAAAAATTTTACATCAATGTTTCGGGTATCTTCTACCCGTATCATACTTGGTGTATTAATTTCTCAATGAGATAAAACTTGACATATATAAATTATTCTATAATATACTATTTAAGTTGTATCTTATCTTGTTTATATTTATTGAATATAGGTTTATATATAGGCTTGTATATGAGCGATATAGGTACATTATTTTTTAATGTACAATTTATGAAACATTTTCTGCCAGTCAATCTTCAGGTAACACACAGAACAAAAATATAAGTAATATTATCTATTATAATCACAGCCGAATTTATAACAAGGTCTAGGAAACTCTTCCCACACAAGCACGATGACATGCACTTTCATAATTCAATTTTCATATAACGTATGAAAAAAGTTAAATTAACAAATAAGCGTAATACTGGATCCTTTATCCCGTTTCATCGCCCCACACCAGAATAGGCTATCAATATCCGGGATCAAAGGGACCCTTATCAAACGGCCCAGGGCCCAGCCTCGTGTAGTGTTACCAGATATGCTTTGACAAATTTCAAGACTTTGAAATATTAGAATAAATGCGGACTCTTCGTCCACTGACAAAGACAAAATAATCGAAATTTTACGACCAATATTTCATTTTATAGCTGATCGACCTTTATCGGATCTGATCTGATCTGATTCCAAAATTATAGCCAATCTGCTAAGAAACGGCATCTTAATAATTCTTCATTATTTTTCACGCATCTATTGTTTAATACAATAGATGCGTGAAAATTTCTTTATTACGACTAGAAAGAAAGAAATACAATTTATATTAAATCATACAACGATACCTGTAGGGTTATTTTGAAACGTCGGAAACCCACTTTCCGTTCGGATTCGAAAACTTTCCGAAGGCGAGTTATTTTGAAATGTCGGATCGACATTAGGATTCGAAACGAATAACATTAGCTTACGGAAACTATTCCGTGAGGTTTTTGCTGTCGGAAACTTTTGTCGAATCTCGAGTTTTGGCCAAAAGAGTGTATTTTCAACGCTTTTCAGCCTTTTGTAACACATTTAGAGGTAAGTTAATAAATTGAATCAGATAAAAAAAGATTTTGATTAAGGAATGATGGAAATGTGAATGTAATAAGTTTGTTTTTATTTTGTTCATGTAAATCTTATGTAAATATTAAATATAAAATGCATGTTACTCTATGGTTGACTTTCCGAACGGAAAGTTTCCGTGGCCTTTCCGACGGTGTCTTAGAATAGCATTTTTCGAGTCGAACGGATTCGATTCGGATTGAATGTCATTCGGATTCGAAAAGTTTCCGACGTTTCAAAATCACCCAGCTGCACCAAAAACAAAACAAAACAATACATAATAATAACACATACTGCTGCATGATACTAAAACTGTGACAAAACTCGAGCGCCTGAATGAATTGCGACTCTTAGTATCGATAGAATCATTTTAAAATCGCAAATGGCCTTATTAATGTTAATGAAATACCGACGTACTTATGTTGCAAATTTATAATCGCGTTAGAAAATTAACCACCTATAACTCTTGTTTTAAAGAGACGACCTTTACATTTAAATGGCGACATATTTAAATGTAGCTTACATTTAAATGGCGACACATTTAAATGTAGTTTTTCATGGCATAGTATGGCTTATTATGTTATAATTAAGGATTTATTTATTTATAGAGATTCACCAACGTTTGTTTACATTGTTAATAGTACAAATTTAAACTATGCCAATTGTAAAAAAAAAAATGTAACAAACTCTTACAGGTAAATCAGCATGCACAGACTACATAATACAAAGCATATCAACTATATATTGTGAATAAACAATACTAACAAACTAATAAACTAAAGATCCCAAACTAAAAAACAAAAACAATTTATTCTTGAAACAGCGCAAAGACCGTGCTACGGAGCCTGTTGGATGAATCGGCAAAGATATCGATCACATCACTATACTCATTCACCAGTTTGCACATTCTGGCTATTGGGGAGTTAGAACCAAATACCGTTCAGCGTAGTGGACTTACAAGTGGGGTTATTTTGTTGCGAGGATATCGGTAAGGTACACGTAAATTGAACTTGCGCAATAAAGGAGGGCAATCCCACCAACCTCCCATGGCCCTATCAACCTGTCTTTTTTTTACGGGCCGAAGCATCGGGAGATGCGTACGGAATCTGCTGATCGCATTTGGCCGCACGCATTTCTTGACTCCCTACAAGTTATTTAAATCTGTCTCCATCGCCGCTAATGTCCTTCTCCCCTGAAGGGGCGGACGACACACACTACGCCTTCGGCTCTCCCCTGGTCGCAGCGTGCCCACCGTTGGTGTACCGCTGGCTTTGTCTTATACATTGTGTTTCCTCTTCGGATTTCCACCGTCTTCTTTGTTCACCTCAGAGTCCACTCCTAATCTTGTACCACCTATGCGCAAAGTCTCTCAGTCGCCGGAAGTGCCCCTCCGTCGCCACGAGGTCACAGTAATACACTGGTCCAACTTCTACCACCTTCACCTTATCTAAAAGATCCCTACGCGCCTCAATATATAGACTACAGTCCCACAAAGCATGATGCAGGTGCTCGTCCTCGCACTCCCCACAAAGGCAACTACTGCTATCAGCTAACGGCAGCCTAAATAGCCTGCCGTTAAAATGGCCGTATCCCGTCCGGGAATAACCGATATGTCTCCCTTAGTCCGATGTGTCCCATCGCTCCTGCCATGCGACAAGAGCGGACTCTGATGTTCCGACAAGAGCGGACTCTGATGTTCTGAATAAAGGAGGGCAGTCAATTGAGTTGTTTAAGATTTCGGATACGAATAGCAGGTCCATAATCATTCTCCGATCCTCTAATGAATTAATATTAAACTGGGCCAGATTTTTCTCATAAGATAATATTTTTTTTTTCTTTCGCTTGCCAGTTGAAAACACTAAATGATTAACAAAATTTTAGGAGGAATTGTGAAATAGTGTGATGACGGAAATGCGTGACAATAACGTGAAGGGAATATTTAGATGGTTTGGACACGTAGAAAGGATGGACGTAAGATGAGTAACGAAAGAAAGGCAAATATGAATGGGCCAGTTGCTAGAGGACGATCTAGACGAACATACACGGGCCAAATAAGTGATATATTAAAAGGTCACGTCGAGTAAAAGATGAGTTTACATAAAATTATTAATGAAAGTCGCAGCAGCTAGGAAAATTGTATGTTTCAACCGTAGCAAATGGAAAACTGTGATCTCTACCTACCCCCATGGGAAAAATATATATGTATGTATGTATTATTATATTAGATATGTTATACCTCGAGATATACGTTACATCCTACATTGGCCTTAACACTGTAACAATTTAATTTTCCGTTACGTTATAGCTAAATGGTGATCGATTTGTATAAAAGAACGCACAATGTAAAAGCCAATTGCAAAATATATTTTTAGGAATCAGAAGAGAAATTCCTTAAAAAAATAGACAATTTAACAAATCACTTATAAACACAAAAATTTGGCAACAAAATAATTTTACAGAGGAACAAAATCAGCCTAACGCCTACTTTACGAATTACGCAACGTTACGCAACGCAACACGTAATAACGTTACGACCGGTCTACCCGCTCCGAATGCCCGATGATAAGTAAGTCGCTAGCCAACCGCAGCGGCTTTTATAGGCAACGGTCGGCAACCTTACGCAACGTGTGGGGGTATCCGCTTATACGGCCTCTCCTGACATAGTGTCGTCCTCGACACGAGCCTCGGGGTTGTCACCCACTCAGTCATCCACATTCGAGCGTCCCCCTTTAGACAGTTGCCTATTCTGGAAAGACATTCGTAACCGTTCCAGTTATTCATCGACTTGGCACGATCGACTTCTTCACACCAATCTTCGAAGTTATGCAAATTAGGATCGAAACTAGAAATATAAAATATTTGGTTGGATCTCACCGTGCTGTTGATGGAGCGTATCGCGTCTACTATACGCTCGGTTACCGTGGCTGTGACGCTAACGTCACTGTTGGCGACCTCCGGCGCAGTCTCGGGCGGGCCCTCTGACGGCACGACCGGCGTCACAGGAACGTGCGGCGGCGTGTGCGACGGTCCCTGGCTCTGCGCAGGCGTCGTAACCGCACAGCGAGCCTCCAGCGGCCTCGCAGTCGTCGCGCGCCCAGACGGCGCCGATGAAGCGGGTGCGCAGACGGAGCGCCGCGTAGTCGGGCGCCGCATAGTCGGCGGCGTGTGCGCGCGGTCCGATCGCCTTGACAGCGACGCGGCGCTGCGGCGAGATGATGGCGGCATGTGCCCGCGGCTCGGGCACCGAGGTGATGTTGACGACTGGTCCCTCACGGACCGGTGGGCGTCCATGGCGAGCGTCCGCCTCTCCAAGGCATGGAGTCGGGATCGCATCGCCTCCATCTCTCGTCGTCGTTATCTAGCGCTACGGGCGGAAGACACACTTAACAACGCCCATGGACGGAAGACACACTTAACAACGTCCAAAGTATTTAGCGCTACGGGCGGAAGACACACTTAACAACGCCCATGGACGGAAGACACACTTAACAACGTCCAAAGTATTTAGCGCTACGGGCGGAAGACACACTTAACAACGCCCATGGACGGAAGACACACTTAACAACGTCCAAATTTATTTAGCGCTACGGGCGGAAGACACACTTAACAACGCCCATGTGCAGTCATATTTACCCTCGAAGAACGCTGCACAAGTCTCTGGGCACCACTCTCCTCGCCACGGCACCATATGCTGTGCTGCAGCTTGCGTAGTCTTTCCGTAGGCTCCGCTCAGCAAGCGTAGCTCGTAGCGACCATTCGGCAGGATCCTGACTACTTTGTACGGGCCACGCATGCCAGGATCAAGTTTTCCTGTGCTCTGCGAAAACTTTATAACAAAAACGCAGTCATTTATATTAAATTTCCGTGGAGGGTGTCGTTGCCGGTTCACGCGTTCATCCTATGAACGTCGTATGTACCCCCGAAAATAACTGGCTAAGCCCATAAACTGACTTACCTGCTTAACATTTTGAGGTTCAGCTGAGTCAATCAAAGCTCTAACCTTCTCCTGACTCGGCCTAACCTGACCTTCACTTATATTGCTAAGATCGACGCAAGACGGTCCATGATCGAATTCAATGTGGAATGAATAGCCAAATCCGGGGTATGTGACCTGCTTGAAGACCGCGATCTGTTCAAGCGACGATGATGGCGATCACGATTAGGCGTTTTTTCTGACGGTGTGAAATTTTCATTACGCGTCCTACTATATGACCGACGTCGCGATCGGCGGTTCCTAGTGGACACTTCGTGACGGCTACGTGAACGGTGCCGCGACTTATCACGGGAACGACTTCGCGACCTACGGTCACTCCGACTGGATCCGCCAGCCATTATTACAAACATGAACACTAAAGTACGCAGAAGACTTTGTTCCTCGTAATTGTGGGCTAAGAGTTGCTTATCCCACTTCTGATTTTAGGAATCAGAAGAGAAATTCCTTAAAAAAATAGACAATTTAACAAATCACTTATAAACACAAAAATTTGGCAACAAAATAATTTTACAGAGGAACAAAATCAGCCTAACGCCTACTTTACGAATTACGCAACGTTACGCAACGCAACACGTAATAACGTTACGACCGGTCTACCCGCTCCGAATGCCCGATGATAAGTAAGTCGCTAGCCAACCGCAGCGGCTTTTATAGGCAACGGTCGGCAACCTTACGCAACGTGTGGGGGTATCCGCTTATAATATTAAATATCTCGGAATATATTTTATACAATTATTGTTTGTATACAAGAATATGATACAAACCACTTAAAGTAGTCTGACATAACTAACGACATGTATCTTACACACATAATTTGAATAACAATCAGAATACAACAAACTTGTAAGACCAAAACCAAAACTGTTAATTCAAAAATTATATTTCATAATCTTGTGTTTATGCGTAGTTTAAGTTGATTCTATTTAAACAACACATTCAGGGACTATGTTGAGAAATTGGGAATCAGATTTACTCATATAGCGAACGAAATATTTTTTGTTATTATTATCCTATTACTATTATAAAGGCGAAAGTTTGTAAGTATGGATGTTTGTTACTCTTTCACGTAAAAACTACTGAATGGATTTGAATGAAACTTTACCACAATATAGCTTATACATCAGAATAACACATAGGCTACAATTTTTGAGGTTTCTATGAGGTCGTAAAAAAAAACACATTTTTTGCGCTTACATTGCAAACGCTGACTGAATCCTACAAGATAGATCAAAACTATTTACTACAGTATTGTACAACTTAAAAAGGTCTACAAAAAAGTCCGTGATGGTATATGTTTATCTCTTAGGAATAACCCATAAAAGGAAAAAGATCGTTAAATGTAGTTTATAGGAGCATACTGCAGTAGCTACCTATAGGCCTATGATTAGGGCTCTGCAGTGCTTAGTTACCGTATTTCTTACTTATTACTAGACTAGACGGGACGAACCTGAAGTGAACGAAGTCGCGGGCAAAAGCTAGTAAATTATATAAAGGTAAATTTATTTTTTCTACATAAGTATGTCTAAAGAATTACGCATACTAGTTGCGAATCAGGAAAGAGAAAGATAGACATTTATATTTGGACCACACAACAATAACAAAACAAAACGATATATCATAATAACACACAGACCTGCATAATACGTTTTTTATTTATATTACGTTCGCTTTACAGATAACTCATTGTATGATGTACGATCATTACACATAACTATTGACAAAATTTGAGAGATGCTAAGCAGCCACGATATAAATACAAAAATAAATCTGCTGACATTAACATTATCCCTTATATAAAACCTTTTTAATCTTATTACGTAACACAGATATTTATAATAACATTATGGTCAATATTAGTAAAAAGAAAAAGCCAAATAAAAACATCGAAAGATAACATAATTAAATATTCCGGTGTTCCAGATGCGAAAGAAGAAAACAATAACAATACTCATATTGTTTTCTTCTTCCCACATGACTCATCCAGAAATTACAATATATGTATGACAAACATAGTAATTATACGAATAAACATGATTAAATAATTGACAAAGTCTAAGACAGTAGTAAGTGTAATATCAACCAAACTAAAATACTTTGAATTTGACCATGACAGTACCATAAATCAATGTGATGATCGTGTTCTAAAATCAAATTCAAACTCAAACAGAGATTTGAGTATTATTATTTTAAATACTTTTATGTTGTACGCAATTTATAAATCACATTATTATACTTGATAAATACTATTTAGAGTGGTGAACGGTTAAGACAATTTTTTTATATCGGAATTGATAGATTAACGAATTGTGCTCGTATTATAAACTCCTCCCAGTTTTTATGCTTCTTAACGATCATACTCTTCTTCGATAAGTACAAATACTAAAAGTTACTTGGTTAAAGGTCTGTCTCGCTATTATTATAAATTGATCTCATTATTATTATAAACACTACCTAGGTACCTACTTAGATAGATTTACTATTTTTAATATTAGATTTACTTAGAATTGTTTAATAACAGTTTATTTTTGTTTTCTTATGTTAAGATTTTTATAAAAAAAAATTAGTTAAGCTTTTGAAAAAGTTTACGTTTCAAGTTCATAAAATTTATTATAAAAATAAAACAAATTAAGAATTATGTAGTTTAAATTCATGATTTATTCCCATATCCAAACCTGGTATAATGTCATAATTGTAATATTTAAATTACAAAATGTCATAAATGTACGTCCGGTTTGTTTCATTTGGTATTTTTTAATAATTATCTTGAGATTTCTCGCCAACTTATTATGATTGGAAATCTATACATATAATAAGACAGTAAAAATATTTTGTCTGTACATTTAGTATTTTTGACTGAAATGGATAGAGGGGCACTTAAATAGATTATTAGAAAGCAAAAAAAAATTTTTGGAATTTTTTGTCTGTCTGTCTGTCTGTCTGTCTGTCTGTATGTTTGTTCACGTTTATCTCCGAAAGTACTGAACCGATTTGCTTGAAACTTTCACTATTTGCTTTGTTTTAACTCAGAATAATATCTAAACTTTGTTTCATCAAAATCGGTTCATTAAAAAAAAAGTTATCGTCATTTTAATGAACTCAAGGCATGATAATATTGCGAATTATAATGTACACCATTCTTACGAATAATGTGGTATATAAAGAAATTCTTTGAGTTTACTTTACCTCAAGGAATTGCTTTATACCAAAAATATTTTAATCGGTAAAATCGTATATTAATATGATTTGTGTATCAATAACATTCAACTCGAAATTTACGCAGACGAAGTCGCGGGCAACAGCTAGTACACAATATTTTCGAAGTCAAACTTTTAAAACGCTCTCCTGAAAAATCGCAAAAACGTAATTACGTCATTATTCTCATTATTCTCATTGACAAATTTTATGTCAATCCGATTCAATGCTTAGGTAATTAATATAATTGTTCATATTCTAATAGACTCTGACAGATTCTATTTTAATCTGTTTCTATTTTTAAATAATTGCTGACTTTACATATTGTTTCTGAATTTGCACCAGTGTCTTGTACATATTTTTTTCTGATTGTGCACCAATGTCGTTACTTTGGAACTCTGACAGGTTCTATGTTAATCTGTTTCTATTTTTAAATAATTGCAGACTAAATATTATTTCTGATTTTCCACCAGCGTCGTAGCGTACTATGAAACTGACGGATTCTACATTAATCTGTTTCTATTTTTAAATAATTGCTAATTGTAGGTACATATTGTTTCTGATTGTGCACTAGAAAAACAACAGGAGTTTCAAAGAGTCCAGAACCAAAATAATATATGACCTACTCGCTTCCCGCCCGCAGCAGCATCGTCCGCGTTATATCGGATTTTCCAACAGAAAAGTTTCCCGAGGTAAAAATTATCTCAATTTACCATCCTCATACCGAACTGCATCAAATCACGACTAGCATTTTTCATCAGATTTTCCCGCTGGAAAAATATATTACTCCGTGGAATTAATTATCTGAAGTTCTTCCCCGGGTTTTCATCAGACTGGCCAGGTGCTTTTATCAGATTATTACGTGTTAACTATGTTGTATATCCTTCTCCGGGCCTCAAACTATCCCTACGTCAACATTCATCAAAATGGATTTAGTTAGTTTGAGAGCCTATTCAAACAAAAACTTCCCTTGTTTACCCCGTTCAGGATATAATTTTTACAAACTTTGAATGTAGTAGGTATTTATTTAGATCTAATCATAAACCTAAAAAAAATATGATTCTTCGTGTGTTCTTTTTTCGAATATAATATCAATCTTTCCGCGCAAGTTTGAGAAAATTAACTGATTTAGAATTTAATTGTTGCCAAAGTTACGGGAACAAGTTCGCCAGCAACAAGGATTGCGCTTGGGGTTAAAATGAAATATTTAAATAAAAAAAGACCCAAAATCATCCAATAAAATAAAAAATCCGGTCCAAATATTCGAGACTTTTTAAAAATCATAAAATATTGATAAAGAAATTGTGAGATGAAAGAGAAATCAATAACAGCACTGTATGGCGAAAATGAAATATCTTCGTAAATTAAAAAACTTTAATATACGTACGTACGAACTGAAAATAAAAGACATATTCATAGCTAAAGATATATTAACAGGAGACTGACACCGGCGCACCTACCCCCAGGTTAACTTGAGATTAATTACCCGCCGCCTGTTCATAAATCATTCTGTACCCGCTAGATTTAATTTTAGTTACTTCCCACTAATGTTCCGGGTGCGGATAACTTTTTCCTTAAGCCAGTAACAATTAAGGGTTGTCGATTTTCGTTCATTAATTATTCTCGTATTTCTTCTCACTTGGAATCGTAGAAGTCGTGAATCTCATAAATAATCATATGGCCAAAAAATTGGACAATTCAAAAACAATATGTATTACGAGGTACTAAGTGCTACTTTCGTATGTTGTATTGATAAGTATATCAATACAACATACGAGAGAGGCGTTATAATACTGCCTGATAGTGAGCGAGTTAAGCGAGACGTAGATGACGACCAGGAGGCCTATTTTTGAATTACGAATGCGACTTCGAAATCACCGATGTGACTAATAATCACCGATTTTCAATAATTGTTATTTTTGAATATCACTGATGTGACTACCTTAGTCACAGGTGTAATTTCATTACGAGTGCCCTCACCCACTCGTAATCAAGTCGTACTTGTGAAAATGTTATCTGTGTTTTGTTTGATTTTTCAGTCTATATATACAAAATGTACATATATGAATATAGCACATATATTGTATATATATACCTATATTATATTAATATATATATATATTATATATATATATATATATATATATATATATATATATATATAATAACCATTATGGTTAAGCCGGCAATAACGGCAGCGGCTACATTCTGCGTGGAACCGAACTCTTACATTTATATGTGTACTTTATCTATGTTGGCAGCTCTGCGATCGACTTTCAAAAATTGGATATTTAGGAATCCGTAACCTCAAAGTAACCGCTGACTATTTAGTCAGCGGTGATTTTGAAATCGCATTCGTAATTCAAAAATAGGTCTCCAGGGTTGCCACTAGAGAAATCTCGGCAATTAATTATACGAAATTCGATCACATTATACATAATCATTTCTTAAATCCACTTTTTTGCGTCTCATTCAATTTACGGGAAAAGCATTAAAATACACTACATTACGATTTACAATTCCTTTTTTGTTCATTTCACTTTTTTTATCTGACAAGTACTATTAAGCCCTGGTCACATTATTATCATAGATATTGGCACATCACTGCAAAGTGATGACTAAATAATAAAAATATAATTAAGATAATTGTGCACGACGCACACTTATTCTTCGGGGTTGGAGGCACGTCGGCACACTTCAATGCTGGGGTTGGTGAAGGATTCGAACGGTGCGTTGCGGCCCGGTGGTGGTTGCAGGAAGAAATGAGAAGCCAGTTTTCTTGGTTCGGTCGGCCAGCAGGGTCTTCAGGAGCTTTCTGTTCGGTGGTGGGCAGTCGTCCGCTTCAGTAGGAGGTCCCCGTCGTAATCCGTATCGACCCGGGGGAGTCCCGCAATTTATTCCAGAGAAAATCCCTACCAAAAAATGGGATTTTCGAGACCCCCCTGGCGAGGTCTTACCGTACAGAAAGCACCTGTCGAACCCCATTTTGCCCTTTATTTTACTATTATTCTTACAATAAATTCTTATTATTTATGTGTTCCCTTATTTTCATCCCTTTCATACATAGGTAATCTGCAGGGGCATATTTTTCTCTTTATTCTGCCGTTTCAAGTACAACTATATGTTATATAGTCCTCGAGATATACTCGATAATACGTCGGAGAGGGTGAATTTTCATCCCTATTTTTGGCTTAATTTACCCCCTACAAATTACCTATAAGCTTTAAGTCCTTCCCCTTTGGGGCAAACATTCGGAGTGTATATCCGATACTATATCTTAACTCGCTACCACTGAGAATGCTCTGTGATATACATATATATGCACTTTAATCGGCGTGCGATAGGACATTAATTCGACATTTCCATACATTTTGTGATTTCTCAGTGGCCGCTCGTTTACAATTTTATAAATTATTGTGCCCTATTTACTTGTAATATTGTTCATTTAATGCGTTTACATATAGTATGCCCTAATTCAATAACAATTTCCTTATATCTCTCATACTTTTTCCACAAAACTCATTTGTTTACATTCTTACGCTACTGTCCTTATCTAAGGAATTTCAGGAAGTATTATTCAATATATATACCTATCTTACATACTATATGTAGTCTTATCACTAAGGGAACCTATTTTATGTGTATTTATTCATTTCCTAAGCTACGTTTATCTTTATTTCTTATCTACGCTTAGTACTATTCTTAACTATCTTATATATGTAATACATTTCTATCAATTAATTATATTCTACGTAATTATTTATTTATTTAAACTATTCTATCCCGAACATTCTCCCGCCGTGAAACGCTGCGCCGCCGCCGCGCACGTTTCATTCCCGTTGCGTGAGGGATTCTGGTGCCGTGGGGAGGATGATGATCTTCTTTGTGGCCCGTCGCAAGATGCCGCCTCTGGTCTGCACGTCGACTGCTCGAACGACTCCGTCTGCACCCGGGTATACTGCCGTTATTCTTCCACGTGGCCATGTGTTGCGTGGTAGCGTGTTGTCTGCTACCAGCACCACGTCGTCGATCTTCGGTGTGGGGCCTCTGCCGTGGGGCTCCCGCCGGTGTTGAAGTTCGGGGAGGTACTCTCGGAGCCACCTCGACCAGAACACGTCGGCTAGGCGCTGTGATGCTCGCCACTGCGCCCGGTTGATCAGGTCCACGTCTTCAAATTTCCCAGGTGCTTGTACACGCCCTGATCCACCAAGTAGGAAGTGGTTGGGTGTCAGGGCCTCGTCGTCATCTGCTTCCACGGAGACATGCGTGAGGGGCCGGCTGTTGACCGTATACTCGGCCTCTGCCAGCAAGGTGTGCAGGACTTCGTCTGTGGGGTGTCTTGGCTGCTCTGTCGCTGCGAGGGCTGTCTTGACTGCTCGAACAAGGCGCTCCCATGCGCCTCCCATGAATGGAGCTCCTGGTGGGATGTAGCGCCACTGGATCTTCCTTTTGCTCGCCTCCTCTTCGGTGATGTCGTCTATGGCTCGCCGTAGCTCCTTGTCAGCGCCGTGCAGGTTCGTGCCGTTGTCCGACCAGATCTCCGTGGGGCAGCCGCGCCTGGCAATGAAGCGGCGCAGCGCCATGATCGCTGAGTCGGTGGTGAGCGATGCTGCTGGCTCCAGGTGCACAGCTCGCGTTGTCAGACACGTGAATATTGCCACGTATCGCTTCTGTGATGACCGCCCGACCGATACCATCATCGGACCGAAGTAGTCGATCCCGACGAATGTGAATGGGCGGTGGTGATGAGCTAGGCGGCACGCTGGGTGATCACCCGTCGATGGTTGTGGCGGCGTATTCTTCCGTATGCGGCAGGGCAGGCAATCGTTGATAATCTTCTTAGTGACAGGCCTCAACCGCAGTATCCAGTAGTGCTGTCTGCATTCATTAATTGTAGCTTCTACGCCGGCGTGTAATAACTGTCTATGTACATATTCTATGTACAGCTTCGTGCGTCGATCGTTGCCATCCAGTACAGCCGGTGTCTTCTGTTGCTCCGTCACGTCGTCTGCGCGCCCGATTCTTCCGTCCAATGTTATTATTCCATTTATTAATTTTATTCGTAGTCTGCGCAGGCGGCTATTGCTTGTTACTGGGTGGCTATTCAAATCAAATCAAATCAAATCAAATTTTATTGCCTCCATAGGTTACATAGTTGGATAGTAAAAGTAAGTTAGCGGTACATCTATGGACCCTGTAGGGCACTGCAAAAATGTAGACAAGAGGAAAGTGGGTTATATTATTAACAGTAGTAATTTTGTAAAAATGTCATTAATATTACGTTATTATGACTATTCAAGTATAGCTTTCATTTTAGTAAATCGTGTAATGTTTATTTTCTAATTATCATTATTATAATATAAATTAAAATTATTATTGTTTTTTTTTTATTATATAATTATTATATAATTGTATATTAATAAATTAAATTATTGTCAAATTATATATTCAATAAATTTTAATTAATGTAATAAATTTTGATTAAAATAAGTTTTAATATTGAAATTAATAAGTTTTGATATTGAAATTAATTTGTACTTACATTTTAATGTATTTTTATTCTACCACTTTTATGATCCCTAATTTGAGGTAGATTCCCTTTTTTATACTTATCGCTCTGTTAAATATTCATTTACAGAATAATAACATTTTTCAATTAATAAATCTTTTAGTTTTTTGGTGAAGATGTTGTAATTGCTTTCATTTCTAATTAATGCCGGTAATTTGTTATATAGTCTGACTGACATGGGAAATGTGCTCGACGAGTGTGTTTTTAGTCGAATATTGGGAATGCAAAGTTTATCTTTATGGCGCAGGGAGTGTCCGCGTGGGCCGTCACCACGCTTGATATACAAATCCGAGTATTTTTTTGCAAATTTACAGATCTCTAGTATGTAAATACATGGTAATGTAAGAATATTATATTTTTTGAACGATGGCCTGCAGCTATCCGTCTGATCAATATTGAATAAGATACGAATTAGTCTCTTTTGCATAATAAACACCGCCCGCATATCAGTACTATTTCCCCATAAGATGACTCCATAGCTAAGCCATGCGTAGGCGTACGCATAGTAGGTAGTCAGTGCAGTTTCAATATCTGTCGTTTTCTTTAGTTCATAGAACCCATATAAAAAGCTCGATAACTTGGACCGTAGCTTATTAACATGTGCTTTCCAGTTTATGTTTGTGTCCAGCACCAACCCTAGCAATGTTATTTCCTTTACAAACTCAATATTTATGCCGTTATATTCAAAACAAATATCTAAGGGGCTTTTTTGATACGGATGGAACTGTATTAATTTAGTCTTCTGGAAATTTATTCTTAAATTGTGTTTCTGTAGCCAACATGTAATATAATCTAATAACAATTTTAATCTTGCGTTCGTTTCTAATTTATTCTCGAAGGGAAGCAGGACCGACATATCATCAGCAAATAACACACAAAATTCATCCATTATCTTAGGTAGGTCGTTTATATATATGAGAAAAAGAAGACATCCGACCACGCTGCCCTGTGGGATAGACGCAGTAAGAATTTTGCAATCCGATCTAATATTTTTTATTTCGCTGTTGGAGGGGTTGTGGTATTCCACTTCAACATACTGTTCCCTTTCACTCAGATATGACTTAAACCATTTGTGTGCAGGACCTCTAATTCCTACAGCATAAAGTTTACTAAGCAGTATATCATATTGAACACGGTCGTATGCTTTTGACATGTCTAGTAGCAGCCCGATAGCATATTTTTTGTTATCCAATATATTCAAGATTTCTTGAACATATTTAAATACTGCCAACGTTGTAGATCGATTTTTGCGAAAACCGTACTGAGACTCATGTAATATTTTGTATTTTTCGCAAAAATTATAAACACGGACGCACATAGCCTTTTCAAAAATTTTTGATGACGTAGGCAGGAGCGCAATCGGACGATAGTTAGTAGGATCTGTTTTATCATTTTTCTTATAAACTGGCTTTACTACAGCTTTTTTTAATAAATCAGGAAAGGAACCTTCATTAAAAGATTGGTTTATTAATTTTGTTAATGGAATACTTAATTCATCGGCGCACTGTCTGTATAGATATGGTGGTAATTCATCTATTCCATAGCTATATTTATTTTTTAACGACATTATGATTTTTTTTATTTCATTATTATCCGTCGGGCGAAGAAAAAATGAATTTCCGATATTTTCCAATACTAAGGGAAATGGAGCTGCGACCGGAGATGCCGTTGCCGCTGGCGCCGTGCGATTCTCCTCGCCGATGGATGCAAAGAAGTCATTAAGGCGGTTTGCAATTAGTTTTGGGTTTGAGCATAGTGTATTATTAAATTTTAATTTCAAGTTATTATTTTGTTTTCTAGTTTTTTTATTTGTTCTTTCCCGTATAATATGCCACATTGTTTTTACTTTATTATTAGAGTTTTTTATTTTTCTTTTGAAGTATAATCTTTTAGCGTTGGTTACAACTTTCTTTAGTATTTTTTCGTATTGCTTATAGTGCTGTTTAATGAGTTGGTTGTTCGATTTGAGAACTAGTATTTTTAATAATCGTTTATTATTGCAAGATTTTTTTATACCAACAGTTAACCAATATTTTTTAAAATTTGTTTTTATTTTTATTTTCCGTTCCGGCATATATAAATTTAATAAACAAGTAACAGTATCTTGGAATATTTTATAGTTTTCGTTAATATTATTAACTGGTTTAATAATACTGTTCCAACGAATTTTTTTTAAGTGCGCTTTGAATTTTGCAATATTATTCTCATTGAAAAATCTTTTTGTTAATAACCAATGCTGTTGTGGTGCTTCAGTAAGTAAAGTTAAGTGAATTTCGGTAGCAGAATGGTCCGAAAAACCATACTCTTCCACCGTTGTGTTTATATTATTGTCCCAAAAGTTTGTAAAAATGAGATCAAGGCATGTCGACGTGTGTTGGTTTATATGTGTAGGTTTAACTATTCGCTGCCGAAATCCGTATTGTAACATAAGGTCTAAAAACTGTAAAGTCTTAGGGGTTTTTGTAAGTACGTTTATGTTGAAATCACCGCCTATAATGGTTTTATATTTAGGGTATTTTTTATTTATATAATTTAAAACTATTTGTAATTTTTCATTAAAAACACTTTCCTCTTGTCTATTCCAGTACATTGTGACTAATAAAATGTTATACTTGACTAAAACTACTGCACAAATTTCCAAATTGTATTCCAAAGACATTTTGTTAATATTGTGTTCTTCTATGTAGTCTATATTTTCCCGTAACAAAATGCAAACACCGCCGCCAGTTCTGTATTTTCGGCAAAAGGATGTTGCAATATTGTAGCCATTAAACTGTAACATCTCTAGCTTTTCTCGAGACAACCAAGATTCTAAGATACATATAGCTTGAAATACCAATTTATTTTGATTAATAAAAGCCTCCAATAAGTGCTGTTTGTTAAAAAGGCTTTGCATGTTCTGAAATACAATTTTAAACATGTTTCCGGTTGTCTCGAAAGGAATTACATTCTTCGGATACACCGTCGTTATTTGTCTGGGTCAGGCTTGGACTGGGAGCTATTTCAGTTAATGCAATTTGGTTAGAACTATCATCTTTGAGGTTAATTTTTTTTCCGTTAATAAATAACTCATTATTTCGAATGACTGCGTGTAGCCCATCACTACGTGCCTTATACATTTTATTTTTTAAGTTTTTTCTGTGTGTTAATTTTTCTTTATCCAAAAATTCTGAAATGGCATATCCAGTTCCCTGTAAATAGTGATTATGTTCTATTAAGTACTTAGTCATTCGTTTACTTATTAGTTCTATGGCGAGTGGCCGACTAGCTGTACTACTTCTACCTATTCTATAGGTTTCCTCTATGTAGCCAGTTAGATCCACGTTAAAATAGTCATAAAATATTTCATTAATTCTTCTATGCAAGCTATAATCAGGTTCTCCGTGGAATTCTTCGAGGCCAAACATTACTATTTTCTTACTCTCACTTTCGGGTATTTTGTCTATGCACTTAATTTTACTGTTTAAATCTATTATTTCATTTCGAATTGTTTTGTTTTCTTCTAATAATTTATTCAATCTTGTATTTATTTGTTGGATTTCTAGTTTTCTTAAATCATTTTGGTTGTATAATGTTTTTGTTTCTTGCTGGATTTCATTTTTAAGATTATTTATAGCATTTAATATTTCCATTTTAATTGTGGTCTGTAATTTTGATATAATATCTTTATTGTTTTCTTGAAGTTTTTGAACAATAATATTACTCAGATTTTCCAGTGTTAATTCTGTTGATTTAGATGGCGTGTGGATGCCTCTGCTATTTTCAATATTCAATGTATCACCCAGTATGTCCTCTACAGAAATAGACGAGTTGTTAATACTCGACTGGGTCGGTTTTCTTAATGTAACATTTCTGTCTTCATTACAGTTATCCAAATAATTTGTGTCCCTGCAACGGATGGGGGTGTGTATGTTTCCAGCCTTAGGCTTTTTACAATAACAAGCCTGGCATTGCCAGTTTAATTTATGTTCCGGTGTCATTGTATTGTAGAATCTTTGAACTGAAACGTTCGCGCATTCCAAATCGTACAGCTTATTACAATGATTACATTTTAAGTTTTGCTTATCGGGTAATTTTTGTTTACATCCCGCGCATTCTGAGGTAGACATTTTATTTTAACTCGTATAGGTCAGCTTCAGGAAAATCGACTACAAACTACGAATAGACTTGTTACTTATTCGCAGACTACAACGCAAATCAGCGAAGAGAGGAAAAAAATATACTTTCACGCATCAGCTGTTCAAGTTAATTAATCACAGCGCACGACTCGTTCACTGTGTCACGACAGCAAAGAAAGCAGAGAAAAAATGCGTGCGCAATTGTCTAGATGGCGTTGTTAACAGTAAACATATTTTTGCTATATTTTAAATTCGTAAGCAGTACAAACAATTCAATAAGTTGTATTCTACGTGTGTTGTATATAGTAAATGTACGTGTCTTTTTAATTTTGCAAACTAAATTGAATGTAGCGTCTTCGACTAAAATTTTCTTTAAGGCTGCAATGAATTCACTTAGCAATCCAGATGGCGTTGTTTGAGATAGAATATATTTTAATAATTTTTATGTATCTTATAGTCGTAAACAAAACACTCGAACTGCTGCAAATGTGTATGTGACGTGCAAATCTTGTACAAATGTTTTCTTTATCTATTTTAAAGCAGAAAAAAGCAGAAAAAAGAGGTGAACTTATCTGTGGCGACTGCGACTTATTGTTGGCGATCCAGGAGTTATAATTTCCAATATTGCCACTTTTCGTCCACTACAACACTTGCACACAATAAGTTGGTTATATTGCACCAAAAGCAATTAAATATCGTTATAACTTTATCGTATATTATTTGTTTAAAAATATTTAAATTACGAGAGCGTATTGTTTGTTTTCTCGAGATACCCCCGAATCTCACTATTCTGTAGCTATTCTGTAGCTTCTCGATGTCGTCGCCGAATGACGACCGTTGACTCGCTGTTATTATTAACTCTTCCGCTCGGCGTAGCAGGCTTGCATCTATAGTTATGTATTGCGCGTTGTTTACGTTCGCTATTTTTCTGTGTTGCTTATTTGTTTCTTGCTTCTTATTTATTTTCCAGGCCGGATCGCTTTCTGTATTTTTCTGTGTTCGTTTATAGTTTATTTTCTGACGATTCGGTCTGCATAATTGTATGAATTGCAGTACTCTGGCTGTCGTTCGCAGTAATTTCTCCCACTTGGAGAATCTTGAGTGATCTGGTACTGCATCTTCAATTGTTTTTCTGTGTACATTGCACTTCTCTAAGTCGGATGTGTCGACTTGTGTATTTTCTTCGTAGCTGGGCCAATTTTCTTCGGATTTTCTTAGGAATTCGGGCCCGGTGTACCATCTGTGATTGCTATTGAGGTTGTTCGGCACATCCCGGGTTGCATCATCAGCTACGTTCATCTTCGTCGGCAGCCAGCGCCAATCTTGAATTGTGTCGTTTTCTTCGATGGCTGCGATGCGATGTGCTACGAAGGCTTGTATGACCGCGATCCCGTCTTCAGCCACGTCAGTACTGTGCGGCTGTCTGTCCAGAAGATTTTTCTATCAGGTTTTCGGCTGTGTTCTTCGATGATGTTCGCGGCCATTCTGCTTCCCATTACTGCTGCTTGGAGCTCGAGGCGTGGTATCGAGGTGATCTTCAACGGTGCGACCTTCGCCTTGGCTGCTACGAGGCTGATGTGTGCTTCCCCTTCTGATGATACTGCCCTCCAGTACAGGGCCGCGCTGTACGCTGCTTCGCTCGCGTCCACGAATGTGTGTAGTTCCAGACTTGCGGCGCCGCTGTAGTGCAGGTAGCATCTTGGTATCTTGATGTTCTTCAGGTTCTGCAGGTGCTCCAGCCATCTTTTCCAATCTTCGGCGATGTCCTCGTCCAGCTGCGTGTCCCACGGTGTTCCTCTTCTCCAGACTTCTTGCAGTAATTGTTTCGCCCTTACTGTGACGGGCGATGCTAGTCCTAGCGGGTCATACAGTGACATGACTACTCGCAGGGCTTCCCTCTTCGTAGGCCTGCCTCTGTGTAGTATTTCTTGCGGTATTCTTGCTAAGTCGAGGTTGAAGGTTAGCTCGTCGGTTTCTGTCTTCCATACCAGGCCCAGGACGCGTTCGGTATTCACGACGTCGCTGAGTGTCTTCGTTTCTATGTTGTCTTCCCCGGTGAGCTCTTGTAATACTTCCTTCGAGTTCGATGCCCATTTTCGCAGCTCGAACTTAGCTTCCTTGTGTATGTCCCGGACTTGCTTCGCGATTGTGATCGCCTGTTGTATATCTTCGTAGCTATCTATGTAGTCGTCGACGTAGTGATTCTTCTTGATTGCCAGCACAGCATCCTTGTTCGTTTCTTCATACCGCTCCGCATTTATGTTTTTGATGTATATCGCTATTGATGGTGAACACGTCGCTCCGAATATTAGTGATGTCATCCTGTATTCTCTTGGCTCTTCGTTTTGATCTTCGCGCCAGAAATATCGCAGCATGTTTCTGTCTTCAGGCCTGATCTTGATCTGCATGAACATTTCGGCTATGTCCGCTGAGACTGCTATTTCGTTGCGACGGAAACGCATCAGCACCCCTGGTAGGCTCTGCAGCAGGTCTGGCCCGGTGAGTAGCTGGTCGTTCAGCGATGTCTGCCCCGTCTTCGCTGCCGCGTCGTGGACGACTCGTAGCTTCCCCGGCTTCATGGGGTTGACGACGGCGAAGTGAGGCAGGTACCACGTTCCCCCGGGCGTTGTTTCTGATGGTGCAGGCTCGGCGTATCCCTTCGAGGTCAGCTGTTGCATTTGTTCATGATACTTCACGCGCATGCTGTCATCTCGTTTGAGTTTGTGTTCTAATTGATAGAGACGACGCAGCGCGACTTCTCGATTATTCGGCATGTTCGGTCCATTTTCTTGTTTCCATGGCAACGCTATCTCGTAATGTCCATCCTCCTTATGTATTGTGTGTTGCCGTAGTATTTTCACTGCTTTTTCTTCTGGATCGTTTCTTGGCCTTCGTGGTTCTATCAGCATGCTGTCCAGCTCGAAATGCGCCTTCATCATATTTTCCAGGTAGGAGAACCTGGATGTTGTTCACGTAGTGTATTCTTTTCCCCAGTGATCGTGCGTGGGCTCCGTGCACGACCCATCCGAGCGGCGTTCGCGATGCCACCAGCTGGTCTCGTCGTCCTCTGCGCACCTCTTCAGCCATCAGCAGGTGCCAGTTGTCTTGCCCGATGAGTATCTTCGGAACTGCGTCTTCCGTGGTCAGCTGCTCCTTGATGTCCTCAAGGTGTCGGCAGTTCTTCAGGTCGCTGCTGCGGACGTGCTGCGGTGACAGCTTGAGGTTCTTGAGTGTTCTCGCCTTCACGTTGTACGCGATGTCGGTTCCTTGCAGCGTTATTGATACTCGTCGTGATTCTGTGGCAGCCAGCATCGTCTGTGATATCGCTTCAATGTGTAGTGGTTCGACTCGTCCACGTGCTCCTATCTTCTCGGCCAGCTCGGCGTCTATGAGGGTTACGGTTGAGCCATCGTCGAGCAAGGCCCATGTGTCTTCTTCTCCCGCCGGTCCCATGACCCTGACGGGAGCCATCTTCAGGAAGGCCTGACCCTTCGGTATCCATGTGGACGCCACCGCTTCTGTTTTCTTTTCTTCTGGTTTTTCTGTGGTTTTCTTCGGCATGTTCTTATGATGCAGCATTCGGTTGTGAGCGTACTGGCAGCCGTCGATGTCGCACTTCAGCTTCTTGCAGAAGTGATCGCGTTTCCTGTATCTTAGGCATCGGAAACATAGCCTGTGCTCCTTCGCCAGGTCCCATCTGCGGTTGGTGTCTGCGTTCTTGAACTTCTCGCACTCCTTGAGTGGATGTTGATTCCCGTTGCAGATTGGGCAGCGTCGATCTTGTGTGGAGTAAGCGCGTAGCGGGCGGCGTATGTTCTTCAGCTCTGGCTGCACCTTCCGCTCGTAGCTCGGCGCGACGACTTCCGGTTGGGCGTACGGACCGCAGAGTTCGGCTTCTTTGTTCAGGAATTTTGAGATGCGAAGCAGGTCTGGTTCCCCTTCCGGTTGCGCTGCAGCAAAGTCGAACCATCTGTGTCGAAGCGTTGGCGGCAATTTTTCTATTATGGACTTCGTGACGTCGGGGTTGTACAGGTAGTATATTTTCTTCAGCATTCTCAGGGCCGCCACGACGTTGGAGACGCGACTCGCAAAAATACATATGTCTCTCGGTGTGTCGGCTGGTCGCGGCACGTTGCGGAGTCGGTCCAGTTCTGTCGATGCTATGTAGTCGGGGCAGTCATTATCTCGGACGGCGGCGTTCGTTGGATGAGGAGATTTTCGACAGCTTCTCTTGCTTTCCCTTTGAGTACTCGACGTAGGCGGGCGGAATTTTCTACCTCGGATATGAGGCCTGCGGTTTCTTCATATGCTGCCTTGAAGGACAGCCACTCGTTGTGTGCACCGGCGAAAATCGGCAACTCGGTGACTTGTCTGGATGGATGCTGTGCTGACTTCATGGCGATTGTGATCGCGTTCGCTAATTGAGCGATGTCGGACTTCTGCGTGTCTAGCTTCACTGTATCTTCCGACTTCTTTTCGATCTTCTTTTTCATATTTTTCTTCGGTGCCACGGCGGCGGGCAATAGCGGCGTAGATGCACGCGCTTCAATTTGTTCGGGCGGCGCCATGGCGGCGGGCCCAGGCGGCATAGCGACGCGTGTTTCGTTTTGTTCGGGTGGCGCCTCGGCGGCGGGCGCAGGCGGCATAGCGACGCGTGTCTTGCTGTATCTGTTTTCATTTTCAGCCACGGCGGCGGGCTTCTGATTTTCTTCGAGCCAGGACCTGACGCGCTCGTTCGCTTCTGACTGGCTGTATTCTGCTCGCCTCTCCTGCTCCTCTTCTTCGGCTTCGATTCGGGCTAGGCGTGCGGTTGCGAGGTCCACACGTAGCCTCAGCAATTCTTCATGCGCTTTGGCTGCGCGGAGGGAGCGGTGTGAGGCGACACTGGCTCTGGTTGGCGTTCTTGGTCCTGGCGACGGCGACGGGGACTCTGGGTAGTCTGGCTGCGATGCTGCCTGGTTTATCCTCGTTGGAGGCTCTTCAACGGCGGGCGACTGCTGCTCTTGGTTCATACGGCTTCCTGCTGACCGGGTGACTGGCATCTTGAATTTGTTTCGTTTTTCGCTTCTCGCTGGCCGCTAAAATTTCAAATCTTCTTATCCGGCTCGAAGGACCATAAAATGTGCACCTATTTTCTTGGCCAGCAGGTCTTCAGGAGTCGTCCGCTTCAGTAGGAGGTCCCCGTCGTAATCCGTATCGACCCGGGGGAGTCCCGCAATTTATTCCAGAGAAAATCCCTACCAAAAAATGGGATTTTCGAGACCCCCCTGGCGAGGTCTTACCGTACAGAAAGCACCTGTCGAACCCCATTTTGCCCTTTATTTTACTATTATTCTTACAATAAATTCTTATTATTTATGTGTTCCCTTATTTTCATCCCTTTCATACATAGGTAATCTGCAGGGGCATATTTTTCTCTTTATTCTGCCGTTTCAAGTACAACTATATGTTATATAGTCCTCGAGATATACTCGATAATACGTCGGAGAGGGTGAATTTTCATCCCTATTTTTGGCTTAATTTACCCCCTACAAATTACCTATAAGCTTTAAGTCCTTCCCCTTTGGGGCAAACATTCGGAGTGTATATCCGATACTATATCTTAACTCGCTACCACTGAGAATGCTCTGTGATATACATATATATGCACTTTAATCGGCGTGCGATAGGACATTAATTCGACATTTCCATACATTTTGTGATTTCTCAGTGGCCGCTCGTTTACAATTTTATAAATTATTGTGCCCTATTTACTTGTAATATTGTTCATTTAATGCGTTTACATATAGTATGCCCTAATTCAATAACAATTTCCTTATATCTCTCATACTTTTTCCACAAAACTCATTTGTTTACATTCTTACGCTACTGTCCTTATCTAAGGAATTTCAGGAAGTATTATTTAATATATATACCTATCTTACATACTATATGTAGTCTTATCACTAAGGGAACCTATTTTATGTGTATTTATTCATTTCCTAAGCTACGTTTATCTTTATTTCTTATCTACGCTTAGTACTATTCTTAACTATCTGTTGCGTTTTCCCGAACGCCCGTTATTTGGTTATATTATTTAATTATATAATAATATTGCTTACCGGTCCGTAGTTCTGGCTTGGCTTGAAGTGTGTTTTGTGTGTACTAATGTGCCCTACCGTATGTGGTTATAAATATATATTATATATTACAATACTTGTAGTATAAAAATAGGAGAACGCGTGGCCGACCACTTTTCCAATCCAATCCCGTCGAAACCGTAATATGCAAATATTAGTCCAATGGTATATTTAAATACACTTCCGTAAATGATCAATTATTAATCCGCCGTAAATAAACCAAAGAATATATTTAAAATAAACTCAATAAAAAATGCCGTGAAAAAATCCGAAGTGACAGTCAAGTACCGAAACCGTAATGTCAAAAAATCTTTTTTTTTTTTATTACTTTTAAATTTCCTTTTCCGCGGTCCGAAACTCATAAGTCCTAAACAATCCCCCACCCCGAGATGAGCAACCCTCATCTCGCTAGTCTACCGGTAGACGGGACAGGGTTGCCACCGCACGGCGCATCACAGAGTCGCCGATCGAGACCTCTGCGAACCGAGGTACACCGTCAGAGCCTGGATAAAGCTTCAAAATGCGTCCTCTACGCCAACGTAGAGGAGAAAGATTTGAATCCTTAATCAGGACAAGATCCCCTACCCGTGCAGGAGCCGTTTTATCTGTCCATTTCAGCCGCTGCTGCAACATGTGCAAATACTCCGAATAAAACCGTTTATTAAAATTTTGTGACATCTGTTGCAGCATTTGAAAGCGAGAAAGTCGACTCAGTGGTACATTCTCAAAGGGATACTCAGGGAGAGCTGCAAGGGGCTGGCCGATGAGGAAATGACCCGGTGTCAAAACCTCCATATCGTTGGGATCCGAAGAGAGTGGGCATAAAGGCCGTGAATTTAAAGTTGCTTCCACTCTGTAAAAGACCGTAGTAAGTTCCTCGAACGTAAGAACCGTTTCCCCAATAACACGTCTCAAATGTGTCTTAGCCACCTTCACGACAGCCTCAAAGATGCCTCCCCAATGAGGACATCCAGGAGGATCAAACTTCCACGTAATGCCCTGAGTAGCCATTGCTTGTCCCAAGTCCGTACTATGTTTCGTTAAAAAATCATGGACCTCCCTAAGATACCCGTCAGCACCCTGATAATTTGTGCCGCAGTCCGACCGTACCAAACTCGGTAACCCCCTCCGTGAAACAAAACGTCCGAACGCCGCGATAAACGCTTCCGTACTAAGCGAAGATACTATTTCTAAATGTACTGCCTTCGTTGACAGACAAACAAATACACATAAATAAACTTTGTAAGTCTTAGAGGTCCGCAAGTGAGAAGCCCTGACAATAAAAGGACCAGCGAAATCCGTACCGACACCGTGAAAAGGTCTGGTGACACTAACCCGATCGCTAGGTAGGTCACCCATCATAGGCTGCATGGTGTTAGCCTTTAACCGATAGCAAGGTATACACTTAAATATAACCGATCGGACGCACCGTCGCGCCGATAGTATCCAAAATTCCCGCTGAAGAATAGCAAGCAGTGCCGTACAACCTGCATGCGAGTTAGTAATGTGCCGATCACTTACTATCAACTGCGTCAAGGGTCCGTCCTTGGGCAGCAAAAGGGGATGCCTAGCCGAATACGGCAGCTTCGAGTTGCGCAGCCGTCCGCCAACACGAAGTAATCCCTCGCCATCAATGAATAAGTTAAGTTTCTGTACGGCACCCTTTAACCGACCCGTCGTCCGTAACGATTTAAGCTCGTCAGAAAACCGTTCCGATTGTACCCGTCGTACCCAAAACATGAGAGCAGCACGCCGTTCGCCTGCCGTCAGAAACAAAGATGTATTTCTTACAACCGGTTTGCGAGTATTCGTTATAAACCGACGCATCCATCCCGTAACGGCCAGTAATTTATTAAGAGAGCTAAACCGCAGTAAAAGAGGGTTTGTGACGATTTCTTTCTCCACAGCCATGACACGCACACAGGGCAGCGGATCCGATCCGATTAAAACCGTAGGGGGCCATGACGACTCCGGTGCCGTCAACCAAGCAGGTCCCCACCAAAGGTTATGACTCACCAACGAGGAGGCATAACAGCCGCGAGAGGCCACGTCGGCGGGGTTCAACTCGCCGGGTACGTGCCGCCAATTCAGATTCACTGACGAGTTTTGAATTTGCGAAACCCGATTCGCAACAAATGTTTCCAGCCTATGTACCGAGGTCTGGAGCCACGCCAAAACAATTTGGCTGTCAGTCCACGCATAAACGTTGCCTATGTTAATGTGCTTCCCGAGTGTATCACAAACATGATTCAATAACCGAGTAAGTAACGCAGCTCCCGAGAGCTCCAATTTGGGTATGGTTTGGCGGTTGCGTATAGGAGCCACCTTGCTCTTCACCGTGATTAGATGTAACGCTACTGAACCATCTGGCTGTATCGTCCGAAGATATACGACTGCCGCGAAACCCGATTCCGAGGCGTCACAGAAACCGTGAAGTGACGCATGATACTTCCCCGGTGGAAGTATTTTACGAGGTATAACAACCCTTCCGATAGTGGGTAACTGATCAATAAATGCGAGCCAGTCCGTTAAGAGTTCAGTAGGTAGGGTCTCATCCCACTTAAGCTCAGCCAACCATAACCGTTGTAGAAAACATTTAGCCCAAAATATTATAGGAGCGATCCACCCGTTAGGATCATAGATACGAGCAACCGTAGACAGGACTAGCCGCTTAGTCCATATCTTTTCCGTTATTGTTAAAACCCGAAAGGAAAAGATGTCAGGAACCGGTAAATACTGAACACCTAAAACCGATGTTGAACGAGGAGAGTCCGGATTCTCAAATAACAATGGATCTTGAACGTGATCCGCTGGTAGTCCTTCTAAGAGACGTGGACTGTTCGAAATCCATTTCCGTAGTTCATAGCCAGCCGTTGCCAATAACGCTATGAGCTCGTTACGTAAAATTAAAGCCTCCTGTTCCGAAGATCCACCCGTGATAACGTCATCGACAAAAATTTCCGACTCTAAGACGTCCGCCGCACGAGGGAATCGAACGCGTTCCCGTTGAGCGAGTTCCAACAAGCACCGCATAGCCATCCAGGGGCTAGATTTCAAACCGTACGTGTTTGTGTTCAGTTCGTAGACGCGTAATGGGTGAGACGGGTCCTCGCGCCAAAGAATCAGCTGATACCGTCTATCAGCCTCATCAATCACCGTTTGCCGGAACATCATGCGTATATCCGTCGCGAAGACCACCTGGTGTCTACGAAAGGCCGAAATAAGATCCGAAATATCTTTATGTAGTTTAGCACCCGAGTGCAGGATTTGGTTCAATGAAACACCGTTAGAGGAAGGGGCCGACCCGTCAAACACGACCCGTATCTTACCGCTATCCGATTTAAAAACCGCGTGATGTGGTATGAAATAGTGTTCTTCCGATGAGTAGTCCCTCCGTGCCAGGGACATGTGACCTAATTGTACATATTCCCGCATGAACTCAATGTATTTGTCGCGAAACTCTGTATCTCGCTTCATGCGACGTTCCATAGAAAGCAGGCGTTTCTCAGCAGTGAGGTAGGACTGCCCCAGCGGTTTGCGAATGCTCACAAAGGGCAACCGAGTAACGAAACGACCGTTCGGTAACCGATAAACATTTTCGATAAAATGGCGCTCGCATTCTTCGTCGAGCGGGTCCTTCCGTGAAACCGTGGGTACCTCTTCTGTCTCCCAAAAACGCTGTACTAAATCCGAAAGAGAAACGCCCGTAAAAACCGTATCAGAAACCGTATCATATGCTGGGCCCATAATCATATATCCGTAGTGCGATGGTATAGCAACCAAGCCATTATTATTTAAATTTATAGTGCGTCCGGTGCACAATAATTGACCAAGCACATCAGTACCAAGCAACAAATCAATTTTTCCAATATTTAAAAATTTTCTGTCAGCCAAAGACAGGTGAGAAGCCGAGTTCAAAATTTCCGAAGGTAATTCCACCTGTGGATGTTCTCCTAAAATATCATGCAACACTAGTGCTGTAACTGTAATAACAGGTTGAGAGACCGATTCTCCAACAATGTTAAAGGTACATTGACCATAAACATGTGACACGAGCAAATCACCTATGCCACGAACCGAAATATTATTATTAAATATGTATAGGCCTAACCGTCTCGCCAAATTAACTGTTATCATGCAACCTTGCGAACCCGTGTCCGCTAGAGCCCGTGCTCTAACATAAAAACCGTTAATATCACAAATCCTTACCGCAACGGTAGGCAATAAAATAGTATTTAAAAAGGTTGCATTTGGCGAGGCGGCGGCGACTACCTATTCTTGAACGTCACTATGAAATGAAGCATTCACCCGATTAAAAACCTGGGCTGCCGACAGCGCCAGAGGGTTATATGTAGGGGGTCTCGAGCGCCCCAATGGTGCCCGAGTCAGGTGCCAACTGGCATCCGGTGTCCGGTAACCAACCGGATGACCGAAAGATGGCGGCGTGTTCCTCAATCGCGGCCGTTCCGCGAGTGGTGGTGAGAAACCCCTCGCTCTCGCTGCATACGAAGCCGCAGACGCATACTGTTCCGCAGTGACGTCACGGGATTCGTCCGCTTGAATATGCCCTATGCCCGCTGCATAGGGTGCTTGTACCATAGGCCCGGTGCCTCCCCCACCCGTATGTGGAGATGCCTGTGAAGTAGGCCTAAAGCCACCCCCACCCGTATATGGAGGTGTCGCGCGCACGTCCACCCGTCGAGGCGACGCTCGTCCAGAATGAGGAGGTGAAGTCCGTACTTGTCCGCTTTGACCCCCTCCTGAAGGAGAACCAATCCGTCCCGCTGCAGGCCTAACTCCACCATTCCTATTCAGGCATAACATCCCGTGATGTTTGCCGTTACAATGAATACATGGCCGTGCCACTGCACAACTATTAACAAGATGATCCCCTAAACAAAAATAACATAACTTGTGATTTTGCACAAAACGCCTCCGCTGTTGAGGGGAACAATTTATAAAATGTTGGCATTTAGATATAAAATGGCCTATGATGCCACAAAAGGTGCAACCAACCCGCTTGGATTGCAACCTATTATTAATAGTATGGTCCGATGTAGCCATACCTACCCTAGTCCCCCGAGTGGGTGGCCTAATCCTACCCTGACTGAATACAGGTCTTCCCTGACTGGACACAGGCCTCCCAGATGGCCCTGAGGTAGCCGTTGCAGGAGGTGAGCCTACATTGTCAACAATCCGTGCTTCTTCCTCCAAGAAGGTCAAAAGGTCAATAAATTTAGGCAACGGGCTTGCCTCATCTCCGCTTCCATATTTTTGTTCAAATCTTAATTTTAAATCAGAGGGTAACTTATTCAATACAATATGGAGCAACAAGAATGACCACTCCGTTACTGGTAAATTTAATTTCTCCAAACAATTATAGGCCACCTTTAATGGATTTAAAAAATCATCCCTTATAAACATGATATTCCTTAAATAAGGCAAATTTAATATCTTTGCCACATGGGCATCCGCAATTAACCTAATATTTTGATATCTGCCCATCAATAGCGCCCTTGCAGTCTCATAATTGTTATCTGTTATGGTTAAATGTGAAATAACCTGGTGAGCGTCTCCCGATAGACAACTCAACAGATAACTTAATTTTTGTGAGAGTGATATATCCATCCGACAATGTACCAAAGAATCAAAAATGTTAATAAATGACATCCAAGTTTCATACCCACCAGAATACTTGGGCAAATTTAAATCCGGCAATCTAGTATAAATTGAGGCATTACTACTTGACTGACCCTTAACCGTGGACTACTGGCCAGATCCAGTGTCCTTACCGCCTGAATAATGCTGTCATAATATTCTAAGCATTGCTTGTAGTCTGCCTGAGCTTGAATCAACCTTGCCTGCAAAGTTTCATTGTCTGGATTCATGTCAGCCCTATCATAACACATTTGTAAAGCTTGATCCAGATCCGCCATGTATCTGTTCGCATTTGAAGCCCGCTCTTTCAAGGCCTCAACCCTGTCTGGTCTACTCACCAGAGAAAATGCGCTTACCAACCATTGCAAAATGCGACGAATTTCGTTGTAACCGTCCGACATTTTAATAATTAAAGTAAATACAAAACAAACAGAAAAAAAAAAAAAAAACAATACCTAATATAACCCCAAATTAAATTGAATGTAAACCCGTTTGACACCGATGTCAAATATATTTGTTACGCATATAAGTACAAATTTACAAAATAACAGGTCCGTAACCGAAAAGTAAACCACGCTCTGCTACCAAAAAATGTTGCGTTTTCCCGAACGCCCGTAATTTGGTTATATTATTTAATTATATAATAATATTGCTTACCGGTCCGTAGTTCTGGCTTGGCTTGAAGTGTGTTTTGTGTGTACTAATGTGCCCTACCGTATGTGGTTATAAATATATATTATATATTACAATACTTGTAGTATAAAAATAGGAGAACGCGTGGCCGACCACTTTTCCAATCCAATCCCGTCGAAACCGTAATATGCAAATATTAGTCCAATGGTATATTTAAAATACACTTCCGTAAATGATCAATTATTAATCCGCCGTAAATAAACCAAAGAATATATTTAAAATAAACTCAATAAAAAATGCCGTGAAAAAATCCGAAGTGACAGTCAAGTACCGAAACCGTAATGTTTTTTTTTTTAACTTCGCTCGTATCGAGCAGGCAAAGAGCAGAGCCCATACAGCCTATTCTGTGGTAAAATCTTTATCTTCTTTATTCTTTGCCGAAACCGTAATGTCAAAAAATCTTTTTTTTTTTATTACTTTTTTAAATTTCCTTTTCCGCGGTCCGAAACTCATAAGTCCTAAACACTATCTTATATATGTAATACATTTCTATCAATTAATTATATTCTACGTAATTATTTATTTATTTTAAACTAGCTTTCTGCCCGCGGCTTCGCCCGCGTGGATTTCGGGATTGGTTCTATAGAGGGTTAAGGGTCATAGCTTTTGCCCACGGCTACATATGCGCGGAAGTCGGTTTATGGCGCGAAGGTTTTATCGCGCTTCCCGTGGGACTATCCGTTTTATCGAGCTGAAAAAAATTCCGCAAAACCTTGCTCAAGAATCACTCTATCTATGAAAACCGCATGAAAATCTGTGCAGTAGTTTTTGAGCGAAGCCTTTATTGCGCATCCCGTGGGATCTGTCGATTTTTCCGGGATAAGAAGTACCCTATTATTTAATCCGGTCTTTTACCTTTACGTCTGCAAAATTTCAAAGCAATCGGTTCAGTAGTTACGGCGTGAAAGCGGAACAAACAAACAAACAAACAAACAAACAAACAAACAAATTCACTTTCTGATTTATAATATTAGTTAGGATATTCTATCCCGAACAATAATAGAGATTAAAAATATAATTGAGTTATTATTCTCAATAATATAAATAAATAATAATTTCCATAGACTACCTAAACCACAAACGCTGAGCTGAAATTATTATCACATAGGTACTCAGGTCTCCTATCTCTCAAAGCAATAAAATTTCTAAACAACGCAATAAAAAGATATAGCCGTTTATGTTCCATTTATATTGCATATTTTGACATTTGCAAGGGAATCAAAACCTATAGGGTACTTTCCGTTGACCTATAATCATATTTCACGTGTTTTTTACAATATAATTGGTAAAGGTTGTTTTTATTATATACATAAGTACTAAATGCAGGCAATGCAGGCTTTGTATAAAGTCAAAAACACTATTTATCTAATACATGTGCGCATATACGTACATATCCGTGCGTCCAACTTACATTGAAGTACTTACATCTCTAGCTCCGCCCAGATGTCAATGAAATGTCATAAATGACAGATGCGTTGAATGCAGATCAGGGGACGAATTTTTGAAACAATAGAAAACCAATTCGCATGCGAAATCGTGAGATTCGTATACGAATTACCGAATTGACGAACCGAAAGTGACGTTGACAGTGATCCGTTTCACGTGTGGGTCATCGCCGGTTTTTTGTTTTTGTTGTTGTGATTTTGAATTTTTCTGCGTGAAACGGAATTTAATTAACAATTTGTTTTTAATGGCAACACTTAAGTCGAGTGAATTTGCATTCGCATTCGAATTCCAAATTCACGTCTAATGATTCAAAAATACGTCTCCTGAAGGAAGTTTCACTGGTCACCGACTACATTTAATTGTTTTTGCCTTAGGTGACAACTATTTCAATCTAACTTCAACCTTAATAAAGGAATAAAGCGCGTATTGTAATATGATAGAATGCAACGCATATTGAATTTCTAATGGCCTGAACATAGAAAGCCATCCAATCAAATCAATAATATAATTTAGTTATTAATGTGTGATGGATTAATATCCCACATTAATTACTAAATTAAAAAAAGGTATTACACGTAACTTTGTGTACCCTCCGAGATATATTAATCCTTATGGGTTGCCATTACAAGTCACTTTGAAACCGTTGTTTGCTATACAATCTTATTATATCCGCGACGCTGCGGGGCTTCCACGACATCTCATCACCGCAAATCGTAAATCTTGTTAACAATCAGAATTTGCTATTGGATTCCGTTTTTTCGTCGGCATTTTCTTAATGTTATACGCCTTGGGAATAGGATTATAGGTAATAGGTATGTTGTCAGTGTAAATGAGACGGAACTAAATACTAATTCGTATTCCATACCAATCAGATATTTACACCAAAACGAATACCATAATATAACTTGGGGCATAATTATTATGTTTCAAACAGCTATTAATTTGAACCATAAAATCCACATCTTCCACAGAATTAATTACAAAGTAATTAAAAAATCCGTTTTTTATTATCTCCTATTTCTTTTTCTCCTAAACAAATTAAAGATCTGAAAACTAGATAAATTATCCAAACTTTTGGTATGTGGCATTATATCATACTTTGTATTTACTCTTCTGACACAAATGATTCTTCTTAAAAAGTAATAGCAAATAATTTTAATTTCAGAGCTTTGGTAATTATTATATAAGGAACTAGCTGACCCGCGCCCACTTCGTTGGGCATAATATTAATAATCCCCGAAGCGAGCACGAAAGCGAACTGAATTAAACCCGAAGCCATCGCGCGCCGTCCGCTGATGATGATGATGATGACAATCAGCAATAATGTGGCTTTCTATTGGTGAAACAATTTTTAAAATCGATGATGATGATGATGACACTCCGCAATAATTTGGCTTTCTATTGGTGAAAGAATTTTTAAAATCGGTTCAGTAGATCCCGAGATTACCCCTTACAATTTAACAAATATACAAACACACAAACTTTACTTCTTTATAATATTAGTATAGATGAATATATCAGGGAAAGTCTGAAAGTAGTCCCTGTTGTTAAAACTGAGAGAAAAGAGACTTTCTTTAGGGAAAGGAAGACCAAAAAAAACGATGAAAGGGTTGAAATAGAGGTTGAAAGTTTGTATGAGATTTCTTCATTTTAAAAGATAAAACCACGAAACTTTATATTTAAGCACTTGATAAGAAATCATCAAACATTTGTTCTAGCATTTTTGAAATTTCGACCAGCTAGGGGGTGAAATAAGGGTTGAAAGTTAGTATGCAAGTTCGTCAAATATCACGTGATAAGAAACAAAAAATCGTTAGTTCTAGCATTTTGAAATTTTCACCAGTGTGGGGGTGAAATAGGGGTTGAATCGAAGATAAGACCGTGAAGCGGAAGCTAGTTTATAATATTTTTTTTACTTCATAGGTACTTTTTATGTAATATAAATTCTAATATAAATAATTGTATGTCTAAATATTAGAAGATAGTGTAATGTAAGTAAATAGGTACTTTCTGTGTATGTAGAGATCCATTATCGTGGACCCCCGTTTTCATTTCATGGACCCCCAAATTTTTGTTTCGCTGGCGTAGACCCCTTGCAGGTAGTCATAGACCCCGGGGGGTCGATATAAACCACTTTGGGAATCACTAGGCTTATTAGTGTGACTGTAATAAACTAATTAATTTTTAAATATTGCCTAAAAATCGATGTAATCTTATATGTATTTAACAAAATATGCCGTATTCCATTCAAATAGAACAACATTGGACTTGATCCTTCAAAAATTAATAAAATTCATAAATATGAATCTAATTAAAAAAAAACAATCGAGCTGATAATTAAATATCACCTCCTTTATAACAAATAATTTTATCGAGCGAATATATACTCGTAACATAACAGTTAAAATAAAATTTCTTTATCATATCAACACAACACAATAAACTCATATACTGAGAAGGGGGCTACCTATAATATAATAATAAATAATATAAATAAATATTTGTTACACTTACACCAATTAGCCTAGCCCAAACTAAACTCTATAAGGCTTGTGCTATGGGATCTAGGGTAACGGATAGACATACATATATTATACATATATAAATATTTTTATACGAATATATATCAACAACCATGACTAAGGTACAAATGCTCGCATTCATCACACAAACATCTGCCCCCACCGGGATTCGAACCCGGGACCTCAGAGATGGCGACACCTTGAAACCGGTGTATTATCCACTCGACTATGGAGGTCGTTGACCTATAATATTAAACTTCACGCACCGTCAAGTACAATGAATCGCTAAACAGAGGAGGTAATAAAATTGCCAGGTTCTGGTACTATATAAACTACTAGCGACCCGCCCCGGTTTCGCACGGGTGCAATGAAAAAATGGTTATGGTGGGTTATCCCTAATAGATAGACATATACCATCGCGGACTTTTTTGTGGGACTTTTTTAAGGTGGACAATACTGTAGTACATTATTTTGTCCCAATCCATATCGGCAGAGGATACGCAGACCGCGTCATGTCCTTAGCGACCCCCCTAACCAACTCACGCAGGAACTTCTAGACCTGCAAGCGGCGGCGTCTGAGCCGTCGCCTCCTTTGTCACCCCCTATTCGGCAGCCTTCTGCTTAGCCACGTCTAGGTTCCCGATAATACAGGCCGGTCCCACTTTGGCGAACCGTGCCTTCTTCTAGCGCTTATGCCCTCCCCCATGGGGCAGTGCTAACCGTGCCTCTCCTGAGGTGCGGCTCTCTTCAATAAAGCCAGTAGGGTCATTAGGACCAAAGGTTTAGGCTGAGTTTAGTCGGTAGGTCTGGTGGGTCGAGCCGCCTCGATTCACCAGGAGTCCGACATAATCAACGCATCCCTGCTTGCCTGTTGCGTTGGTATCCATGACGGATTCTCAGCCTCCTCTCCTGAGGAAAAAAAAACATTATTTTGGTCTATCTCGTAGGGTTCAGCCAGAGTTTTTGCAATATAAGCGCAAAATCTAATACTAAATATAGCCTATGTTACTCAGTGATAATGTATTATTATGTGTAGCTTTCTAATGAAAAAGAATTATTAAAATCGGTCCAGTACTTTTTAAGTTTATTCGTTACATACAAAAATACAAATCTTTCCTCTTTATAGTATTAGTGAAAATTGTAAATTGTGATATGAATGCAAAGAAGTAACTATTAATCTGTAAATATTAATAGTTTCATATTAGAAGTCCTATCAAATTCTCAAACTCTCAAAAGAAACCAGCCTCGAGGAACTTGATACGCGTATTAATTCTTGCTCCGCCTCCCCTTGATTGGTGGGGACAGCGAGGACACAATGAAGACAGATGGGACAACGGGCAGACATCGATCAAGTGGTCTTTGTCACGCCGGCATTTTTAGGGACAATACGTTTGCCTTCGAGTATTACATGATCATAGTGCGAAGATATTAACGTTACTATGGAATGTCGACGGCGCTATAGTTATGTCTTCAAAGCTGGAGGCATGGGGTCGATCCTGTGACCTATGTACTCGTATTTATCGATCTTTTTTAAATTTTATATATTAATTGATATAACGTTCCGACAGTGAAGAAAATATGGTAAGCCTCGAATGTAGAGTACCTGCCAAGGGCGGATCCAGTTTTGGCGCCGGGGGGTGGGGGTCACATAGTCGTGGTCAAGTCAAGAACTTATAATTTAATTTTGATAACAATAGATACAAATAAAAAGTAGGTATTTTATTAATGTACGTAAGTACTGTACTTAAAATATTTTACACTAAAACTTAACACATAATAACTTGTACATATTCACGTACATATTGCCATCTTCTTTTGAAGACATCCAGAGAAGCACTCTCACGCAAGGGTTGCGGTAGCCTATTTATATTCCATAGCCGTGGTGAATGATTTGTCATAACAGCTAACGGTATGTCGAGGGGTATAACGCGAGTTCCATAAAATCTGTATGATGACATAATATATAAATAAAATCATTATGTTCAATTAGTGCTCCACCTAAGTCCTGGAACCAGCTCAGGGGGGGTCATGACCCCCACGACCCCCCCTGGATCCACCACTGGTAGGTGCGAAAAAATTCAAAGCAATATGTAACACAGACTACAGCAACGGCGCGGTTGACTAACGAGTGATCGCTCTAACATAGTTTGAGTAGGCTCGATGCCCTCGGTGGGGGCCGATATAAACTATGATATAGATAATACTGGATCTTTTCATGTTAAATATTATTTCTGTGAAGAATTTTAGGAATCTTTACAAAATTTGAAGTTTCATTTAACAATATCATAATTTCTACAAACTTCACTACTATACAACAATATTCAGCAATGTCTAAACTATATTTGCCAATATTAATAAGACTCCAATTCGTATTTTAATACGTAGTAAAGATAAAGATATATCTACACCGCAGTCAACTGGCAGAGATAGTTGGTCAATGAAATATATTTTTTTTCCAACGCTATTCAACCATTTGTCTAGCTTTGTAATTGAGTAAAGGTACAATATATATTCACACCAAATTACATCAAGGTACATACCAAATTGCATCAAACCCCGGCCAGCTGTTATTACGAGTATCATCCTACTTCTTGTGTGAAAATTATACATCCCTAGGGTAGTTAGTTAGTTTGGCTGGGCTCCACCGCACTTAGCCTCACGATTGGGCCATTGTGCGTATGATAGAAGGCTCCTGCCTCCTTCCTACTCCATCCATCCCAGTTCCTCCCAGAACGCTAGCAGCCTCTGTGGGCTGCTGCATGCTTCTGGCAGGGACGCCGGGGAATGGAGAAGTTTCTCCCGTTGGTCGGCCACACTTGCACATTCCATAAGAACATGTTGTGGCGTTTCCTCAGCCTCCATGCACCCTCTGCACAGGGGGCTGTCTGTTATACCTATTGTGTACAGGTGTTTGTTTAAAAGGCAATGTCCGGTTATGGTGGCTATGACCTTTCGGATCTTGTCTCTCTTTAGTTTGATAAGGGAACGGGCAAGCTTCTTGGAAGGTACCGGGACTGCTTCCTTCGTTCGCTTGCACCCCTTCTTAGTTGTCCATTCTTTTAGGTGTAGTTCCTCTGTTCTCTTGCGCAGCCAGGCTTTTACCAGGCCAGGCCTGTGGAATAGGCATTAGGGGTTCTGGTCCATACACTTTCGTGTTGGAGCCTCTTTTTGCCAACTCATCTGCCGCGTCGTTTCCGAGTGAGTTGCTGTGTCCTTTTATCCACTGCAGGATTACCCGGTTTGTATCTGCAATGGCTTGGAGCGTATTATGACACTCCAGTATGAGGACAGAGTTGATAGTATTGTTTTGGAGGGCCTGTAAGGCCGATGCGCTATCCGAGATTATCTTTATGTTTGAGTTTGTATCCCTAGGGTAATAATATCAACTTTTATCAAAATCGGTTTGTGAGGCAACTTTATTCTTTTCTAATAATTTACATTTATTCTAATTCCATAAATAAATTAATACAATAAAATTATTAATAACATATAAAATAAAACGAAATACCAATATTATATATCTAAAAAATTACTGAATCTAAAGATACATAAATTAATAAATGTGATAAAGTATTTACCAATAAATATACTTGTATAATAATAAACTTGTATTTTATATATTATAATATATTATATTATAAATTAAATGAAGAGAGCAGTCCAGAAATCAAGAAATAATCAGAATTAAATGCTTGTATTCGATCACATTAGAAGCTTGACAAATAGTGCCATGCACGGGTAGATTTCCCAGGAAAAGCTTCCTTAATCACTGTTAAAGTCCGTATGATGGGTAACCTCTTACTAAAATTATAATTTAGAAACCGCGCCAAAATTTTACAGATTTTTGCTCTGCAAGCAGCGGTTATTACAAATCTACGCATTTTATTACTGGCAATGAAAAATGGATAATGAGCCGCCTCGCAACTCGCAACTTTTGTGCGAGCGAGCGTCAAAATTGTTTCACTCGAGGGCAATTTGGGCTTGCCGCTGCTTTATTCGTCTCGCCTGAAGACTTCTTTGGGAAGTTTTGTAAATGCGTCAAATTTTTCGTTGATTTCACGAAATCCCCGGAGTTATCGTCATATTCTTGTAACATTTTTAACCGACGCTCGATACTTTTGGAGTTTTAATTTTGTTACCTTTTGTGTATGATTAAGAATAAATAATATCGACACTCTATTTTCTCTTAGATGTCATATGAACCGGCTACACTATCTCCTACGAAGCAGGCTTTTTTTTCCTCAGGAGAGGAAGGCTGAGAATCCTCACAAGCAGTACGAAACGTACCCAGGATACCCCCGCAACGGCAAGTGTCACGGAGGTTATGTCGGACTCCACGCGACCGGAACGGTCCAGCCACGTGACCTACCGACTAAACTCAGCCTGGCTCAGGAGACCTATTTTTGAATTACGAATGGGACTTCGAAATCACCGCTGACTAAATAGTAGACTTTGAGGGCACGGATTACTAACATCCAATTTTTAAAAGTCGATCGCAGAGCTGCCAACATAGATAAAGTACACACATAAATGTAAGAGTTCGGTTCCACGCAAAATGTAGCCGCTGCCGGTTATTGCCGGCTTAACCATTATGGTTAATATATATGTATGTATGACTTGTTCACGAGTGGGTGAGGACACTCGTAATGAAATCACACCTGTGACCTAAGGTAGTCACATCAGTGATATTCAAAAATAAGAATTATTGAAAATCGGTGATTATTAGTCACATCGGTGATTTCTAAGTCGCATTCGTAATTCAAAAATAGGTCTCCAGGTTCTAGAACCATATAGGCAAATCGTGAGGGCGAAAGCCCCTCAGGAGAGGGACGATGCAGCGCAGACCCATAAACGGGGCCCGAAAGCACTAGAAGAGGCACGGGAAGCCCAAGTGGCGCCGGCCTTATCATAAGAGAACCTAGTCATGGCGACGCTAAAGGCTGCCGAACTAAGGGATCATGGAGGGTTTGACGGCGCAGATGCCGCCGGCAGCGCAGATGCTGCCTGCAAGGATAGAAGGTCCTGCGTCAATTGGTTATCATGGTCAATGAGGGCGTGACGGGGTCTACGATATCGGTGACGAGATGGAGGCGCGGGGGTGTAGTCCACTGCCTTCCTAATAAGCGGATTCGCGTGTTGCTCTGCGGCTTTGAAGAAGCGTTCGGAGAATGATCGGAAATGTTGGCGAAGCAGGCGTTTCCGGAGAGGTATTATAGGAAGCCCCAGAATTACTAAAACTTCTGGCTACATATTCCAACGTCGTAAGATAAATACCTACAGGTAGACATCTAAAACATAACTAATCTAAAATTAAAATAACGTATGTAATTATTATTTTTAACGTGCATGTTATAGGTACGTATACGTTTTTTTACGTACTTTAATAACTAAGTTATGAGCTTTTATAAAAACTGTTTATTTTTGCATTACATTCAGACTAAATACTAATTTAATACTATTCAAAATCCATCAGTCCATCACGCTGGCTTAGTGCATATTGTCATATATCACTTTTACCCGATCCAATGAACAAAAACCGGCTAAGTGCGAGTCGCACTCTCGTACGTAGGGTTCCGTACCAGTATACATTATTTTTTTTTAATCTTTATTATATTGGAGTTGATTGAATGAAAGTTAAAATGCGGTTCACGATTTATAACGTATTAAAAAAACTAATTATTAGATCTCGTTTAAACCACTTTTCGGTGGAAGTTTGCATAATAATGTACATCATATATTATTTTTACATTTACATTTATCATTCCTTTATTTTAGAAGTTACGGAGGGGACACATATTTTTCCACTTTGGAAGCGTCTCTCGTGCAAACTGTTCAGTTTAGAAAAAAAAATATTCAAAACCTCAATATCATTTTTGAACACCTGGGTTCGATGAAAAAAAAATTGAGTTTCAGTTCTAAGTATAAGGAACCCCAAAAAATTATTGTTCTTTTTCTATTTTTGTATGATAATCTTAATGCGGTTCACCGAATACATCTACTTACCAAGTTTACACAGTATAGCTCTTATAGTTACAGAAAAAAGTGGCTGTGACATACGGACGGACAGACGGACGGACAGATATGACGAATCCGTAAGGGTTCCGTTTTTTGCCATTCGGCTACGGAACCCTATAAGGTATAAGGTATAAGGTCAAACGGGCTGGTTTCCGCAACTCGACGTCTAAGCGCCTATTTTGCGTGTGTGGGAATGATGTTGCTATTCTCGCCAGCTTAGCTCGTCCAGAAATTTCAATAGGTTTTTTAACTTACCGAAAACCTCCGGCAGTGAGCTCGGCTGTCCGAGATGTCTTACCCGGTAGTCCACCACACCTGGACACTCCATGATCACATGTGCGGCCGTTTCTTCTGCCTCCAAGCATGCTCTGCACATGGGGCTGTCAGTGTAACCTAGGTTGAAGAGGTGTTTGTTAAAAGGTCCGTGGCCAGTTATTGCCGCGGTTATCTGATTGAGTTGTTTCCTGTTTAGTTTAAGGATGTTCTTTGACAGTTTTGTGTTTATTTCTGGTAATGCAGCCTTTGTTTGCTTGCAGTCTTCAGTGTTTCTCCAGGTCTCGCTATGGAGCTGCTTAGTTTTGTTTCTTATTTGGTTTTTAGACCATTGTTTGGGGAGAGGCACTATTGGTTCTGGTCCGTAGACCTTCATTCCTGATCCTCTTCGAGCTAACTCGTCCGCTTTGTCGTTGCCGCACGAGTTGCTGTGACCTTTTATCCATTGTAGGGTGATGAGGTTCTCCCTTCCTGCCATCATCAAGACGTGGTGGCATTCGTGGATTAATGTAGAGTAGCATTGGTTGTTTGACAGTGATTGTAATACAGATTTACTGTCCGTTAAGATTCTTATGTGTTGTCCTTTTATGTTCCTTCTCAGTATTTCTTTGGCGGCGGTAATGATTCCCACGCATTCAGCCTGATATACGGTGTTATGCATTCCCATAGGTATGGAGATGTTCATGTTAAAGTCATATGAGAAAACACCACATCCTGATCCCGAATCTGTTTTGGATCCGTCTGTGAAGATTCTTAGATCTTTTAAGTTGAGGCCTTCCTTTCCGTCATCACGGAGCTGGATTTTGTACTTCTTGTCGAAGCAGTATCGGATGTACATTCCGTCGTTTGGGGCTTCCATCAAGGGGAGTTCAATCATGGCTTCCTTCAGGGAGCGCGTGTGTGGGGTAGGGGTCTTGCTGAGAAGATCCAGTTCCTTTAGCCTAATCATTGTGAGTGTGGCTTCCTGTTGTACAAAGAGGTGAAGTGGTGTTAGATTGAGTAAGGCTTCTAGTGCAGTAGAGGGGGTTGTTCTCATACAACCCGTGATTGCCATGCTTATCAATCTTTGCCAACTTTGTAGTTTCTGTTTTACGGTGGACAGTTCTGTTCTACGCCACCAGACCAGTGCTCCGTAGCTTATCATTGGTCGGATGATGGCGGTATACAGCCAAAGCGTGAGCTTGGGGTTCAGACCCCATCTTTTGCCTAGCATCCTTCTGCATTGCCAGAAGGTGTTGCTGGCCTTTTCAAGTTTGGAGTCTATGTGTTTTGACCATGATAATTTATTATCAAGTATTATACCGAGATATTTAACTTCCGTTTTGAGTGGGAGTTCGGTGTTAAGGAGTTTCGGTAGTCTGTAGTTTCCGAGTACACGTTTTTTTGTGAACAATACGAGTTCTGTTTTCGATGGGTTGACATTTAATTTATACTCAGCGCACCAGTTTTCTACTACGAGGAAAGCTCTTCGCATCAGGTCGCAGGCCATATATGTCGATTTGCTGTAAATCAGTATAGCCAGGTCGTCAGCATAACCTATTGTGAAGTAACTTTTCCTGTTTAGCTTTTCTATGAGTTCGTTGGCAACCAAGTTCCAGAGTAGTGGTGAAAGTACTCCCCCCTGTGGGCAACCTCTGGCCACTATTGCCCCTGTGCTTGGTTGTTGTCTAATCTAACTACTCTGAATCTAAGCATGTTCTGAATCCATCTTATTATGGTGTGATTTACCTTATGTCTTTCGAGGGCTGTATTTATACTGTTAAAGTTCGTTTTATCGAAGGCACCTTCTATGTCTATAAAAGCACCCAGGCATACGTCTTTGTTCTCTATTGCCGATTCTATCCTGGTGACTACGGCATGGAGAGCTATTTCAGTTGATTTGCCTGAGCTGTAGGCATGTTGATTGTGATGAAGCGGGAGGTGTCTCAGCGCTCCGTCCCTTAAGTATCTATCACATAGTCTTTCCAAAGTTTTTAGGAGGAAAGACGTTAAGCTTATAGGTCTGTAAGATTTTGCCTCGGAGTAACTTGATTTACCGGGTTTGGGTTTTGGGATGGCTCTGACTTCTCTCCAGTGTTCTGGGATGTATCCTTGAGCCAAGCTTGATATTAGTATGGTGTGGATTAACATCAATAGTTTTGGTCCTCCATTTTGTAAAAGAGCTGGAAAGATTTCATCATAGCCAGCCGCTTTGTAAGGTTGGAAGCTTTTTATAGCCCATTTGATTCTATCTGGGGTGACGACCTGTCTTGCTAGTTCCCAGTGTTCATTATTTGTGGTGTAGTCTGATACAGGCCATTTCAGGTCCTTTGTGATTATGCAGTCCGGGAAGTGGGTCTCTAGTAGTACTCGATCCGCTTCCTCTGGTGATTTGGTGTGGGTGTTGTCAGGTTTCAGCAGTGATCCCATTCTCAGCGACGGGCCACTGCTTAATAATTTCCTGACCCTGTTGGCTTGTTGAAAGGATTCTATGTCTCCACAGAACTTCTTCCAGGCTTCCGATTTTCGGTATCGTATGCGTTTCTTGCCAAAAATAGCCAAAAATAGAAATAAGTGGCATAGCTTGGAGGAGGCTTTTACCCAAAGGGGGTCCATACAAAAAGAAAAATTTTAAATAACAAATTATATTAATTTTTAGAGTCAAAAATTTTATATTTATTCTAATTCTATAATTGAAAATGCAATTCTAATTCTAAAAATCTAATGTGAACTATAATTTTATCGAAACTATAATTAATCTATACTTGTAATCTAAAAATTAACTATATTATTAATAATATTATTGTACCATATTTTTTGCATGGAATAAAAGAAGCTTTAAATAAAATGCGTTTCTTGTACATGGATTTTACCTCGTAGTATTTGTCCCAGTCATGGTTTACGGAACCCTAAAAAATGGTGACGCAAGTAGCATGCATATGCAAAGTCAAATAAAGATAATGCCACCCCTACTTCGTTGGATAAACCCAAGCCTATTGCTAGGAACATGCATGTTTAATATACAACTTTGAGGACTTACCCCTACAAACATAGGATAGACTATACAAACATTGGAGCAACGTAAGTATTTGGGAGCTTGCCATTAATGCTGGACCAAAAGTATACGACGATAACAAAGTAGGACCATCACATTAGAACCAAGCCACCACTGACTGTAGAATGGGCATTTAGATCGAAGGACCATTTCTAAAATCCTTACCAACTGAAATACATGAAGAAATTAGTTAAAAATAGTAAAAACCTAGAAATATGGCATGTAAATTTTTCATTTTATGCACCACTTTTAAATCTAATTAAATATTCTCAATTAAATATATAACTTTATAAATAAATAATTATTTGCCTCCAGGTTAAGAGCCATCGCCATAAGGACAAGATGGACACCGGGGTAGTTATACGGCTATCAACAGATACACTAGGAATTCCAACTAGAGGGTTGCAGATTCTTCAATCTCACAAGATCTCCTTAGAACAACATGCTTTTTTTATTGTATATTTTTCCTCCAGGAACTCTTAATCCGTGCTTTTATATGATTGTCCTCATTTAGATCATTTTCTAGCCTATGATACACACGTAGTAAGCTTCGCAACTACTCCCCACCTTACTTAATAAGAGTTACGCAGCGCTTTCTTACATAAATAAATTGTGAGCTAAATGGCAGGTCTTTGACTAAGAAAACGCCATTTCGCACGGATATCGTTTTTTTTTTCTATAAATATAATAAAAGCACAATAAATAAATTCCTTGATTCCACAACACTGATGAAGAAGGTCGATATTGTAGGTTCGGTTTATTGCGTTTAGATGACTTCGCGATTCTGGTGTATAACCTCCATTTTTTGTTCTAAACTGAAAACTACGATGTAGCATCTAATAGCGTCATCTTCCTTCGAGTTCCGATAAAAATAGGTAACAAAGTTGCCCAAACGTAAAAAAGTTGTGAAGCATCAAAACACAAGACATTCACAAGTAGAATCATTTATTTCTGATCACTTTTATCACTTAACTACATGATTTGTGTGTGTCACTTAATAAACCTTAACAATTAATAGT